>VZTX01024403.1:365920-642514 GCA_013400915.1 Pardalotus punctatus
CAGAACAGGATCCTTCAAATAAAGCTATAAAGTCAAAATATGAAAACAAATCTATAAGCCTTCCTTTGCCATCAAACCACCTGAAGTCCAACCTTTAAAGCCACAGATTTATTGTCTTGCTAGATTTCAGATCCATAGCCAAATGGGTGAAGGGAATCATTCTATGACTCTATATAGTGAAATCAAAAGTATGTTTATACAGACTGGGAAGCAATGATTTTGACTTCTGGGTAGGCCTGCAGTACTTGTGTTAATTAAGATTAAATAAATGATAACAGTAGGAAAAGTGTAGATCTTCCATGAGAGACGGAAGGGTCTGCTAATAGGACACTACAGATCTGGTCCTAGCCTAAAATACTCTTTGGGGGATTTTATTTATTTGATGTTGTTGAAATAATTGAAATGTTTGCTTGTTTGTTGCAGTTATAGTTGTTGGATTCTGTATTCAAATATCAGTATGTGTTTTGGGGGACCTTCTGAAAGGAGTTTTGGTTGGTTGGTTAGTTTTTTTTTTTGGAAAAGCAAAAGTCTTTTTAGTCTCTAAGTTCTTCAGCAGTAGCTGAAGATTCTGTTTGCTCTCACAGTCCATCCTTCATCTACTTCTACAGCATCTTCTTCGTTCATTTCTGTTCTGTTGGCAACTTCATGGATTGTGACTAAATATGGGCATTCAGTATCACAGCAAATATAAAATCATTTCTATGACATTTATTTATGTCACATTTTGGAAAATAAGTGACAAAATAAAGGCCTTTACTGTTGTCCAGACTCCTATGTCATCATATTAACTCACTTGAAAGTTCCATCTTTTATGCCTTGAGCCTGAACAGAATTTCATGACTGTACTCAGGTGAAATGTTCTGTTGAAATAAGAAGAAAAAACCATTCTGAATTCTTACCTGTCACATTATAGCAGTATTTTCATGAATTCCCAAGTTATTAAATTTGTGGTACTGCAGTAGACTTTTTCCAATTAAATGTGCTTTTTCTTTTGTCATAAGGAAGGAAAAAGCTTTGGTTATGCTTTTTACAGTAATCTAATTAAGCATTTCCCATAAGTTCATTTCAGTATCTATCATGGCTCACTAAAGTTGAAATTCAGTATAGAATGGTAGATTAATTGCCCTTTGTCTTCAATGAAATAAGAATCCTAAATATGCAGAGTCATGAAATTTAATTGTGTTCCTCAATTGCTTATTCAATGCTTTGGAAACCTGAATCAAGAAATACTGAAGAAGAGGGCCAAAGGTTGTTAAATGTACCGAGTAGCACAGATTTTGAACTTTACTTAATGAACCGAATGTTTATGACTATGAAATAAATGCACCATTTAAAGAATTACGGTTGAAATGTAAAACATTAAAACTCTAATTAATTTTGGTCAGAAGCATGCAATGCATTCATTTTTCCTAAAACATTTTCATTAGGGCCTATATTTTCTCTGTTATTGAGATAAATTTATTCCTTTCATATGGGAATGCTGTCTTTTTCTGTTATAAACATGTCTTTCAGTAATGTTTACAGCAATGTCCTTCAGCTGCCTTCGACTTTGGGCAGCATGTCTTGATAGTAGCTTACAGAAGCATTTTTCTGTAACTAAGTTGTGCCTACTTTTCCTTTTAATGTTAATAATTCTTGAAGCAAAGAGTGTTCAGATCTCTTGATAAAGGGCTATAGATATATATAGATTATATGCAGATTATATTTCACAAATTTATTTGAGAAAGCACTTAAAGCAGGAAAAGATCTTCAGCTGTCATGTAGTAACTACCAAGATACAAATACAGCCTAACAATTGAGCACCTAAAAATTAAACTTGTACTTGTTGGGGGTTTTTTCATTAAATAGTACTTAGAGCTATTAATTCCTTATTGCTTGCCTGAGCACCTTTTGTTCCCATGTAACTATTGTAAGAAGAGGCTATTTTATTTCCTAGTATAAAGAATACAGACATTAATAAGGTTTGCATCTTATAATTTAGTAAATGTATAGTGTAAATATGGTGAAAGTATAACCATAAATATTTAAAATTATCTTCATTATAATATGCATTTTTAGGCTATTAAATACTATTCTGTAGTAGTACTATGAGTATATCTAAAGTAAAACTTTCTGTTTTATATTTACAACTCATAAAAATAATTATTATGTTGCTACATAAGTAGAAAATGGTATTGCGGTTTCTGTATGTGTGTTTATATTTGCACAGGTGTAATTATAATTGAAGAACAAATTTGCTTTAGGAATGATCTTTTTCAGGATGGTGTCAGATTTGAAAAGTAAATGTGCCCTCTCACACTGGACTGGAAATTAAGGAGGCTTATCCCATATGAGCGCAGTACAATCCCATTAAAGTTGCTTTTCATCTCTTTCTTAGTTGATGCTGCAGATTTGTGATACCTAAGCATTTATAAGTGCAGTCGAACATTCATAAACCTGACCCTTTAGAGACTCAAATTCTTAAAGAGGAAACATCTTCCTCTATTTTTTCAAGGAGAACCAGCTGAACTTGTAAAACAATGGTTGGGTTTCAAGCACCACCTGCCCTGAAGAGGATCCCAACTGTAGTGGCAGTCAGCAAAGGGACCACTCAGTGTAATGGCTGCCTCCTAAAAAGGAGAGGAACAGATGGAAGATTTGAAATCTGGCATGAAATTCCACTTCTGTACTGAGCTTTAAATGAAATTTGACTGTAAGGGCTCTTGCGATGGTGCATTTATCTGTATAATCAGAATTAGCAACAAGGAAATAGAAACTACAGAACACTGACAAACATTTCAAAAAGACTTTAAAGTTCTTGTAGCAGTGTGAGTTAAAGGAAGGGGTTTGTGATAAACATGCAGCTGCTAGTAGCTTCTTAGAGAGGAGCTTTAGTGTAGTAGTAATTGTGCCGGTCTTGCATTGCCACCTAGGGCTCAGCAGCATGTACTGCTTGGTCAGGAAACGCTCCAGCGTTGCTCTTTTCACTGAGCAAAGTGGGCTGGAGAGCTGCTTCCAGTAATTGATGTCACGTTTGCTTACATTGTGGTGGTTAGTCCCTTCATAGCCTCCATTTTATAGTGTACCAGATCAGCAGAGATTTCACTGTAGGACTTTGGTGTGCTCTGACAGTAAGAATTAATGGAGATGCACATTAAAAGGTACGACTGTCAGATTCCAGTGGTCCCAGAGGGGGCATTTTCTTGATGGCTGCTTTAGAATACTTCATGAAGCAAATGTCAAACTTGTCAAGACTGTCACTATGAAAATGATCCATGTAGCAAGGGTCTCCTTTTCTTGGGAAACAAACAGCTGCCTTATCACTGAAGAGCTGTGGTGTCAGAAAACTGTCATCTATCACAAGAAATTTATATTTGCTTCTAATATCCATTGGTAAAAGAACTGTTCCATTTGTACTCTGTATTTTGCACCACTCTTCATTATAACAGTTGTCAGTAATACATTTGAAGAAGATAGCATAGGCTTTGGAATTAAAATAACTTCAATTTTACTGCTGGATGCTTTCCTTTTGGCAATTTAACAGAGAGACTGTCTTAGTTCCCACTTCTTCCCTGACACTCATTTTCCTCCAAATTCAGCCTGTGTCTTTGGAAGCTAGACCTTCACATACACGAACAAAAGCTCTAATATTTAATAAATTCCTTCTTTTTCTTAATAGATTTTTTAGTAGTATTAAAAGTGTTTTTGTCTACTTCCAACTGGTGTTTTCCTAGATAGATTTTGTGAGGCAAGAGATTAAATGCCAGCTGGGCATCCTTAATACCTTAGTCTCTTAGTCATATTGCAGGTCGTTTGGGTTAAGATACTCTAGAAAGTAATGGTATCAGAATTTGATCCTGAGTCCTTTTGAGATTATAATTCTAGATTATGTAATAGCAGAGACAAGCCTTTAGTTGTTCCTCATTATAACAGGGCATTTTTGTGTTTTGCATACTTTCTTATTATTCAGATGATCCTTTACATCCTGTAATATGTTGCTGTTTATAAAGTTTAGAGTGTCAGTTACAGCTGGCAAAATACACAACGTTGTAGTGCAACTCTAGATATGGTGTGGTGCAATGAACAAAACTGGGAATTGATGCATTTCCTAGCACAGTTAATTAATGTGTGATCTTTTCTATATGCAGAAGAATGTCAGATTTCCTGTAGAGTTAAGAATTGTCTAATTCACTGTCATTTTCCAGATTTCATTTCATTAACTAATGGAGGAAAAAGAAATTCTCAGACATTTTGAATGATATTGGTTGAAGGGAGGAAAACTGAGAAAGGGTCACTCAAACCCCTGTTTCTAGGCTTTTTTTTTTTCTTGTTTCATTCCAAAATTTGTCTACAGGGGGATATTCTGGAATAATTATTACAAAATTAACTTTCCGTGTTAGACCCATTATTCTTTGGTCAGAGAATAATGTGGTTGACCTTAAACATGCTTTCAAAGGGGATGGAAATTATATCACAATCTTTCTCAACTGTCAGCTCAAAACTTAAAAAGTAGAATCTTAAAAGTCAGACTCTTTTAGTTTTTGTCACCTAAAGATATCTAAATATTGAAGTATTCTCATTAACTTTAGCAAAGCTATTGAATGCTCAATACTTCAATAAATCACAATACTTAATTATGTGATTGATTTTAGGGTCTCAGTTCTAAATTCTTGGCCCCATTCTGTAGCTGTGGCCCTTAAGTGCCCAGCTACCAAGTATAGACTAAGCAGTGCAAAGGAAGAGATTTCCATAGGACATTTGAAAACTCCTGTAGAGCACCCAAAAGACCCTTTAATCCTGTTCCTTGTTTCCATCACAGAAAAAGTGGGATGCCAGGGCAAAGGATGGAGGAAAATTAATGTGGAAGGTCCATGTCTTCATCAGTGTCATCAGGATGCAGATAAGGTGTCCAGTCATTGGTGGCTTAAGGAGCTCCTGAGCTGGCATTTCACTTCAGTGTCGGGTTTAGCAGCACTTTGTAATGCTCTTTGTAATTTTCCTTGTCTCTGTTCATTTTGTAAATCTGTAATAACATCAATTCCAGATTAGTAAAGTTTATTCATTTCAATATTAAAATAATCTTCAGGCTGTTAAGTGCACTTTTTCAGTAGGCATAGTAGTACAGTCTTGAGGCTTTCACTTCCCGTGGCTACTCTTACAAGTCACCAGGTCTGTGCTGAGGCATCTTTTAGGTGATTGTATTCACTATATAGTATTTGAGTCTATGACTGTCTGTAGTCAGAAAAGATACTGAGACAATTTTGATTTTTGACATCTAATGGCAAAAACTTCTTTAAAGGTTTGATTTGCGACATCTGCAAAAAAAAGCTACTTTGATTTTAGGATTTTTAGAACAGAAAGCCCTAGATGTTAGAGTCATAGGTGGCTGGAAGAAAAAATATATAATAATATAAAAAACATATGTGAGGTATTAATAAAAATAATTTGAACTGAATTTCTGTAGAGAGAAACCAGAATTCAGTATTTCATCTGCTGGTAATAGAAACTTTGCACACTGCCATCATGGACTAGTTTTTAACAGGTAACATGAAAATAAAAGGTTTTCCTTTGCTATTCATCAGAATTAAAAGCATTATAATGATAATGATAGGTGGTAATTACTAAAACAAATATATTGAATATATTTAATCTGCAGTCTGTTCCGCATAATTTCTTGATAATTAGGCTATATAGTCTATGTAGCTGAAAATTCAAACATTATTAATGACATTAGAAACTCCAGCCATTTCAGTATTCTATGTCCAATCATCAGGCTGCTTCTTGGACTTCTAAAAAAAAGATAAAGCATTTCATAGAAATTTTGCATTATCAGCAAGCTGAAATAACAGTGAGTCTTCACATCTTGTAGTATGGTTAATATGTGCTCTAAATTGCTAGTTCAGATCTTCCCCAAGCGTACTGACAGTGATAGAACACTTCTTAGAATTTTAGATGTTCATGTCCCAAATTTTTCTGACATTGCTGTCACTTCTTTTCTGGCAGAAAGCTGCATGAGTGCCAAAACTGGTGGTTCATACTTTCCAGTGTTCCCCGAAAACCCTTTCTGCCATCTTGTTTGTGCTGGCACTGTTGTTCATGTGGCAGGGGACAGGCCAGGGAACTGATCTTGCTTCAAGGCATGTCTGACAAAGAAAAGGCTTTCTCACCTTGCTGATTCATACCATGAGAAAGATCAAACATCATTACTCTGAGCTTTGCACAGCAGTCACCTGTGTTCGGAGATACCAAACTTCAGTTTCTGTTTCCAAGTGAGGTGTGAGTTTCTGTTCTTGGAAAACAGAGATGGAGTAAAAGCGCTTGTACAAAATTAAGATGTTCTATGTGAAGCACAGTTTAATGCAATGCTAGGCAGAAAATTTTTGTGCATAAAAGTGCAAAAGTAACAATAAAAAAAAATCAGCCATCTGAATGACTTGTGCATGGGAATCTGCCCACATAAGTCAAATTTGTGCTCTGCTCGTAGATTTTACCTGTTTGAATATGTTTTACTTGGTTGAAGCAGCAGGAGATCAACAAGGAAAGAGTATTAGTTCTGCAAAATATCCCAAAGTGGATGCTTCCATCTCAAGTATTCAACCCAAGCAAATCCTGGAGGTGGCATCACCAGCAGCCATCATTCCTGCATCTCAGAACACACTGATCACTACAGCTGCTGCTGTAAGCTAGGAAATCTGCCAGAGTGCATGTATGACCTTTTGAGCACAGAATTAAAACATTTCAAGTTTATACAAAGCCAGAAGATTCTGTAAAAAAGCCTCTTTCACTGGATAAAGACTTTTTTGTCATTAAAACATAATATGCTCAGGAAGCTGATGTTCAGTATTGAGCCTAATGCGCCTTCACACTCTTGTAGTCCTCGGTGAAGCTTTGGCCCTGTTCTCTCTGAAATTTCTGCATGCTCCATCTAGCAGGAGAGGGAGCCCTAAGCAATATGTCAAGAGTTCTGGGGAAAGCATGGTAGTATAGGGTTTATATTCTATGTGAGAGAGCACAAGGACATAGGAATAATGTCAAGTTGTGTGCTAAGGAGGTGGATTAGTTGGCATTGAGCTCATTTAGGATACAACTCCTAGAGATAGGGACCTTCAGAAACATGCAGATTTGCTGTTCTTTCATTGACATGTTCTTCATTAAATAACCTGGCTGTTTTTCTAAAGTAGCCAAAAGTTTCTGTGGGTCATTTTGTTCCACAATATTCTTTTGTTACCTGTAAGCAGTAAGCTTGGCAACGCCTCACTCCTTTGTTGTTTCCATTCTGCTCTGTGTTTGTTTTCATTTGAAGCTTGACCTCTGTATGTATACTATACATTACACTCTTTTTTAATATATTATAGACTTCTAATTTCAATTAATCTGCAGTCTTTGGTTTCACACACATGCACAGACATGTTTTCTCACCCAAACAAAAAGAGCCACAGGGAGCACTACATGTTTTAAAGGTAATTGAAGAGATGACAGTTGAGAAAGATAAGAAAAAAAGCTTTTAGCTTTTAGTGGTCAGTCACGTAAATATTTCTCAGTGCCTAGACTGTCCCCAGAAGGGGGAGGATGCAGAGGCATAATGGCTTGGAGTATCTGCTACTTTAGAACAACCAGCTTTTTCATTTTGTTATAGTTCGGTGTAACACATTACAAGATCACATTTTTAAATGAGATTCTCTACTGCTATTCTATGTTGTGCTGCCCATGTAATCTTCCTATATATTTTCTACCTCTAAATATTATAATTGTCCTTACAAAACATGTTTTGATGGTGAAAGAAGGACTAGGATGCAAAAGGATAAACTTCTTTTCCTACAAGAATAAAAATGGTTTTTTTTAATTTAGGAAAATATACCTCAGGTTACTGGGTCCCACCTAAACGCCCCTGGCATTTCTTTTCTCTCAGCTGTTGGCTTGTGATGAGTAGTGTTACAGCAGCCAGGATGCTTCTTCATTCCCAAATGGCCGTTCATTTCTTTTTTGTGTTATTGGAATGTGGAAGATTCTCTGTAAATTGAATTAAAATGCAGACAGAAAAACAGGCCGTACTTTTAAATTGCGATAAGCACTCTTCATGACATGAGGGGCTGCAAGTTGCCTTATAAAACAGTTTTCTCACTGTTCCATAATTTCCCCTTTGGAGGTCATGATTTCATGCTGGACACAAAATAGTATCCATTCCTATGGAAACAGGCATTATGATGTCACTTCAGTTTTTCAGTGAGATCCAGAGGAACCCATAGTGAATTATGAGCCCTACTCTTGGAGCTGAAGCTGTAGAATATTGTAAGCATGCTGCTGCCTGACATGCTCATGTTTCCTATTTTAGACCTGACTGATCTTCAGATAACATATGGTGGTACAAGTAATTGGAAAATTGGCAGACCTGTCAAGAAAATATGCTAGATGGGACAAAAATGCGATGCTGCAGCACATAAAGTGTCTCTGAAGTTAAATTTATTGTCTTTTATCAAATGGTGAAGTAAACGTATCTGGTCTCAAAAAAATGAAACATTTTTCAATGGCAGATGCTTTTCAAAAATAATTTTTAGTACAATGATGAAAGTTCTTGCATTCGAAAGTAATTTAGTGGAAAGCTCTGGTCAAGAACAAAGGAAAGGTGTGTAATATTTTCTGCTGTAGGTGTTTGAATATCTTGTCATCTCTGTGTGGTTTAATAATTTCTTTATGTAACCATCCAGTGAAATGGTCAGTAAAATATTTACTCATTAAATTATTCTTCTGCTGTAAATGTCTTTACATTTCTTACCATTTTTATTTCAACTCTAGCAAAAGCAATCACTTGAATAAATGACTTTTTTTGCTTATTTTTATGCTTATTGGTCGGGCAAAAGATGGCAAAAGACTGTACAGAATTCCATACATTTGCATAAGCAGAAAAAGTGTACTTCTTCAATAAATTGATTAATGTTCAGGTTTTCATTTTCTTTTACAGGAAGATGAAAATGAAGCTGAAGCAGAAAATCCATCTCAGGAGCTGAATTTGGAACAGAAAAAATCAAAAAAATAGAAGATTGCTGTCTTGTTTGAAATAATTTGCAAGTTGTGTAACAGTGGTTATAGTTTCCCATTGTAAAATTAACAAAAAAGTTCTCAATAAAGTCATTGAAAATTAAATTCATGGTGCACTGGGGAATTAATTAAGTAGCTCCTGGTGATATTCTTGATTACATTAAAAGCTGAATTATCAGAACTGAGTACCATACCAGTAAAATTCTGAAAGCTTTTTGAACATGTTATGGAAAGTTGATGGGTTATTCATCACTAATGGCATTTACTAAGCAAATAGGTCAATTTTATGTTTTACTCTGCAAAGCAGTGTTATCCTTAAAGGATAGTTATAACTCAGACATATTTTGGTATTTCTGAGCAAGAGCTTTGATTCTTAAAAGTTAGATAAATATGTTCTGCTAAAGGAGTTCTGAAATTTCTTCTATCAGTCATTAAAATAAATGTTTCTGAGGAGTAAAAAGTGGCAAGGATTTTTTGGTATGTAAAGTACATTTTCTGAAGTAATTAGTTTTACATTTGTATTGTGATTTTTAATTGGTTTCTTGTTGCATTATACTTTCCTTTATGTAAACCTTTTCCATCTTCACGTGATCATTGTCTTTTAATGAGTGTCAAGCTTTTGTCTTGATTGTGCCATCTTTCTCAGGTCTAATAATTCCCTCATGTCAATCTTTCCATTCTAACAAAATAAAATAACTTCTTTCTGTGTCATTAGACCTTTAAGTGAGTAATAAATATCTAAAATAACTTTTCTTCCTATAGTCCTAATTTTGTTTTCCAATTTACCTCTGCTTTTTAGCCTGTGCAGGTCAGTAAATGGGAAAGTACAAGAAACTCAGAGGTAGATTTATAGCCTGATAGTTTCACCGATTGCAATGAAGAAACAAAAAATCTCACTGATTCTCTTAGATTTAAAACGGCACTCACTGAAGTCCCTTTAGTGAAGTTTATCTTGCTCTAGAGAAGTTAATTGTCTTCAGCTGAAAAAGTTGTTTTCTTTTCCCACTCTTCTGTACTTTGACTGTTACTTTTTGCATTGAGTGTTAAAACAGATTGTAAATAGTATCCACCTTCAATTTTATCCTCTCTGTGTAAATTATATTTTCAGATATCTTAAAAACAACATGCCTGTGTTTAGGCAGTATATTTTATAAATTCTTTTCTGGTTCATGAGGTTCAAATTTGTGTAGCTCATGGACAAATTCCAATCACAATTACTCTACAGGAGTTTAATAACACTAGATCTCATTTTAACGAATGCAGCTATCATGTAAATTAACATATAAAATAAATTCAGCATTGGTCCGTTTGGTGCAGATCAACCACTGTAGCCATCTCAGAGAGGAGGGGGAATATGATTTTCTCTTCACTGCAGTGGAAGAGACAGATTTAGGGAAGACAGAAGCAGAGTTTTACCATGCAGGACCTTAGGGAGCATTCTCTGTGCAGTAATGTGAAGGATCACAGAGTAGGTGAAAATGAAGGGAATGCTTTTCATTTTTTCAGACTAACCCAGAAAACCATAATTCTCAGATCTTAGTTCTCAACAGGATCTGAAGAAGGGGCAGGGTGTCCAATGGAACAGGCTGAAAGGCCTCTGAATTTTGAAGGACAGAACTAGTAACTTATAAAAAAAAGGTAAGAGAATGAAGTTTTACTTGGGGGTTACACAAAGGAAGCGTAGTGACAGGGGGAGTTAATTTGCCTGGACCTGCATTGGCCTTTCAGCCTGCACTTAATGCACTTCATGTTTAGGTTTATCCTGTCTGAAATTAACAGATAGGGCCTCAGATGTGCAAAATGTTTATATCTTTATATAATCTTATTTCCCATCAGTCCATGGCAGAGCATTTGTCCTTCTGCTGTGTGTCTAAGCTCTGTGACAGCCCAGGACCATACAGATATATGAAAAGAGAAGGGTGGTTATTCAGTGTTCAGGTTTTGTGTGAAAATGCATTACTTGGGTCTTGAACACCTGAGTGAGAAAAATAGTTCAGGCATTGAAACATACCATTTGTTTCCATTTGATGCATAACTCTGGTGAGCTTTAAAGGATTATTTCCATATCTTTCCTAAGCTCTTCAAAAATGTAATGTGAAAGTATAATTACATAAGCCATACTTTTAGCTAACTCCATCACCAGAAGTCTACAGTCAGTGTTGTTAACCTGTCCCTTGGTTACGTTATTTACTTCAAAAGTCAAACATGGGAATTGTTTATAGATGTTTTCACTGAAAAATAATAATCAGTACTTCTACCATAATAGTCTGGGATGGAGATTGAGACAAATGTGGCTGAAATGCAGTACTAACTTCATCCCTTTGAGAAAAAGTTAGAAGACCAATTTTAATAACTTGTTTGTAGACATATTTACTTAATAGAGGGGGAGGAGTGTTTAACTGGTAGTGATCAAATGGATCAGATGAAGACTATACCAAATCAGTGACTTTATTTCCTTTATTTTGAATCTGTTCTAGTTAAAATCTGCAGCTGAATTGATTTTTTGTGTATTCTTGCATTTTCAAGTTACCAGCAGGAATTATGTTTTCATCATATATTTTTTTTATCAGTGTCCAGAGGTTTTTTTGGTACAATGAACTGGGTAAAGCAGATGGGTGCAACACTGCTACATGGCTAGGACATGGTGCTTCTGAGTGTTGCACTTAGCAGAACTGAGGTGTAAACTTGATGCAGAATATTGTGACTTTTGTTAAAGGTGTGTCTGTGCTGCAAGGACAAGCCAGCTTGGATACTGAAAACATCCTAGCTCCTGCAGAATGAAGTTCAAAGCCTATTTGAATAAACTCAAAGTCTAACTTGGAGTTGGGAAGAACAGAAGTTGAGACAGCTTTAATTGAGCTGGTTGCAGTCACTTTTATGGAGAACAATATTCTTTGTATGCAAATACACACAGACACCCCTCTGTACATGTGCCCAAGCAGCCAGTTATAATGTCCTTTTTATTTCCCTTTCCCTCTATTCTTTTATTTAATACTTAGAGTCACATGCTGCTCTGAAAGTCTAGATGGAGAACTACTTATTTCCCACTGCATCCCTCTCATGCATGAGAGTGATGATGCTCCCCAGTTGGGAATTGCAGTTTTCTGGATTGCATTAGTGATAGCTATTTTAGGGTGGCTTAGGGGATAATTATGTTTTCTGTGCTTGAGGAGAAACTGTCATTTTCCTTGTATTACAGCAAATTCACTGCTTTTGTGCAGTTAATGATGGATTGCTGTTGGTTTTTGTACTCATTCCTCCATGTTTACTCTTTTCCCTCCTGTGGAACAGCGGGTTTTGGAGAAGTTTTTGGACTCCAGCACTGTTTTCTATTACAGACAATCACTTCATCCTCAGAGAAGAGCAAATTTCTCTATTACTATAATTTTTGTTCTTAGAAAATAATGTCAGACCTTTTCACTCCCTCATGGGGTATCAAAAATTTGAGGTGTGGAAGTTCTTGTCAATCAGTCAGAGTAATAGTTCTGATTTATGAGAGTGTGGCTTATGCTGTGTTATAGATAAATGTGCAGTGGTTTGCTATGAAATGAGTCTCCTTAGTATATTACCTAACTGTTGTTGTCTTGCAAGGATTCTTATTCAGAATGCTACATTCGTACATTAAAGATAGGACTCAAAATTATTGGCATGAGCTAAAAAATCAGAGCTACTTTTGACACAGATGCTGTTACTTTCCTGTTTGTTGCTCCACTGGCATTGAAGTAGTTGGATCTAAAATAATGTGCAGTCATAAGGATTCTGGACAAAAGCAAATATATCTTGGTGTTTTAATTCCAGCGTATATGGAACTTTTTATGACTAAATGAGTATCCACAGTATTTCATTTTTTTCTTAATGATACATGGAAATGTATTGCTATACTGGACATTTGGTGCTCTTTCAGGCTCTTTCTCCTGAACAGCACAAATCGTAGTGCATTATGCCACAAAGTGTCACATACAGTGGCTAATCCTAATACAATATTCATTTTCTGCTCACTAGAAAGCATTTCTATACCTGTAAATTAAGAAAATGATTTAACAAGATTATTTCCTCTCAGGAGCTTCAATATTTGCACAGTAGGAATTTTTGAAGGCAGAAAACCATACTGACAGAGCAGTATCTCATCACTTCAGTGCTTCTTCCTTATTGCAGTCCCATAAGCCTCGTAGTTGGTTGCTCTGCATCATGCTACAGAAACTAACTCTCCTTGACATTAGGCTGAATAGGTTTTACCCTGGTTTTACTCTGAAAAGTGAAGATTGATTAGAAACTGACTCATCTCACGTGACCTAATGAAAACAATTTTTACAATGAGCAAACAGCTTCTATCACCTACCTAAGGCTGTAGAGCGAAATCATAGCAGGTAATAAATGCTTCCCCCACCATGAATTCAGCGTGGATTCTGCAGTGATGTTATCTGGGGAAGGAAGTGAAATGCTGAAGGCAACAGCATGAAAATGCATGCAGCTATGGCATAATTCTGATTTGTTTGGAAGAACTATTAATTTCCTTGTTACAAAGCCAAGTAAGAGCAACCCTTTAAAACTGTTGAACCATGAAAGCCATTTCCTTAAGGGTTTTAAATTTGGGAACAGAGTCATGAAATTTATAGCTTTGATGAGATATTCTTTGCCTGCAGTCAGAATGAGAGCCAGATCATTGGTTTCCCAGCATGACACCTATGTATTCTTGTGTGCACTAGATATCATTAGGCTCATAATAACACAGCTATCATCACATTAACTTCTGAAAGGTTCAGTTTTGATGCTTGGTTTAAGTCTCATTTATACCTACAGCATATGAAAGAGATGAATAAAATCAAAAGCTCCATCTTACCTATATTGTGCTACTGTTATGCACTTTAACCAAAAATACAGTAATTTTATGCCTGATCAAATTTTTATTATTTAATTTTTCTTGCTAAGTCATGTTGTTTTGAAAGAGCTGTGGTGATGAACTAATAGCATGCCATGAATGCAGCAGCCGATAATGGTACAGTGAGACCACTTTTTTTCTGGTTCATGCCAGTAAGGACAGTAGGGAACATCATATACATACTGGCCTAATAATTGCAATTTTCAATATAGTATTGAAAATTTATGTACTATGTCTGCCATCTTATGGTGGAAGAGAAGTGTGTCAGAACAAGCTGATAGCACCTCATTTCTTGTATTCTTTCAGGTAAAGCAGTGCAGACTGTCACATTCTAGCAAGCTACCAGCAGTTTGAAGTCACATAAAGAAGGAAATACAGCTGAAAACAATTTAGGTTTTCACTGCTCTGCTACATATTCTGCAAGTTTCTGTTGAAAAAATAAAGTATATCACTTTACAGCATGAAATTGTGCAGGTTTTACAATTAATATCTCACCATTTGTATCAAATGAAATTTGCAGAGAGAGATACCAAGAGAAATCAGCTTTTATTCTGCCTTGTGACTGAACAGTTGGAAGAGTTTGGGAGAAACATCTTTACTCTCCTAATGGAGAGAAGCGTAAAGCACCAGTAGAGCAAGTCCAATGAGTTGTGGCTTACAGGCAAATTACTTACTATTTTGATCCGAAGAGTTTTCCTGAGGTCAGTGTCAGAGCTTTCATTTCTGTACAGGGAGGGGTACCTGCAGGAGTTCTGGCAAGAGACAGTCTGCAAGTTGGGGCTGTAACATCCATTGAGTCAAAAGCAGCCAATTCCAGTGATTTGGAAAGAAAAAAATACAAAGACAACTTGAATCATCAGAGATTGTGAAGGCTCCATGAGACAATATTCTGCAAGAGCTTAAAACCCTTGTGAATAAGGCACACTAATTAGCAGCTGAGGAGATGGGATTTATAAAATATAAGAGTATAATAATAATAATAATAATAGTAATAATAATGTTACCCACAAGAAACACCTAAGGATGTTTTCATTTTAATTGTTGAAATACAATTTCTTAGTATTTCTTTTAAGGATCACTGTTTCAGTCACCAATATCTGAATATTTTTGACTCAAAATCGAGGCTTTTTTTTAACAACTCGCTAAGAAATATATGTTATGAAATAACCTTTTTTTCTTAAATATTTTAAGTATCAATTGAATTTTTTATGTCTTTATATCTTCATACATCAAACTCTTTCAAATATTCAATCAACTGCAGTATTATGAAAAGTTTTGTCCCTGAAAAGGAATGTAATATTCTTTCTTAGTTACAAACATAAAGCCAAGTAGTTAGGTAAAAAATGCCTTTTTTGGCCCTCATTTGTTCCATAAAAGTATCCTGACCCTTTTCTGAATCCAAGCATGGTTTAGATAATATATGGCATTTCTAAACCCACCCTTTAACCTGCATTGCTAGTGTTACCAAATTGTCTTTAATTGCTAAGTAGCTTGCCGATGTAAATCTGTTTGAAATCTCACCGTTGATTCCCATTTTTAGGATTTGGAGTCAAAACAAAACTGAGACTACCTTTTCTTCCTTGTAGATAAAACCTTTTTAGACCAGCCAGGGGAATTGTCACCTTTCAGAGATGGGAACCAGCAGGGTGAGGCTGCTGCCCGCAGCATGGGACAGCAGCACAGAGAAAAGACTCCTATCCCCAAAGCTTTGTTTTCATTACAGAAGACAGCAGCCTGAAAAACCAGGCTGAAGAAGAGATATGGCTTGGATAATGCTCTCTTAGCGTGTCCCTTCTGTATTTTTTTGTCCTTTGTTGAGAAAGGAAGGAATACAAGATTGCATTGCTGAATGCTTAAGTTATTTAGTAGGTCACTGTGTTGGGTTTGCATGGCCAAGCTTTGGTAGTGGGGGGGCCGAAAGGGGTGGCTTCTGAGAAGCTGCCAGAAGTGTCTTCCATGTCTGACAGAGCCAGCTCCTCGCAGCTCCAAAATGGGTGTGCCCCTGGTTAAGGCTGGGCCAGTTAGAAATGGTGATAACGACTCTGTGATAACAGATTTAAGAAGGAAAAAAAAAAAAAAATTATTGCACAGTTTAATTGCAGCAAGAGAAGAGCAGGGTGAGAATATGTGAGAAGAACAACTATGCTGACATGAAGATCAGTGGAGAAGGAGGGGGAGGAGGTGCTCCAGGCACGAGAGCTGGGATTCTCTTTCAGCCCATGGTGAGGACCATGGTAAGGCAGCTGTGCCCCTGCAGCCCATGGAGGATCACAGGGATGCAGAGACCCACATGTAGCCCATGGAGGAGCCCCACACTGGAGAAGGTGGATTCCTGAGAGGAGGCTGTGAACCTGAGAGAGAGCCAGGGAGAGAGGAGCCCATGCTGGAGCAGCTGGTCCTTCAAGGACTGCACACCATGGAAGATGTTTGCAGAGAGCTGTTGCTGATGAGATGCACTCACACTGAAGAAGTTCATGGAGAGCTGTCTCCCATGGCAGGGACCCCACAGTGCAGCAGAGGAACAACTCTCCCTGAGCATCAGGACGAAGCTATGGGTGATGAACTGACCATAACCCCGATTGTCTGTGTCCCTGTGCCTCTGGAGGCAGAGCCAGGAAGGAGGGAAAAGTGGGGGGAAGGTGTTTTAAAATTTTATTTTATGTCTCATTATCCTGCTCTGATTTTGTTAGTAATACATTCAATTATTTATCTAATTCTAGCCTGTTTTGCCTGAGATGGTATTCAGTGAGTGATCTCTCCCAGTCCTTATCTCAACTCATGAATCCTTTGTTATATTTTCTCTACTGTGTCCAGCTGTGGAGGGCAGTGATAGAGAGGCTTTAGTGGGTGCCTGGCATCCAGCCAGGGTCAGCCCACTACAGCCACACTGGACCACAAATGACAGACCTCATCTCTGCGAATACTGTCCTTGCATCCAAGCAGTTACAAGATATCTTCTGACCATCTCATCCCCCAGGAGGCAGCATGAAAACATTGCTTTGCTTGTTGCTACATGTAGTAATTGATGCACACTTTTCTTGCCTTTTGAAAAGCCATGCAGATGTAAAGAAAGCTTCTTAGAATAATATTTTAATTTTTTTTTAGGTTATCCGCACCCAGTTATTCATAATGAAGAGACTTTCAGAGACAGACTGAGTCTATTAAGTAACATTGGCACCATCTCTATGCAGGCCCTGTTGCCTTGCAGGTGTTTTCTGAGGAGTGGACCAGGCTGGTCTTCAGTAGCTTTGCCCTTCTCAGCCCAGGAGCACCTCACTGGGTGGTTGTGGGCAGTAACTCCTCTTGGATCTGCCAGAGCAGCGTCCCACGTTGTGGCTCTGTCATGACTGCTGCTTTGTTCTCCTAAACCAGGGAGTATATGGCATGTAACGCAGCCCGCTGGCCGGTATGGTAGCTCAGTCCCTCAGCCAGAGTTCGACAATGGTCAGAGCATCAATAAGTGTGAATTACCTATTCCAGGACAAGACTGATCTGATGGTGAGAGTTTGACATCATCAGCAGGGAATTTGGCAGAAGTAATAGTAGTCCTTGGATCTGAACTATCAGTTTTTCCATTAATAACTGGAAACTAGGTGTTTGGACCCACATTTGGTCATCCCATCATTTCATTCTCAAGCTGGTCAGATTTTGCTGCCCACACCTGATTAGGATGCTATGGCTTGTTGGTGTGAGCATGTCATGTTATCTTTCTGATTTTCTTCAGGGATAGAATTCTGTATAACATTAGACCCCAAAACTGGCTGAAGCTCAAGTAAAGGTAATATCTCACTAAAGAAGGAAAAACACACAAAACTCTCATTCTTGTTGGTCTCTGATATCAATTTAAATACAAATTTTTGAACAGCCACCCTGCTTCTGCCCTGTAGCCTGGGACTATCCTTTTTGCAAAGATTTCCTCATCTGGGCATGCTGCCACTGCTGAAGTCACGCATGCTCACTTGATTTAGGTTCCCTTACCTCAAAAGACGACAGTTCCAAGTGTTTTCTGAGAGAACACAGAGGCTGAAATAATTTCCTACCTTCTTGCTGTAGAGTGCTTGTTAACCTTCACAGAGTACCAGAGTTTTGCAGTAGGGCAAAACCCATCTTCTTTAAGGCGTGGGAAAAGGCTGAAGGTATAACCCTTTTAACAAGGAAAATCACTGTTTGCTTGGACTGATTAATGACTAAGTAATTTTTCCAGGGTACACAGTCACCTTGTATTCTTGTTTGAACAGTTAGTCTTGGGTTAGAAGCGTTTAGATTATTTTAAAATCTAAAATTAAAAAAAAAAATAATTTATTTAATTTAAAAAATATTTACTTTTTTAAAACACCAATGGAGTGCCTACTTGCTTACTTACATGCAAATTCGTGTCCTACTCCCTTCATTCACTGTGAATACGAGTTTTTGTCATAGCTATTTGTCATTATTTTGGGAGGGGTTATTAATTACAGTAATAGCTCATCATGTACCTGAAGCCCAAATACTTAGGAACAGTAAAAATGAATGCAAATAACTTAGTCTTTATTCCATTCTGAGTTAAAAATTAGTGTCTGGGGAGGTTTTGGCTGTAGCCTGTGAGCTGTTTTCTGGCTAGTTCTGGTTAATTCTGGTGTGATTAATTTTCTATGTTCAGTGCGAGTACCTTAGAAAACATCACACATTTCATCATTAGGTCTGAAAGTTTTGTGCAAAGGAAATTGCACAAACCTGACAGAATTACACAAACTCTACAGGAATCTAATCAAACAGTGACAACAGTGACCTTAGAGAAAGGATCAAAATACATAATTTTGTTTTTAGTATTTTGACTGTTACCACAAAATCAAGTGACATTAAGTTTTAATACAAAGACTCACTATTAACCATGTTAATATTTGACATGTTATTTAAAATTTTGATGTCAAAGAATCTTAAAACATAGCTAAAATGTGGAAGGCAAAAAATACCCACAACTGCTACTTCCCCATCATTTATTCTATGTTGAACAGACCTATAGAGTGTGAATGGTTTACCTTTTGAGCCATCTGGGACTGCAAAGGCAAACAATTGTATCTCAGACATAATGTTTTAGAAGTGAAAAAAAATGAACTTGTTATCCAATCTAGTTTAAATAAGTAGACTTTTATTTCTACCACAAATGATAAAAATAGAAGAATAATGGTTGACATTATGCATTAAGGTTCTGCATCTAGTATTGATAGGAAAATCAGATATACAGTTAACATATAATATATACATCCATTTCATTGTATTTGTTAGTCTAGACATGCAGTTCAGTGTGCAGAAGTGGTGTTTTTCAAATATTTTTTTCAAATAATGAAGTACATACCATTCATAAAGTATGTGCAGTGAGAGAATTATAGATCTCTGACACAACTGCAGCTTTGCTATTTTTGTAGTCTCACAAGAGCAAATCAGAAGGAACAAACTTCAAGCATACCATATTTAAGTAGAAATACCACTGCACTTCATGATCATGGCCCCTAAAAATGGAACAGTCAATTTGCTGTTTGCCCAAGGTGGCAGTGAAGAGCTAGAATGTTGCAGCAATTAAGTGACAGTTTTGATATCAGTGCCTTTGAACTTGTACCACTAGATTTCAAAGATCTTGATATTTTAAGTAAAGTTACTTTCTTTGCACGAGCATAGTGCCATTAGAAGTCAAATTATGATAACACTTGTGAATCATATTTCACTTAGAAATTGTTTTTCCTTTGCTTTTAGGAGCACTGTTTTATTTATGCCAAAAGGAAACAAACATCACCTTTGTTTGCCTCTTTTAGAATGAATTCTAATTTATATCTCAGCCCTGTCTAATATATGTATCCCCTAATACTTGATATTCAAGCCTTTTCTCAAAATGATCAGCTGCTTTTCTAACTCTGGATATCAATTAAATGTAATATTTTTATATGTACACATATATAAAAATCTGTATGTTTCCTTCAGTTACGTGGGATTATAGTTTGTGCAGTCTCCATCCTTAGTAGAAAATGCCCTGAGCAAACTTCTCTGATCTCAAGCTGACCCATCTTCAAGCAGGAGGCTCAACTAGAGACCTCCTGAGCTGCTTTCCCACCTGAATTATTCTGTGATTCTGTGATTCTGTGATAAGTATTTCGTGTATATATACTTAGCAGCTTGAATGTGCAAATAGAGAAGGTAATGAAACACTTCTCTTTTAAAGTCCAAGTGTATCTGTTTTCCCTCTGGGAATGTGACAGAAGATGTCACTTTCCAGGGCATGACCCTGAGCTTCACTGTGCATTCAGCTACCCAATTCTGAGCAGAATCCAGGCACTGCCCTGGGCTCTGCATGTCCAGGTGAGCTCTTGGGGCTCAGACAGATACTGCCTTCTAAAATATGACTTATAGTGCAACTTTTCTGCCTCTAAAAATTAATACCAGATTTTATTACTCCATTTCAGAGTGTGCCAGCAGTTTGGGTATTTGAGTTTATTGATTCATTGTTTATGCCTTCAGAAATATCTGATAATGGAGATAGATTTGAGGGTTTCGGATCAGATGTTTTTTACTTTTTTTCCCCCACTCCTTGAAGTTTTGTCTCAAACATATACAGACTTAGGTGGAGCTTGTGGAGCTCAAGCTGACACAATTAAATGTCACTAAGCTCTGTCAGTGATAAGGAGCTTCAAGAACTTTTTCCAATTCCTTCATACTTGAGTCCTGCTCTACTGACCACCAGTTCTGTATTTATGAAAAGTCACTGACCTCTGGACTTTATCACAAACCATAGAAGCTTAAACTTGCAAGATGATACGTACATGGCAGTCTCCAAGATAAACCTTGGGAGGGATTAATATTTCTGAGTTTGTTACTAGTTTGCAAGAGAACAGTGTTAAAGGTTTATTTTTCTTCTATTGTTCTTTCCTTGTTTTACTTCCATCAAGGGAGTAATTTTTGCATCTGTTTTATCTCTCACCATAGGTGAAACAACTGATTAATACCAAGTTAAAAAAAAAAAAAAAGAGGTAAAGTTATAGCAAAAAAAATATTTCACCTTTACATGATCATTTATTAGATCATTTATTAAAGACAAGTAATGTGATGTATATAACATGTTAATAAAGATTAAGGGTGTAGTATTTATGCAAAGAAAGCAGTGTGCCATAAGGTGGTAATCCTCCAGTGAAGCAGTAACTCCAGGAGATCCAATTCATCAGAAGCTTTTTGACATCTTTCCCTTGGGCCAGGTCAATTGAAACTAAAAGCATTGCAAATGTCACATATTGAGGGCTGTTGAAGACAGCAGTGACATGCATTTACAAGCCTTTGCTGGCTGGCTTATCTCTGAAGCACTATTGATTACCTCATGAAGAAGAGGCTGTATATTCTTTCCCTTCTGCCAGAGTGAGGTAAGTTATGTGAGCACAGGTAATAGAAGCAGTGAATTTGGAGGAAAACAGATCTACGGTGAAGTAAAGTACAATGGACACTCTGATGTCAAGAAAGGTGCTGTGAAAAAAACAGAGGGAAATGATCAAACCAAGAACTCCAGGGAGTTAATCTATGTTAGCATGGCAAGCAACAAAGCCATTCATATGACAAATTATTATGCCAGTTGTCTCCTTCTGCCTTTCTAAATTGTTCTATGCCCATAACCTTTGGAAAAAGCTGATTTCCTATGTCTTTGTAAGCACATCACCATGGCAGAAGGATGTGGGTTGTATGTCTTCTTACAGGCTTCACCTAGGAAAGTTCTTAGTTTATTAGTACAATTGTCTTCTTGGAGACATAGAAGCTGGGGAAAGGTTTTAGTGCTCTGCTCCAGCAGAGATGGTAATGTAGACTTCTAATAGTAAGAAAAACCATCATATTTCATGACAACCTATCCAATGAGAATTCCCATTAAAAATATTTTAGGCATTTATGTCATAAAATGAAGTTGTACTATGATAGAACTCTAATCAAATTACAGTTATTTTCATTTGGCATAAAAAGAAATTTCAAATTCTTGCTGTTTATCAGCTTAACCTTGTTAATTGAAGGAAATGGTTTGTATGTCCTTTAGAGGAAATGCAAAGCACATTTGTATTGCCAAATCAGCCTTTTCAAGATTGTTGCACAGTAGTCGCTGTTGAATGGCCAGCATTCAATACAGAATGATTCTTCTATATTTAAAAACTGCTGCTTCCATTTCTTTTCTTGTCTAAAACCTACTTTGACCCATTGATTCAACTTGAAGCAAAGCAAGTGAATAAGAAACCTGACAACAATTTATTTTTGTATGCTAATTATGCGCAGTAAGCAAAGAGGTGCATAATGACTAAATGCAGTACATACTGGCTTTATGCTAAATTTACATATTTTTATTATGCCTGTCCATAGGCACTCTATAGAATAATAGGACTGCTGTAATGAGAAAAGAACATCAAGTTGTTTGTTGCATATAGAAAATGTCCAGTTAAATTCCAAATAAATTTCACGAAGATGTGGGAATATTGCTTGCTTTCAATGTTGGGGAAACAGTGTCTGTTTCTTGATGTGACTGATTTTTTAAAAACTCTTCATCTATAAAATTACTTGAGGCTTCTATTTTGACATTGGACATTTCTTAATTTTCAAGTCACTACACACAAAAGAATTTTCATTCCCATGTGAGAGAATTCAGCAGAGACTGATTTTAATAGCATCAAGTATTATAACAAAACATTTTGATTTCAATACTGCCTCTATTTATCCCAGCAGGAAAGCTCTTATTTCTGAATTCCCCAAGGAACTAGCTCTTGTACTTGCTAATTGCTGTACCACTTCCCTGAAGCTTATCATCACTGAGGTCTAAGTTTCTCACAAAGAACTTGACTGGAAAGAAACACTCAAATAAAGGATATTTTCCATTAAAAACTAGTAAATTATAGTCCACATTCTCATAATGCCCGTTATCCTGTAAATATGTACACATGTACACAGAATGTAATTACACCTGGAACATGTGGCATGAAGAGCCACATAAGTGACATATACAAAGTTTGAAGTCAGGCTTTGATTATTAAATTATGAAAACGTATGCTTCTATTTGAATCCATTCCAGGGAAATCTATTTTTAAATGAATAACACATAAAAAGACAAGTAATTTTCCCACATTGATTAATGATTAATTTCTGAGGGCTTTTACATAAGATCATGCATTTAGTACATAATAAAAAACTATGTGCTTAATGGGAATCTTGTATTAAATTAGATCATATTCAGCCTGTGATTGTGCCTTACAGCCCAAGTTCTTTTATACTGAATAGCATCAAAATCACAGAATGTTGAATTTTTTGTTTCATGTGCTAAGTACACCAGGAGATTATGTGAGGCAAGAAGAAACAAAACATGTTTAAAAAATACTGTATATGCAGATGAAGTATAGCAGTGTGTTCTGGTTTCAGACTGGAGGCACTCTTTAAGTCAACATATCTGGAGTTAATACAAGATGTGACCAGTTTAATTCAGAATTTAAATGGCTACTACAGTCAGTAAAAGAAGGCTTTGATTAAGAAGATAATTTTTCACAAAGAGGACAAGAGGGTGCAGGTTCCTAGTGCAGCAAAAAGAAATGTTGGATTCCATGCCAAAGGGACTGGCAAATTAGTAGATATAATCAAAGGACTTAGTGAACTAGCTTTTATAATCTATCCATCATCTAAAGACTCCCTTTTCAATACAGAAATGCTGTATCCAAGTGGTTACAACTGCTGAAGAGTCTTCTTGACATGACCGGGAACTACACCTGACCACACAAGCACACTGGCTATTTATGTAACTCTCAGTTACACATTTTGTTACATTTACTGGGTATTACAATGTGTTACTACATCAGATCTCTGACTCATTCCCAAAATGTTCTCTGCATTATCAGGTGTATTTTATGTGTAAAGAAAAATTTTTGGGTTTTTTTCCTGTATCTTCTTTAAGGTTGGAAAGACCAGTTGATCTGCCCTTAATGATTGATACTAGGAGAAATCTGATGAGCTTTGTATCTGGAATAATACCACATTAAATAACAGTATATCAGGTTTGAATGATAATAAAAATTGTACTGGTAGGTAAAAAAAAAAAATTCTGTCATTGTTCAGTCTTGGCAATAAATTAAATATTCCATATTGAATAATAAATAGAGTTTTATTACTTCCTCTTATCATTAGAATATTGCTGTCGCCTTTTTGCATGTTTCACTGATCTTTAAATGACACGCAATATTAATGAGTTGAAGGGTTATTTTCAAGGAGAGTTTTTGTATGTACTGTCGATCTTTTGTTTAACAAAGAAGCATTTTCTGCTTTGAAGGATGGGCTTACTCTACCTATTTCTGCTCTTTGTGATCATAAATGGTCAATGTGCAATTTCAAGGAACAGCTGTAGGAATCTTTTTGGAGTAGGTTTCATTCTTGAGCTCTGGTCATTTCAATACAAACTGCTGAATTGTGAAGTTATTTTTTGATGTGTGTTGAGCATGGGCATCATTTAGCATAGTCATATCAAATATTTCCTCTTCTTCTGACATTGCACTGACCCACAGTGATTTTTTTAATCCAGCCTTTGAAATTTTGAATGAGTTTGTCTGGTACTGTTTAAGCTTGCTTATGTCTTGGTTGTAGCAGTGATTCAGACTGGCTTTGAAGAACTGATGCTTATGTATCAAATAGATAATTGCTTTCATAAATGCCTAGAATGCACTGTGCTTACATCCTCAGTTATTTCCTGGACTCCCCAGAGTTCCTGCTTTTGTTCTTAATTTGCTTTTGTCTTATGAGTCTTCATTGGACAGCATCTAATTCATGATGCAAAACACTGTACCATGTACTGATGATTATATATAGATAGGGATTGGTTCCTTTTCTTCACTCTGGGGCTAAGCTGTAAAATATTAACACATAGATATTTTGGGCATGCTGTTAACACAATTTGTTTCACTTGGCATCTTTTTTATCTGGCTCCTGGACATAATTTTAGGTGCAGATAAATTCAATTTTTCCCCTCATATATACAACAAATTGCTCTATTATTGTACAGACTGTCCCCCCCATGTGGTGGGAGTGTTTAAACATGTGGTTCCTCTTACTTGCATGCATTTAACATGTTGGGTTTTCTTTGACAACTGAACCCTCAAAGAGGCTCCTGGCACATGAGGAGATGGCTGAGACCCAGAGGAAATGTATTTAGGGGACGCTTGAAGTGCTTGACCATTTGCAGGCTCCAAAGCCTTGGGGGATTTAAATTCTAGGGTTAAATAGGCAAGTAGTTAACTTAATTGCATTTTTAAAAATTATATTAGTTTTTACAGGGCATTGATTTTGCACATCATCCAGATTGTCTGAGGACTCACAACTTAACTGATCATTTGCAGCACCTTCCTAGGCTGGAGTCTTTTGAGATAACACACCTAGAAATAAGGAGAGCTATATTTGCAAAGAGCGGTGGCACTAAGGGGTCAGGGATTACTGTGAGCAGCACTGCCAAGATCATTTCAACAGCATGAAAACTGCTGATAAACGCTGTGGAAAAACCTGAAGTCCCCAGTTCACAGAAGCCTGCTCAACCAGATAGGCTTGAACGGCTGCCAGTGTGTGAATCAGATGTCACTTGGGTTTGTGCTAGAGGAGACAATCTGTTTCAGCAGCACCGGAGCCTGAAAAGAGGGAATGAATCAATGGGAAGAGACACATACACATACACAATGTCCTTTTCATGTTACCAGGAAAACCAGTTTTATGCCAAATTACTCTGGGATCAGGCCTGTGCCATTTACCTTATTGGAAAGCAATAGCTCCCCTTTATCAGTCAGTACAGTACTCATTTTCATTCCCATCTTTGCATTAAAGAAAGGGATATGGTTTCTTTGAGAATAGCATTGAATTAGGTTTCATTCTGTGAGGCCATGCAACTGTTGATAAATAATTCTGTTTGGCAACATTTAAATCACTTATTTTCATGATAAGGAGAATTTAGATTTTCTTTTGAATTAGCTGAAATTTTATCAGTTGCAAGTTCTGTTCTACCCCTGGGGATCTCTCTGCCCCACTTAGCAAAAATGCAAAATTAGAGAGCAAAAGAAAATAATTCGACTTTTTTTAATTTTGAGCTTTACTTCTCCTCCAGATACAAAAACATGCATGTGCACAGACACACACTCCATCATTCTGAATGCTGGTTTTGGTCATTGCAAATGGCTTGAATTATTTAAAACATATCAAGGAGGGACCCAGTAACATTTTCTATTTAGCAGTGGAGATTAACTGTGTTCCCACCATGGCTCTAGTAGCCCATCTTTTCTGTTCAGGTTTGGTTTAGATGGTTTTCAGGTCTCTTAACTATATTAATTTATTTTCTCCTTACCTGACCTTTAAATAATTACCACTTTCTCTCAAGAATTTGAAAAACCTTTACATTGGATGTAAACAGAAAAGAAGGACTTTGAGTGATCTGTCCTGCTTGTCAGTGAAAAGCCATTCAGAGTTTTAATTTTCTGAGGGGATAGCTTGATATTAACCAAGTAATGCTTGTATGAAACCAGCCAGGATGGCAAACAGTGGTTCTTGAATAGGAAGACAGGACACAATTATAATTCATTGTCTCATTGCAGTGTTTTTATTCTTCTCCATTGCCCATCTTTCAAAATAAATTTGTTGGTTTGGGTACCCTATTTACTAATCAGGAAAGCAGGAAAGTTGCTATCAGGGCAGAAATGAATGATGTGTAGTATAAAGGAAGGCTTAATTTAGATTTAGAATTAATCATTTTGGATCTTTTGCAAAATACTTTTTTCTCTCACACAGTGTGATTATATTTGTGGTGTCTTCATGTCTTGCCACTCTTTTAATTACTGTACCTCTTTCCATGAAGCACTTCTCAAATTATCCCAAATGTCCCTGGTGCTATCTTTTTCCATGCATATTTTGTGTCTGTTGCTGATTTAAGCCATAAATATTTCAAAAGCTCCAACTTAAAAAAAAAAAATCAATGATAACATATATGCAGTGCTCATAATATATAAAAAGAGTTGTCTGAAATGGCCATTTGAAAGTTCTGGAAAATGAATCATTGTAGTATTTATTGCAGAACTGTCTCCTTTATCAACATAATTATTATTGTTATTGATATTACTATAGGCATCCTATTATTGTAGCCTTGTGCTTATTAGATGGGAGCCTGTTTCACATGGGAAGGCAAACTTTCTATGGCTTTTTTTGCCAAGCATTTGAAATACTAAGATGTATTAGGACTTAGCTGCACAGAGATGTACCTGCACCATCCTAACAACTTTTTATCCACCAGCTCTACTTTCTCCAATGTCCAGGGGCAGATCTGCAGCATTGAACCATGGCTGCCTTCTGCTGCCCTAGACAGGATGGGTAGGACTTCAGCACGAAATAGCTGAGCACAGTGACCCCACTGCTCTAGCCGACAGGCACAAGTGTGTAAAGCAATAAGAAGCATATGCTCCTTGTGGCCTCCAGCCCTGAAGCCTCTGAAACACATGGGCAATGTCCAGGAGATGGTGTCAAAACAGAGCTGGAGCGGTAATTGCACACTGTCTCTGGTTGCTGGCCTTTGGTGTTATGCTTGTGACTCCAAATGCTGTCATGAATAATTGAATCTCACCTGGGGTTGCTTCTTCCCTCTGTGTCCTGTTTTAAACAATTATGAATTTGGAACCTCTGGGTGAAGACATATTGCAGGCATTCTTATCCCCCATATTCCTTTATTGCTTCAACTTTCTGTTTCCTAATTTGTTTTTTAATTTTGTGAAAAGTAAACTGCTGAGGACTGTACAGGAGTTCAGAATTGGATGGCCATTGGTTTTATGCCTCCAAATAGGCTTCATTGTTCTAAAGTGATTTCGCAATGCTGGGCAGAAATGCCCATTGCCCAGGTGGAAAGGGCAACTTTGCCAGAACCAGCGCAGCAGGTTCTGTGGGCTCTGTCTTACACCCCAGTGCTTCACACAAGCTGTAACTGTACTTAGCTGGATAACCACTGTAATAATGATAACAATAGTAATGTGAATTTTATTGTTCTGTTGGGGCAAAACCAGCCTGGCTCACAACTCTGCAAGTTTCATCTGGATTTCCTCCAGCATGCTCCTAAATGCCAGTGGCAAAGGCTGTCACCAGAACTGTGGCCCTGAGGGTCAGAGACAGTTAAAATCTCAGGAGCACCAGTACAGTTTCTGAGTTTGACACTTACAGAAAATAAACAATGTATTTAGACTTGCTGACTAGAAATATTTATAATTGTAACCAAAGAATTACTGGATATAAAGTTTTGTGCATTTTTGTAGGTCATTTTCAGAAGTTTATACAGGAAGAATTATCCAGTAAGAGAATTCCAACCCACAGAAAGGTAAGTCCTGACATGTTTGTGACTTTTTGTGTATGTCAATACATTTAACAGTTTTCTGAGCTGACAAAACATGATTTTCTTTTCATAAAACAGTGAGACTGGGTGATCTGTTGTACTTTCTCAATTAGTTGTAATGAGAGACATTTGACTACATTATTGGAAAACTAATATAATTATCGGATGCTGTATTAGAAAATTCATAATGATTTGGAGCTGCTGGCAACATTTAATGAGATTTCTTGTTTTGCTTCCATTCATTTAAGTGTGTCCTTTAGCATTTAGATTGGTAAAGGTTGAGATATTTTGGCATGAAAGAGTTTCTTAAATGCAGAATTCTTTTATAGTGGGGTCTGTTCATGTCCCAGACCATATCTGAGCCTACTTAGAATGGAGAAAATTTATTTGGGGTGTTTTTGTCATTTTTCCATGATGAAGTTTATGTCATAAATTATGAGAAAACCAGATTTTTCCTAATAACAGACTAATACTTAATCTGCAAATTAATTACAAAAGAAAAGAAAATAATACTGTATTGGAAGCTTTAAATACTCAGAATGTTCCTTAAGTAGAAAAAAAAGTACAAAATGAAAAAGAAAAAAAAGACACAACAATAATTGTTGTATGCACTCTTATTTTTAAATTCTAAATACAGCTGGTGGCTATTCAGTGCTATAAGACAGACTTCATTACTTCCTTTAAATGTAATGGTAACCCAACAAAAAATCATTTATCCTTCTGTATTAGAAAAATTACTTTTGAAGAATAAAAGTTGGCTGCAGTTTTAAGTAAGCTGTACCTTTGAGCATAACTTTGAAGTAATTGTTTTTATGTTGTATAATATGACCCAAATATTGTGGTTTTGTCAGCATGTCTAATAGGTTGCTCAATACCCTTGTTCTGCACAGGTCATTGAGCCCATTCATGTTCAATGATATACGGTATGAATGCTCATGGGTAGTTTGATACATCTTTAATAGAAGGTGAAGGAAATGCCACAAGTTTATTTTTTGACCTTCTGGAAGTGCATTTCCCAATGAAGTGAATTGCACTTCTAGCTTCATCAATGAAAAGAGAAAATCTGGGGTAGAAAATGTTTAATTACTGCAGATAAACTTCTGAGAGCTGGCCAGTCATTTCCTGTGATTTCATTATAATGCAAATTAAAGGAAGATTTGTTTTAGATAAATTATTGTGCAAAGTGAAAGGTCATCACAAACATATTCATCTCACTTCTAAGTTCTTGGTTTAGCTTATGCAGCTTGAACAACCTCATCTCTGCCCTCAGTGCAAAATGCTCTGAATAAGTAGCTCTGCTCAGGGCTTTTAGCTTGAGATTACATGAAAGAACTCTGAATACTTGATCATAAGTAATATATACTAAAAGTTGATGTCAGTGGACATTAAAAAATTAAAAGTGGTCAACTTACTTCTTAGAAAGTAATTATTTGATATAAAAAATCATTATGATGATTATTACGATGACTAAAAGTCTCTAGAGTCAATAAAATACATATTATATTGAAGAGACAAATATGAAAAGAACCCTGAAAGCCTAGTCCTAGATGACCACTAACTTTAATAACATAGAATGAAAATGGCTGGAGGTCATTCTGGCCCATTTACTGAGTTGCACAAAACCAAATTCATGAGATGCAAGACAGGCAGTTGAGGCACGATCCCAGATAATTTTGGTGGAGTCCCAACATGGAACTGGTATAATCTAGTGGTGGTTATCCGGGTATGGAGATAACAGGTACTCTCTGACTTGTCACTGAACTGATGAGTGTGAGCAATAATTAGAGAGGTGTGGCGGAGTGTGAGTGTGGATTGAACAAATTGGGATAACTGGTCAGCTCTTGATGGTGTTGCTGGAGAGGAGTCTGACCTTGGCCCATGAAAAGATGTCCTCCAATGTGACTCTTCTCTGGCAGATCACCAGGCTGTGTCTTCTTGCTCTGAAAATTGTTGGCAGAGGAGTGTGGCAAGTGCTCAATGACACGTTGATAAGATTTTTGTAGAGTTTTGTATCAGAGTATACACAGAACAAAGGAGTTTTAAAACTTAGTGGAAGTGCAATGTCACATATTCTGAAGGATTGCATGGAGGACTCATGTGGTGAAGTCTGGTAAAATACGATGGGAAGAAGTGTAAAACAGGAGTCTGTATTTAAGTGTCTTGCCTGGCACAGTTGATGGATGGCAAATGACAGCAGTGCTCACAACTTGCACACAGTGTAAGGATTTGAAGATTACAGCTGCCCGTCTCAAATACTGTTAAGGTCCCAGAAGGACTTTGCCATGAGATAAGCACAGAACAGAGTGACAGGATGCCACTAACTCCAGACCTGGTGGAGGTGAGACCTGATTAGCACATCCTGGGTAATGTATCCAGACAAAAATTCCCACAATGACAAGCTGTGCAAAGAGGCAACTGCTCACACAAAATTCACAAAGATCACCCCAAGTCATGGGATAGATGGCATTGGCAATCACCAAAGACCACCACAGCCCCCTCTGAATGTGCCTCCATGGATACCTGGAACTTGGACTGTAAGATAAGCTCTACAGCTGTACTTGAGAGAAGATACAGGTAGCACTGCTATTTGGGTGTTATCTTGGACCTAGGGGGAGGATAACAAAGCTGGGGGAGAAGAATGTATCACTGATAATGGACACAAAGAATGCAGAATTTATGGATCATAAGGAAAAGCTTGGTGGTAGGTTTAAAGCACTGATCACCACTACTGCTCTCTATGACTGTGACCCCAGTTTCCTTACTTTATATAGAATGCTTCTGGGAATGGTGTGCTCACTCATGCTTGTGGGTCTAGGTTCGTTACTTTGGTGGAAAAAAAAAATCAGCCAGTGACATTGTTGTATTTCTGTCCCAGCTTCTGCTCTTAAGAGTCTTCAGGAAATGGAAGTGGGATTATTGTGAGTTACAGACTGACTTACACCTGGGTGGCATTCAGTAAGGCTCATAACATTGCCACATTTGATGAAGTGTTTTACCACTGAGGAAAATGGCTAATGGGTATTTATGACATTACTGTGACATTGCTGGCAAGTCATCAGTGATCAGTTTCCTTTTTATGGAGGAAGGAGGGTTATGAATGGGGAATAATATGCACTAGGAGAAAGAGAACCCAAAAAGCGGTGCTAAAATGCTAAACAGCACTTAAGAGACAGAACAAAAACATTTAGCACAGGGTTTGTCTAATTAGAATTTCATTGAGGTTTAGAGTTCAAATACAGTATGAAGTTTCTCCTCACCTTTTCTTTGTCATATTTGTACGTGGACATGTACTCTGCAGCTTCCAGCATATTACACAGCTTATTTCCAACTTAATTGGGAGGGAGTGGCCCTTCTTCAACTACTTATTTTGCTTTTTACCCCAGGCATACTTTATTAATTATGCCACAGTACATTGCAGGCATTATAAATCTTACTGTACACATGCCAGTGTCCTCTAAATTGATCTTATGGGCATCTATGTTGATCTTTTGCCAACTCATTGGTCCAGTTTCAATTTGCAGAGTGTTTTTTAGTCTAGTCTCAGTTCTACCCCTGGATTTATTGTTCCTTGTATAAGATTGACCTAAAATTCTATTTATCATTGTACTCTTGTGTTTGATAGAAAAATTTAACTGCTTGAGGGTAAGTGGATAACAAATTAATAACACTTCAAGAGCAAGTTTCAGAATGAAGAAAGCTCTTTGTGGTCAACTATAAGTAATACCAGGATTTTGTCTGAGGTGAGATGATGCAGTAATGCCAAAGCCTTTATTGTAAGAAGGGGTAAAAGAAGGGACTAATTGCTTTGATACACAATTTTGGTTTTGTGAAGCGGTGCCAAAGTATGCTACAAGAGAAGTACAAAACCATCTGTGAGAGACAGAGAGCTGCAGAGTGCTCTGTCACCAGGCAGCAGGTACCTTGTGCAAGAGAAGAGCATTCAGAAATGAAGCTCACCCCCCCATCAGAAAAGCTAAAATGAAACATAAAAAGTGTGCAGTTGGTTTGAGGAGAGAAGGCTTTCTGGCCCTGATTTTACAATCAGTCTAATATCACCTGGATCCTTGCTGACACTGTGAGCACAGCTAAGGCTGCATCTTCCCTTTCCTCCCTTTTCCCAGGCTCCAACAGTCATGGATGTTGGCTGTGAGCACACAAGATAAAATATATTTCTGGGCTCATGGTTCACAGGTCCTCTCTCATCTGGTGTTTGTGGTGGGGAGACCATGAGACTGATACTAATTCCTTTGTCTTGGCTTTACCAGACTGGTTACTCATTTGAATCAAGACCTTTTCTTGGCCCTGGGGATTTCACATTTATGTAATTCCATGATCATTAAATAGATGTCAGAAATGTTTTCTCTCCCTTATTCCCTTGCTTTTTTTTCTGATTTTGTTTTGTGAAGCGGTTTTGGTTGGCTACATGCTGAGTCTCACTCGTTGCAGCATTTAGCAAGAACAGTCTGGCATATAGTCTTGGCTTATGAATCCATTTTCATAATGTTCCAACATCCACATCATGGCTTTTCCCCTGACAAGTAGGAGATTTAAAAAATAATAATTAAAAAAAAGCACATTATAACCCAGCAGGAATGATTTTTGCAAAGTTATATCTTAATGCAGGAACTACATAGTAGGAGGCTTTTTAGGTCAGCATAATTGAGCTCTAGAGTTAGTCTGGGTTTTGTTTTCCTTCATGTTTGTTTTTTTAGTGCCTGCTATGGTTTGATGAACTATGCCTTGTGTGCTGTTTCACAAAGAATCAGCAGTTGCAGAAGGAGCACAACACTGTCAAACTGGAGCAACAGGAATTCGTGTGTTTTGTTTCAGTTCAATGACCCCCCAGGAAAAGTGTCAGACATTCAAAGAAATCCCTGTATAAGACCAGTTTTGTGTACGTACATTTTAAAAAGCTTGCTGCTGATATGTGGGGGAGATAACAGCAATCATAATAGAGACCTGCAGTGCCCAGGCTGAAGAGATGTTGCAAGTTTACATGATGCCCACAAGAAAAAGATCCTGTTATCCCCACAGGCAGTCTTGTAACATCTGTGACCCTCATTTTTTCTGTTAGGGAATTAATGTTTTCCAGTTTTTATGGAGATTTGCAAAGGAATTTACTGATTTATATGCTCATTCTCCTACTCAGCAAGTCACCAGTGACTTCCCCTCAAGCCCACAAAACATGTGTACCTATCAGACTCTTCCTGCCACAGCCCATGAGCTGCCGAGCCAGATGTTTGGACCAGTCAGGGGATGAAATCCTCACTTTTCAGCAAACTACCTGGAAGCTGATGGAAGCAACAGAAAACCTTTCTAAAGCTAGAAGAGGTAACATCTGTACTCTTTCCAAACCTGGATTACACTCTATGGGAAACAAACATAGGAAATTTGGGGGAATTAAACTTTTATAAAAGGTCTGTAACAGAGGAAACTCTGTAAGTGTGTGTACACAGTAAATTCAGGAAAATCATCTCTTGTCCTCTGGGTTTCATGCTGGCATACAGCGAAAGGCTCAATAGAAAAAAGAGAGAGGGTGTTCTTGTTTATTCAAGATTATGCATTTTCCTAACAAAGAGCTGTTTCAGGTGACCTATAATAGTGGTTTTCTGCTTTGTGGGCTAAAAACAAGAAAAGGAAATCAGAGACAATAAGGGAAATTCCATTTTATAAGTAATAACTGGAAGGAGTGTCCCTGCTTTTCCTTTTGTACCAACAAAAATGGCACTCTCAAATGGCATACTCTTAAGGCAGAGCTTTTATACTCACAGGGCTTCATTTATGGCACTCCAACTTCTGCTAAAATTAGAGACCCAGAAATAAGGCATGTAGAATTCCTTTGAAACAAATTCTTATTGCATGAATATTTTATGAAACTTTCTAGACAGATGGAGTAGAAAACAAAAACTTTCATTAGCTACACCAAATGTACCTCAGAATAAGAGTCACTGGGCTGTTCTCTACAAATATGACGACGTTCCACTCAATGTTTCTGGAAAAAAGGACAGAAACCCCAAGTACTGAGCATACGGCTCCAGTGACCAAAAGGAAATTGCTAGTAGTTGATATTAGTAATTATTGCTTGGAACAGCCTGAAAACAGGAATTTCAATGGTTCCTAGTATGGGCTTCATTGTTTGATTCTGCTCCACAATAGTGTAAAACTTCACTTGTCTTTTCAAGCAGTGGTAGAAGAAAGTCACCCACTGTTCTGGACAGTTAATGGCAAAAGTGAATAATTTGAATATCCTCAATAATAATCTGAATTGTGAAAAATATACATCCATTCTCTGCTAATTCAGTAAGAAAAAAAGCAATCTGTGAGTAACCAAGAGCTGCTCACAACTTTTTCTCACTTTGAGAGCATTCCCTACACAGTCTTGGGTAAAACCAGTGTACTTCTCTTTAAACTTTTGTCTGGATGATTTGACCATTTCTAATCAGATGAAGAAATTCCAAATAAAAAATTTCCAAGGAAATGATATTTATCTCCAAGAACTTTCACTAGTTCAACACAGGGGAAAAAAGAAACATGTGGTGGCACAAATCATGCTTAAATAACTCATGTGCTGCCCTGATGAGGTATGTGTTTTGCTGTGTAGTGAGATGTTACTGGAAGTGAAAGAACAGCTATATAAAAAAAAAGTCAAATATTATAGGGGAAGCAGATGCAAAAGAGAAGTAGTTTAATAGATTGAATTGTTGAAATTATTTAAATTGTTGAAATACTTCTCTCAGCGTCCTGGAAGATCTTGAAATTTTTTGTTTCAGATTAATTAGTCACATCAAACTCTGCTTTGTGCTCACTCTCATCCAACTGGAAAACATCTGGCTTTGAGCAATCAGAGATCATAAATGTGCTAATAGAAGATTCCGAGAGCAGTGGGAATTATTTAACATTTGTCTTTTTGAAGTACTTAAATTGTCTTTCCTTAATGATGTTTCAGCTTCAAAAATTTGAAAAAAAGAGCAAGTTCAAATACATGAGAGGCAAGAAAGTTCAGCGCACACATAGAAGGATATTCTTTGAAAGTGTTCAGCTACCAAGGACCATTTTTGCCATTAAGCCACAACCAAAAAGAAACTTTTTACGGCTAAGACTAAAAAGTTTCTAAATGTTGTAAACTGCTGAGGCCATCTCAGAGCAGTAAAAAAGATTTTGCATCATGTAGATCCAAGCTAGGACATAGTGAATTTGATCTCTGAAAGTCTGTAACAACTTCAAGGTTTCAGAAATCATTTTCTACTAACGCTTTGCCTGTGGTCTTTATAGACATTTTTTATCCATGCTTCAGCACAGTTCCTCTGTTATGATCCATCTTAGGACTAATACGAACTTACCTTTTGGTGCAAATGTTCTTTATGTAATTTATGGAATGAAGAGCAAAGAAGTTTTATATCGTTTTATTGCTTAATGCTTCATAATATGGAACAAAGATTTTACATTTCAGAGATGCTGATATAAGTAAGATGATAAGAAGGAAAATAAATGCATCTTTAATACTATGTTAATTTACAAAAGGACATCAGTGTTTGTTTCATTGACTTTCACAAACCAACAAGTCTGAAAATATTTAAAATTTTCTGTCAAGCATGCTCTCATCCTCTTTTCTCCTATGTTGATAGGAGAAATCTGTGTTATATTCTGTGTTATAATAATTCTTTAGGTAAAAATTCATTATTTTATAATAATTTCAAGGTATTTTATAACATACCATAACTTCAAATGTTTTTGCAGTCATTTTCTAAGCTTTAACCCTTGTTATCCTAGAACCATTCTATGATTATAGAATAAGACATGGGATATTAACATGGCATGTTTAACATATGGATTAACATGACATTCATTGGAGATGGCTTGAGTAATATGTTTTAACATACTCCCACTGCTCATTGCAACAGTTTTAACAAAATGAAATTATTGATATTTCAGTGTTTTAAATTTTAAAAATTAATAACTGGATGAAGAGAGGTTACATTTGCAAACCTGCCTGAGTGGGGTTTTTTCTGTTTCAATGATAAAATATAATGATAATTGTATGGTGCAATGAAAATATGTATTTACATATTGGTAAATCCACTCCGAAAATACTATTTAATTAATTCCACACAGTTGTTGCTAATGATTGTTGCCACTCAGTAGTGCACACAATTTAAAGAAAAGACACTTTTGACTGATTTTGCATGTTTTCTGCTAAAACTGAGTGTTTCCAGACAGAAATTATACCACTTTCTTTTATGGAAATGATTCACCAGTACACCTGACATTGGAACTATGCTTCAAGTCATTACATCTAGCCATGAGACAAAAAGAAAGGGTATCACTTTTTGGCAAAATTTCAAATGTTTCAATGTAGACATGCAGAGCCCACTTACATTTTAGGATGCAGAAATCTGGGTGCTGCAGGGTGAAATATCTTGTCAGGAAGGGCAATTGCCGGTCACAACATAATAAGAATTTGAAGAGTTAGAATTTAGAATTAGAATAAAATTTGGAGTTTCTTATAAACAAATCCCCTCCCAAAATAAACAAAATGTATTTATGTTAAAACTTCCAATTTTGATGCAGAAGAGCTGATCTGAAGTGGAAAACACCAGACTGGAAAAGGGTGTGGAAAGATAGGCAAGAATGCTGAAATAGAAGAAATGCTACAAGGGAAAAAAGTTACATTTCTCTGCTTGTTCCTGTTGTTGAATGCACCTATTCTTAGATTTAAACCTTCTCAGCAATGTTCAAAGTGCTAATTGTGTCTGCAGTGTTTTTATTTCCTGTTTCGTCATTAAATCTTTCCAACATAGCTGGTCCTTTGGAGTCAGTAGATGATAGTGATGCTTGATGATTGATTGATCTTATTAAAACTGGGGTGATGGTCCCTTTTGCCTTTATTGCTGTGTCTGCTTCATATTTTTACCAGCCAAAAAGACAACAATAGGATTTAGGTGCACACAAAGCTGAATGTTGCACTACATTGGAACTGTTTGTTTGCTTCTTGGGACACGTGGTCTGGGGCTAATGGAGTATTTCAAAATTGAGTGCCTTCACCAAATGGATGGCACTGGCATTTGGTCAGTTCCAGAGAATTTGGTGCCTAATCCCTATTCAGTAGTGTCTTCTCAGGGTCGGTGGTGGGACTGAGACTGTAACTGAGGAAAGGACTCAGAAATGTTTGGTACAAAGGAGGATGGAGACAAAGTGGTGACTATGAGCAGTGTCAGGTAGGACTGCTGCTCCAGCTGAAGGGGGCATTGGGAAGCTGCTCTCTGCTAACTTGGCTTGGTGTACACTGAGAGAAATTCAGTCTTGCTCTAGGCCAGGATTTGTGTGCCTTAAGGGCAGCCTCAGAAAGAAACTGAATTAAATGTGTAGCACACAGGGAGTCTCAGCATGGACAATGCACAGACAAGAATTTAAGAAGCACATTGAAGGATAATGGTATGGTGTGCTTTATCTTTAATATTTCTAACCATATGTACATCAGTTTTGAATTAGCACATTTACACTGATAATTTTTTTGTTATTCCTCCTGAACAGCCAGCTACAATATATCTGATTATTTTTAGCACTGTGTTGTAGACATTTTGTTAGCAAGATGGGGACTCAAACCCCTCATCCTTCTTCCCTTGAAGCATGTGGTACCAAAATAACCCTCTAAAAATTAAGGTTTATTTTATCCGTTTGAAGCTTCCACTCGGGGGAATTTTCTATCAGACATCTCAAAGAAGTTCTATTTGTTCTGCCTACTTTAGCTTTTTTCTACTTTGTGGATAAAATGAAAGATGTTTCCTTTAAAAGCAATTTTCTCAAATCCTCTACAAAAGTGAAAACCAGTGGGTTTAATGATTCCCTTGGCAACCGGCTCCTTAGGCAACAATGCAGCAATTATAAATAATATTAATAAGTTCATCTGATTGCTTCTGATAACAAACCGTTCCAGAATCCCTCTTTTCTTTTTATAACATAGGGCACTGGATGTCGAGAAAGAAGCAGAAATATTCATGTGTGTGTGTGAGAGAGAGAGGGAAGCAGAATTGATTTGCATACTGAGCTACAATACATAACTGGAAACGGATCAACAGGAATTCATTTTTAGAGATTTGCTTATAGGGATGTTATGACCTTCTTCTCCAAAACAGAATAAAAACAAAATCTTAAACCTAATGAAAATTATTTGTTATTCAGTAAACAACCCATATGAAAAATTGGATTGACTTACCATGGTATAAAATGGAAAAGTGTCATAAATAAGTGTTTTAAGAGTTTGAATACTTCTATTTCTATGGTAGCCAGTTTAGAGTATTTTACAAGGCCTTGATCATTCATTAAGGGGGAAGTCACAGATTCCTGGCTGCTGCACCCAAAAATGAAATAAAAAGAAAAGAAAAAAACAAAACCAAAAGGAAGAAGGTCCCAGAGGAAGAAAGGTTGACATTCATATTCTTAAACCTGAAAATGTATAATGTTTGTTATTAAAAAAAATGAAAAAGTGTAGATGGGCATGACAGAACTTGTGCAGGATATTGCTCTATGAAACACCTGTGCATTCAAGAGCACATCTGAAGTAGAACTAAACTGCTTTCATTCTTGCAATGCGATTCTGTGTTTTTCTGGAATTACAGAACTTAAAGTACACAGAAATCTCATTTGGAATAATGTTTCAATAATTACAGCTCACAGAATAAATATATTTATGTAGAACAAATATAATTTGTACTTCACAAACAATGCTACTGTTAGTAGAGACTGATGTATATCATGTAAAAAAAATGCTGTTAATGAAATATTTGCCCACATATCCTCTTGAAGCTGTTTATACTTAAACATTTCCTTATATATGTATAGACATATTGCTTTGTAGATTGGTAGGGACAATATTCTGTCACAAAAGTAAATCTTATTTTATTTTAGTAGATGCAAAAGTCACTTTCCTAGAATTTTCATGTACTCAAACAGTAGCTGACTGACTGAATCTGATATATCAGTAATGATTGTTCATCTAAATGACCTTCGCTGTTCTTTCCTATGTTTTTTTTCTCATCTTTGACCTCAATAAACAATGATTTCATATATTTTCTGGTTAATTGCCCAAAGTTATTTAGTACTTTCTAGCCAAGAATGGGATGCAACTGGATAATTATTTCCAATTAGCAGCTAATTTATTATTCCAGCAAAAATTAGCTATATTTTTCACTTTGTGTTTTACATCATTTATTTTGCAATTTGCAATATCAGGAAGTACCAAACCAGGTACCTGACAAAAGACCAAGAAAACTTGAAACAGTGTAAGTCAATTTTCATAAGGAACTATTGAATAACACCCCCAAAGGCATATAGAATTGTGTTACATGCAGATGATTCAAAAGTGAAGTAATTTATCTAAATCCTGCCTGATGCCCTGGATTTATTTCTGCTAACTTAAAACACAGATGATATTTTGCAACCTCTTAAACATTCCAAACCTTTCTTGAGCAGATATTAATTTTTTTTTTTCCTAGACATTACTGTGTTATTCAGACATTGGAAAGCAAACATTAAACTTGCAGGAAGATAGGACTTCCAAACCTCTCTGAAGACAATATTTTCATTGCACTGCACATACTAAAACAAAGAACACTCAAGATCTGCTAAGTTAAATGAGTACCATGCCACAGCTTTTAGATTCTGTTTCACAGTAGCATTTCTTGCAGTATTATTCTTCAGCCACTGGAGATGTTGAAGTCCATAGAGCAGTAGCTCTGTATGTCAGCCCACTGTCTGAAACATGAATCTCAGTGATGATTGCCTTAATTTTAAACACAGACATAGATAGATACATTTAATTGAATTTGTTAAAAATGGCCTAAGAGGGATTATCCAAAAGGGTTAAGGAGTGTTAAAAATGTAAAATCTACATTTTTTAATATCAAAGAACACAATAGTACAGATAAATGGCAGTTCAGGCTGAAACTGTACAGGAAAGCTCAGATTCAAAATTGACCAGTATAAATGGGAATTGTTTTATTTATTATTTTTATTTCATCTGATTTGAAAAAACCCAAAGGATTAAAACCCAAGATATATCTTCAACCCTGCTGCTGAGTCTTCCTCTGTGCTACTTCTGTACATGGAGAAAATCAGTGATGATGACATTGGTTTCGATGTTTGGAATTCAAGTACTGGATGGAATATTTATTTACTTAGAACGCATCATATCTTTTCATTGCTCAAGGTGGTGGTGGGGGGGGGGGGAGAAGAGAAGTGATTTTGTTTGTCTTGATGCCAGTGATAGGCACTAATTTCCCTGAGGAAATGGCTAACTACATTCTGCACAAATTATGATGGTTGTTTTAGCACCAGGCAAAGGATACTTTGAGACTTTTAAAAGTGTATGAGATAAACTGAGAAGTAATGTGTCCAGAACTTTTTTTTTAAAAAAACTGGTTTATTACTATGTGTTTTTGCCAGTCATTGTTCTCAGGAAATAATATCCAACCTCTCTGCCTTCTCTGTCTCTATATGCAAATATCAGTTATTTGTTATAAGTAGCACTCACAGATAGGTCTGCAGAGGTTTTTGCTGTAGTTCACTGCTGTGATAGAAAGGACAGGTTTCAGACAGAAAGCCTAAGCAATAAGGAGTGTGAAAGGTTCAGAAAAAACTTGTTCCTAGAAGGAAGAAGGATAAAGGGATCTATGCGGAAGTTGGAGGTTTAATGACCTGTAAATTAAGGAAAATTGATCAATTGAACTTAGAGAATTAAGTAGCAGCATGGAAAATATGGAGATTCAGGGACAAATTTGTTTTTGCTGAGTGTTTTGGGAAGCAACGTCTGTGTCAAAGTGCATCCCACATGGTCATGACATTTGGAGTTATGTGTTACATGTGTGGAAAAGAAACAAAGGAACTCCTGAAGAAGCAGAAGGAGACAGAATTTTCAGATGGAGCCTGAGATCTGGCGGGCTCAGATGAGAAAAAGAGAATTTGGTAGTTTGTTAGTGTCTATTCAAGGAACATTAGAATTGTTCTTTCATAAAATAAATGGAATTACAGAGAAGATAACTGGAATTACCAACTTCTCTTACAAGCTAAAAACATTTCCAGAGTGATTACATTTAATTTTAAAAATAAATAGGTTATTTTTCCATGCAAAGTTTAAATTTAAATTTAAAGTGGAAGACAACGATTTGAAACATTTGCAACTGGGCAAGCCCATCACCTACTTGAGAAAGCATATACATATTCCACTCATAGATATGGTAAATGAAAATGCATTTGGTAACTACAGTTCTGCCACAATTCATTCAGAGCTCTGCTGCAGATAGACATAGGTAATATAGGCCTCATTAATTCATTGTGTCTGAACAGCGAATAAAAATCCTGTAAGTGCTTTACTCATGCCCCTTTAGGGTTGCTTTACTCCAAGAGATGAATTTGTTTCTGATGCAAGTTTCCTCATCTTCTGAAAAGATAAGGAAAACTGGGATCTGTGCTGAGGGCCACCTTGTGAGTCACCTGGTTAAAGTGGTTATAAAGTCTTATTTGCACATAATAGACCATGGATAGAGGCTACCAACTCATATGGTGTGTCAGTAAACCCCTGGATTAAATTTGACTGCTTCAGTGGTGCTAAGCCTGTAACAGTGCTCTCAATAACTTTCAATAGATGCTGAGCACACTGGAGCACCTTTACAAATTGCATCATGCTGTCAGTCCCAGAAAGATGACAAATTTCTGTAGAAAAAATGTTTCTCAGTGTGGTAATCTAAAGGTTTTGTGTTGGCTTTGTTTTCCTTTTTAAACGTGCTCCACCATGATCAGTACATTCGAATGCCACTGTTTCCCAGACAATTCCCTGATTGAATTGGGGACCATGTTAGTTCTCCCCATGACCCGTCAGAGATAAAGAATTTGTTTACTGTAAATTGCTCACCACTTACTCCTATGCACCATCTGCCACTCTTACCCACAAAGATCTGCATTCTTAATAATAGCTCTTTTGACTTAAGGAAAGTAATACAAGATATTTAATGTGCAAGCTTGGGATATAATTGCAATTTTAATCTCCTATGCTTACATATAAATCTTTAGTGTCAATAAGTAAACATTTTAGATATCACAATTTTTATGTAATAGTTGAAGTTTTGCATCGTCACAGTAAGGAATGAAGAGGATACTAATTCTTCCATAAACTTGTCCCAGCTGAACCTATCTGTATGTTCTTACTTCATCAGAAAATTAATGCCTTTTAACCAGTAATAGCCTTTTCTCATCACATATCTGTGAGGCCCTGTTTTAAGAACAGGGAAAAAGGACCTTGCTAGCACATTGTCCCTCAAACACTGGTGTGCAGCCCCCAGGTTTATCTCTAGTGAGCCTTGTTTTATCCCTTTGTCCCCTCAAATCTAGTTTAAAGCTCTTTCAATGAGCCCTGCTAACTCTGGGGCAAAAATCCCCTTCTCCTTTTGAGACAGGTTTTCATACAATTTTATTTGAATTCCAGACTTTTGCCATCTTTCCTGGCACTCTTTTAGAAGTGTCTGTCTAGAGATGCCTTTCTGGTTTTCTTTTAATCTTTAGGATGTTCTTGTTCACCAAGTATCTTTTCTCCATTTATTTCATGAGTCTTCGTTTTCAACATTGTCCAGTATTGTATATTGTGTATGACTCCTTTACTGGAAGTAATTCAATTCACTGGGTCTGTGTCATGAAGGAAATATTTTTTTCTTTCCTGTGTGATGGAACATTATTCAGCATGTCTTTCTGTATCTTAATATTTTCATAGAATTGCTGCTTTCATCCTTTATGTGTATTTTTTCTCTGAAGAGCCACAAATACAGGTTTTCACACATATTAAATTAATATTTTCTTCTTTGCTGAGTTCAGTCTTCTTATGCCAAGTCATCAGTAGCAGTTAAACAAAATACCATTATTAATACAAGTTCTTATTCCATGTACACAGTGTTTAACTAATTTCTTTGCTTTCAGAACAACATGTTACAACAGGTGTAAAGACCAAAAAAATTGTCAGCCTTCACATAAAATGCAACTCAATGTCTGTCACACCACCTGTTTTCAAGAAACTAGGAGCCATAAAAGAAGGTAAACAAAATATGCTTCCCAGTTTTATTGTTATTTTTTTAAGGTCTTTTCCTGCATACTTTTCAAAGCATCTGTGGCAATGGTCTCTGGGCTCATTACACGCTTTAGGCTTCCATTCCTATTTTATCTCATAATGATTGAGGACTTGTTCAGGTCTCTGATTGAGAAACTTATCTCTATATCTTAAATATCGTCCTTTAAAAAGGCACTGTTTTGCCTTTAAAAAATGATCTCACTGTTTATAAGGCTCCTTCAGAAGTTGTCAGACACTGCCTTACAGGTAATTCTATCTTGTAAAGACTGCAAAGGTGTGTTCTTTGAGAGCATTGTTCCCTGTAAATGCAAGTAATGTTGGGAACAATGGTGAAAATTGTGAGGCACAGTCCTTCATGTCCCTTTTCAGCCTGTTAGACTTTAGTTATGACAGCTCTTCATTAATTTAAAGTCACCTATTGCCATTTTTTAAAAAAAGGAAATAATATCAAATTCAGTGATTATTTACATAGCCAAAGCTAATTTGGTCAAATTATTTAAGTGTGGCTACTACTTTCTACTAAAGTCAAAATTCTTCTTAAGAGGAATTTAAATATTGACGAAGAAACCTGACAGTTTTGGCTTTGTATTAACTTTTACACTGCATTATTAAGAAGCCCATCTTCCAAATCAGAATTCTATGCTATTACTATTGAAAAGTAATAGTACAGTTTTATTTAATGTTTTAATACTCGGACTATTAAAATATATTATTACTTGATTCTCTTGCTAGGTTTGTTATTTATAGGTAGTATAGCTGATATGTGAAGGCCTACCCTTTTATTTTTGTCTATTAGTAGAGTAGTTGCATTGATAAGTGACAAACTAGAGAACATATTTTTAAGGCATTTGCCTTTGGAAGACTGTGGTATTAGTTTGAATATGCATGGAAGACTAAAAGCAGCCTACTTAATAACAGTTAGCAAAATTTTACATTTAACTACATGCTCATACATGTTGAACTGTGTAATTCAACAACAAGGAAAAACTACAAAAAAAGCAATTCAATAACAGAAGGATTCATATATACATAATCCTTATAAAGTAACTTTTCCATTTTTCTTTTCCTAGTATTAACTTATTGTTGTAGCTATTAAATGATCTACCATGATTACTCAAATCTCTCCATTTCACCTCTAATGTTAAAAACCAGTGACAGAAGTTTGCCTGAACTACAGTTCTGCTGAAAACACAGTGTGAACAAACAAAAATAATTTTCAGATTTGAATTTTGTCATGTTTTCCTTTTGTTTACTATCTCTCATTTTCTGTTAACAAGGAGCTGCCACCCCTCTTCTCTACACCACTCATTATCATCTTGTCTGTGACTGTGATGCCTCAAGATTTCCTGAGAGCGATGGGATTTGTCTCAGCTCTCTGATCATGGCAGGGGGAGGGGTTGGTTTATGTTTGCAGGAGTGCACTTGTTCCTAATCATCATGCCAGGTCCCTAAACTCTTCCTTTGCAATTAGGAAGCAAAGACTGCAGAGTCCAGATTCGTTCTTTCTGGCTTCATCCATATGAAACACTGAAAGTTTGCAGGTTTCAGACTTATCTCCTCTGCCTCCAACACCAGGCAGGCTTAATTGCAAATCAAAAATTCATATTTTAGGTCTACAGGTATAAGTTTAGAAAGCACAAGTTTGGAAAGAGTTTACAGAAAGGGAGATAGAAAACACAATTCCAGCCATCCAGTTGTTTAACTTCTCATGAAGGTCTCCAGGCTTGTCGGTCTGTACACTATCCCTGCTTCCTACTAGCCTGGATTCCTTTTCCTTCTCCCAAGAAACAGGCAGCAATGATGAATTACATTTCATATCTACACTACCTTTTCAAGGAATGAATGTTTTTGATGGCTCAGCCAGATCCACTGGGTATTTATAGGTGACTTCCCAGCTCTGTCTTGCAGCAGTCTTGCAGGCAGCTAACTGGTTTTGCCACAGTTTGGATATTCACCCTTTTTGTAGTGCTGCTGCTTTTTTTTTTTTTTTAAATTTTTTAAAAATTACTTCCTATAGAAAAGGCATGTGATGCTTCATTAATAAAGACAACAATTTTAGCAACAAACAGTTTTTCCATGGCAGCATAAAAGGACCTAATACCCTTGGTATTCCTGATGTCCAGTATGACAGTTCCTATCCTTTAATTTTCCATTATAAGCAATCAAGGTTTTTGGTGAGCTTTTCCATACCTCTAGTCGTGTTAGGTTCTCCTTCCAGCCTTGATTGTAACATTGGTGTTGCTTTTTTACTTTCTTCCAGCTATCCCATGTAATTTGGGTACATTTATGCCGTGTTGACAATATACACAGATGTTTTCTCAAGAAAATATCTGGAAGATCACTGCTATTCACTGACTTCTATTTTAACAATTTCAGAGGCAGTTCTGTATAGCCATTGCCATTCTGATCACAGCAGAATGCTTTGATTTGCTTATCTTCAAATGGTTCTTGTAAAATAAGTTGTTTTTCATTGAAATATTTCCAGTGATCAATTATGAAAATAAATAAGTAGCCTTAAAATATGTGGGGATATGGAGAAATATTAACTATATTTCTTTATTTTACTGAGTTCACAAAGGGAAAGCTAATTTTTCTCTGAAAGAAATTATAGTATACAAATGCTTCCAGAGGAAGACTCATTTTTATTAGGCTATTCACATGATTTACTATTCACAAAGAACATTTGAACAGAAACTAGCCAATGTATGAGCCAAAATCTTGACTTTAGAGAGGTCCTTTGGCTGTAGTTTTCACTGTCCTGTCTAAATCAGTAGAGAATATTGCAAGCATGTTGAATATCCTGTTTGAAAGTTAAATCTGAGAAACTGTACTTACCAAAACATATATTGTAAAGAAAATGAAGCATTTCTCTGATATTTTGGTTTTTTGTCCTGTGAGGTATAAAGAAATTCATGATGCTCATTCTGTCCTGTATTTTCAATATTTGTATCTTGCTAATTTAACTTTTGTCTTTGAAAAAGAAGTAGGAAAAATATTTAGGTCTAATCTAATTTAATTTTAATTTGGCTCAGTATAATGTTAGCCAAAGGATGGTAATTAGACTTGCTAAAAAGAATGCAACATGAAGATGAGAAAATGGGCTTATTAAAAACAAATCTCAGACAGTAGGAAAGATGGAGTCTTTTCTTAGTCTTTATGGACAACCTTCAGTCTAAAAAAGCAAGACATTTTAGTCTTTGTTACACCTAGCTTGTATCCATAAGGAGAGATAATATGCTGCTGTATTTGGGGGCTTGTGAAATAAGTGCCTACAAACTCTTGGAGCATGTTGTAATTGAATAATGTTCTCTTTTGATGTTGACAGATGATAATTATACCCTCTAAGAGAGACCGATGGCCTATTTACTAAGTTTTCATTTGTGCTATTTATGGTAATTTGCTTTTACAATATTCTTATTTAAAAAAAAAAAAAAAATAAAGAGAAAAAAAAATGTTATGGTATCCAGACTTATTTTATTGCAAGATTGCAGAAATCACTTTTTTATATACCATTGGCACTTCTGGAAGTACATTTTGTACCAGTGGTAGACAAATCAGCATCAGGGAGGTGCAGCCTCACATGATTCTACCATGGCTTGATAATCAGCTGGGAATGCAGGCTTTTGTGGTCAAATCTTGCTTCAAGCCTGTACTTTTAGAAACTCATAATAGAATTGTCTTCCTTTTTCTATACCTGCTTCTCACAGCAGGAGGTTTGAAATTGCCAGAGTCAAGCAGTTTAATAATTACTTTTGAAAAGTGAAAATGCACATGGCCAGGCAATTTCATTTTCATTTTGAAAATAAGTTTTTCCTCTTGTTTCTGAAAAGGAGTTGGAAATTATGATTGCTTGTGAAATTAGTTTGTATAACTGGTTAGGTATTTGATTATTTGAGCATCTGTCTTTAACAGCTGTGGTAGTTCTGTTGCCTTAAGCGGGAATCAGTGAGGTGAGAGCAGATAGTGAGAAAAAGACAGAAATTGCTCTCAGGCTACTTGCCATACTAACAAGAGGTCTAGTTGCAGAGAACAGGAGTTGTACTTAAATGGCAGATGTAATGAGAAAATCAGAGAGATCCACTTTAAAAATGCGCATTTCTGCAAGTAGAAATAATTCCAGCTGCAAATCATTTGGTGTGAAATTCTTTTCCTTCCCTTAAATATACCACCATGATGATAAAGAAAATCCCTTATAAATGAACTGGCTAAAACTTCAAAGAGAGACCCGTGTTTCTCTGTCTTGCTGTAGTCCCTGTTGTGCCTTGCCGTCCCTACCCCCTAACAGACACGTAAGATTGAATAAAAGATATAAAATTTTGACCAGCAGAGGAGAAAAAGTGACTTTCTGATACTTTAAAATATTTTAAATTCCATCACTTCATATAATTTTTATTTTTAGGTAATGCCATGATTTTTGTGTTATGTTGTCCCTTCCAATTCTTCCAGTGCAGGTCACACATCTGCTCTTGTTCTCATGTCCCACACCTGAAACAGGACAGGGAAACTGTGAAGATCAGTTAGGCAGCACCTCTTTATAAACTAAGCTCACAGAACTCTGTTGCTAATCCAGTTTCTGTCAGTTATCATTGTTTGCCCTTGGCTAGGATTAGCAGTTAGATATATGGATCAGGAACGTGGCATGGGAGGTAAGGAAACACATAAACTAATAGTGTATTAGATCAAATAGGAGAATACTTTGCTCTGTCAAAGGGATGAAGTAAGAACCTAGCATAATTCTGTTGCTATTCCCTATAAAGAACAAAAGTGAAAGTCATGATGGTCATAAGATCATGAACAGCCTTGGGGAGGGTGCAGTGGGAATGGATCCCAAAGGAACTGTTGGCCTCTTACAGGGTTACTACCTTGTTCAGTAGAAAAAGGCAAGTTAAAAGAGTTTGTTGCAGAGCTATTCAAAAGGTTTCTCTTTCGGAGGAAGTGAAGGACAGCACCCCCATGACTGAAAGGACACTCTGTCTGCCAGCCCAGCATCTGCCTTCTGGCAGAATCCCCAGGACCTTAACCTTGAGAAGCCAAAATATCTGACAGAGAGATAAGGTCCTCACATAGTAGGGCATCTAAAGGATAGTAAGATAATCAAGGTTTCCTTTTATGGTTTATATAATGTAGCTGTGCTGTACCAAGGAAAAGGACCAAGTTTCTCAAGATAAAGTAAATGATGCCTGAATAATATTTAAAATAATATGCCATGCCATTTGTGTCCTAACCTAGAAATATACCATGCTTTGTTACATAATGTGACACATTTTTAACATCTCCCCTGAAAAAAAAAGGGCCAAAATGCATAAAATATATGAGGAGCAAAATTAGCGCCCTCTAATACTTATCTTTCAAAAGTGCCACAAGAATAAATGACTCAGCTGAGTCTCCCTTGGAAAAAGTTTGATGGAGTATCTTTGTGTTATATAAAATAGTGATATTTCTGTTATTTAAATCCTATGCTAAATTGAAATTATATAATATGTAGTCATAGAAACTTTCTATTATTTGTGAATCATAGAATCATCACAGAATAAACTGAGTTAGAAGGGACCCACAATCACCAAAATCCAGCTCCTGGCCCTGCACAGGACACACTGGGAATCACACCGTGTGCCTGAGAGCACTGTCCAAACATTCCTTGAACTCTGTCAGGTTTGGTGCTGTGACCACTTCCCTGGGGAGCCTGTTCCAGGGCTCAACCACCCTCTGGGTGAAAAACCTTTTCCTGATATCCAACCTAAACCTCCCCTAATGCCATTCCCTTGGCTCCTGTCTCTGGTCTCCACAGAGAAGAAATCAGTGCCTGCTCTTCCTCTTCCCCTCAGGAGGAAGCTGTAACTGCAGTGAGGTTTCCCCTCAGGCTCCTTTTCTCCAGGCTGAACAGACCAAGTTACCTCAGCCCCTCCTCATATAAGCTTCCCTTTTAGATAATTGATAAAAATAACTCTGGTGCTTATGTTATTCCTTATATATCATAACTTTTTTTTTCTTTATTGTTTGTGGTTTGGGTATTTTTGGGGGTGGTTTTTGTTTTGTTTTTCTTGTTTGTTTGTTTGTTTGGTTGGTTTTTTTGGTTTTTTTGGTTTTTTTGTTTTTTTTTTTCCATAATACAGCATGCTGGCAATCTGTGAGTAGTGGAGAAATTTTTAAAAGAAAAAATAAACTTGATCTCCACTATGGTTAAATTATGGCTTTTAATGTGCCTTCAGCCTGTTACATGCAGCAAAGGTAAGAAGTCATTAACTGGAAAGGTATGTGTTAGGCAGAAACAAACATTTTACTGTCCTAGGAAGCAGATTGGAATTGATTGGAAAATAGATATTAGGCAGGTGGGAAGTGTATCATTACCTAAAATGCAATTTCATAAGTGTCAAACACACAGTGCTATCCTACAAAACTCGGTCTAGTTCATAGATTGTCCTGAAATGAGTCTTAACCTACCAGCCTAATATATCTCCCAGAATATATATTTAAAGTTCTCCTGTGCTCATGCCTTTTGCAAATGCTTGCAGTCTGTTATAAGTAATAGCATAGTGAGATAAGATACTAATGACTGCAAAACCATGATAACCCTTAATATAAAGTTCCTTAGAATTTGTGATGGAGCTCTTTTCTTTTCAGCAAAAAGAAGGATTAAGAGCAGAGACTGTCACCAACCACAAGATCTCTGAGAGCAGTAGATTACATTTCAGATAAATCATTCTAGCACAAAGGGACATCTAAATGATGCTAATAAAAAATGGAGCTTCTTTATCAGATATTAATAAAACTACGTTTATAATGATTAATGGAAAAGAAAAAAGTCTCTGGGACCCTATTGTTTTGCACATGAAAAACAGCTGAATCTTGCATCTTTGAATTGATTTAAGGAATGGGAAGACAGATTGCGTGAATCATTGCTATAGCCTTGTCATTGTTGTTTTAAATAGCCTGCAATTATAAGGAAGAAAAAAATCTCAGTTTCTGATGGAGTTGTACCCAAAGGCCTTATTGGTAAATGGGATTTTTTCCCTGCTCTTTATCTTTGGCAGACTGACATGGCCTAATCACCCACAGTGCTGAGAACTAACATGAGTCCTCTGGGTCACAATAGTGGTCCTGGGCTGATGGAGAATGGGCATTTATTGAAGTCTGAAGTCCAAAATATTTAAGATATACCAAGAAAACAATATCACACATAAGAGTATTATTGTTCATTTATAAGGCTGCTCTGGTACAGTTAAATGGCATCTTTAGACTGGAAGATGCAAATTGCAGTTGTTTGCATGGTTGGTTTCTTTTAAAATGATTATATGTGACAGGCTTTCTGCTCAAGTATCAATCTTGTCACAAAGTTCTTTGATGGGGTTGTCTCTGAGGTTCTGAGACCTAGCCTCAGAAAGAAAAAAGCTAGGGAAACAGCTAGAGCCATCCAGATGGCTTCTTCTTTATTGATGACCCACCTCTTGCTGCACAATTTCTTTGCTGCTTTTGGGGAGAAAAAGATCAGAAGTCCTTGTTTTGTTTCCTGTATGATTGTCCCTTAGTACTTCTTTTCATTATTCTGTAAGTTAATATCAAAGAGAGACTCTGAAAGACATAAATAACAGAAAGCTTGTCTCCCCAGATGCAGGGCCAGGAGGGAGGGGAGAGCAAGCATCATGCCCAAATAATGACAAATGCTGTGATTTCCAAATGCACTGAAGTGGAGGAAGAGCCTGTGTGATATCTGTAGATGTTTTGCAACTGATTTCATGTTAATTGGCATCCATGAGAGCTGTTTTCTAAATCACTTTCAAAATTATACAAATATCCTTCCTCCCCAAGCACTGCTTGCATTTAAGTACTTGCCTGGTGTTTTTTCTGTTCCTTTGGTCTCCTGGCATTTTCTAAATCTCTGCTGAATGGGGCCTGTCTTTCACAGAATATTATACTGGTGGAAACAACATTCAGCACAACAGTCCACTGGCAGGAGATGCTAATGGGGCCAGTCAGAGATTTTGGCTTCTTTAGTACAAATTAAAAGAATTTCAGTCTAATGCTGGCCAAGGCCCCTTTGACAGGACCAGCTAAAGTGTCTGAGTTCAACACAAACTCTTCCTTTTAGTGAGTTCTAATCGATCTTTTAAACCTGAACAGAAACATGGCCAAAATATTTATTTTCTTCCTCCATGCTTCTGCAAGTATTTCTGCTCTAACATGGACAGTCCTCTTCCCTCTTTACCAGAGTGACAGCTGAATTTCTGCAGTTCTGCTTTGGTGTTGGAGATGTTATGATTGTTTCTGTAGAGAACAATAATGTTCTCACATGAATTACAGCATTTATGAAAGTGTGGGGAGCATGCAGCTAAAGACTTCTACAAAAGTGTGAGGTTTTCTTGGAATTTTCAGGGAAAAAACCCTGATATCCAAGAGGTTAAAAATCCTTGTTTCTTTAGGAATACAAGCCTATAGAAATACTCATACTTTTGTGTGCTACTAGTGTAAAACTTCCAGCACAGTAAAATGGAAAAAACATGTTTTTTATGAATTGAAGATAAAAAAGTATTTTTCCTACTCATGCTTCGTTTTTCCAATGGTCTTGAAAAAAATAATGAATTTTACCACCTCAAAATATTTTCAGATTCCTATCCATAAAGATGGATTTAAGTGTTCCATGATATATCTTTGATTCATTAACAAAAATATATCCCTTTACTAAAAGTGAAGAAGCTTAATGGTGGTGGAACATATTTTATAACTTTTAGTATATCATTTCTTAATAGTTACCGTGTTTCATGTGATCACTTTCTACTCCATCAGCGTGGAGTGAGATGGCATCTCCCCAACATTCAGGGACTGCTGTACCAACAGCCTGGGCGTGTTTGCATTCATTATCTTTTTGTAGTGAAAGAATAATAACGGAAGAGGAAAAGGATGGGAAGAAGCAGTTCTGTGTAATTTCTTTCTCAAATTCAAGTATATGCTGCTCTCTTGTGGAACTTCTACAGTACTTACAAGCATTAGATAAAAGGTGTCCTTGCTTTCTGACTTTCATTTTGGTCTGTTGAATATTGCTAAGGCAGATTTAGTGCATATGATGGAGGGGTTTTTTTAAATACAAATACCAATTTTGCCTATTAATGTATTGTTGGGTTTTTTCCATTCATGGTCAGCATCCATTGTTGACATAGCTTTGTGTGTTGCATTTGGAATTAGATTTGTGCTGTTTTGTAAATAAACATACATTTGTTAATACTGGAAAACCACCTCTTCTACTGTCTGGGTGATGCTGAAATGCGCCTGCAGTTTTCTCTGGTTCACTCTTTCAATTAGGCTCAGTAAGAAAATAAGTGCTTTATAAAAGGGAATGAAAACTTGGGTATCTGTCTGCATGATGTTTTTGTATGTGGGATGTGTTGTCCAAATCATGGATTCTTGAATCTTTTCTCATGTATTATGGAACAGAGAGATGAGTGGAATTTTTAGAATAATGTTTCAAGGCGTGTCACTGTGAAGCCAAAGAATGGAGGCGGTACAGTCACAGAGCCATCCTCACTGAGGCCCTGGGGAAAAAAGAGCTCCACAAGTAGGAAAACTTTGGGTGCCTGATTTCCTGAGGATGTCTTCAGGGTGAGATTCTTTGCTTTCCAAGGAATACATGTGAATATATATGTGTTTGAATTTATATGGCTGTTGTTCTGTCATCAAGAGTACCTCTCTACCTTGACTTCCATTTTCCTTACAAGACAGAAGTATTTGAGGTTTTAGACCTGTCAGACGTGGTCAAAAATGCTTTTTATTATTGAGGGATACAGAGCCAGAAAAATTTTATTACCTAATATACCTGGAAAACAATTATCAATAATAATAATAACAATAAGCTGTATTTGTGCCTGAACATGCCCTACAGTTTTACATATTCTGCAGCCTATTTTATCCAGTAGAATCCTAAAGGAATATACAGGCTAAGTGTCCCCTCTGAGAATTTCTACTGCAAATATGGTATTTTATTTGTTTTTAGAATGTCGGGTTGAGTTCACTGGTATAACAAACACACACAGCAAAATGCTTGACTACAAAGAAACACTTCATTTTCTCATATAAACACTTGCTGCCACCTCTGAGAAAAAAAAACAAACTCCTTAATGTAAGTACTTATCCCTGTACGCAACACAAATATTTGAAGATAAGTTATGTTAGAGCACCACGACCATTAAAATCACACAGGAAATTTCAAGAAGATTGAATTTACTCTTTCTGAGTAAGCCTTGTTCAGTAAGTTGAGGTAGGATTTAGACCTTTGCTCTGCTCTAACCCTTGAAGGAACACAGCCTGTTTTCAAAAGGGAGTAACCAAGGTCCTAGAGGTATTTTTAGTGCAAACTGGGCTTCCATGAGACAATGGCTAATGCACTATAAATGCAGCTTCTGGCTCCCTGCATTCCAGCTTCTCTGTGTACCCAAGCCTTGTATTCTCTTGCTTGTAGACAGGGTATTAAGTGGTGAAAAGAGGAAGTACAAAGAATCAAGTCATAATCAGTATGCTTTTGTGAGTCCTGTGAAATAGAGTGAGAGCTATGAAGGAAAAGCAAGTAGATTTTGAGTGTACAATATTTCAGGAGAGATTGGGAGAGGGTGTTTTTATGATATTCTATTATGTCTCCTCTTTAGAGAGAGGCTAAGCCAGTGCCAAAGGAATAGTTTTGCAATGTGCTATTTGTTCACAGGATGGATAGGGGCTGACAAGCTGACCATCAGAACAGCTTCTTTGTCCTTGGAACTCCAGGTGGTTTAACAGTGCAGAGAAGCGACGTGTTTTTACCAAAATGACTGTTCATTCCTTTTTAGATGAATTTTCATCCCTGTCCAGCTTATTTTCAAGGACTTTAAGAAGGAAAAAAACAAATTAAGTGGTGTATAATAGGAGGGTGGTGGGGAGATGAGGGTAAGGTCCTGGGTGTACGCAGGATGTAAGGGTCTCCATGGCCTTGTCTGGAAATACATTCATCCAGAGAAGGCTCAGAGGCAGAAGTATCAGTACTCATGTTACATAAATAAGTATCACAGCTTAATCATGGCTATAATAAGCTTTACTAGCAGTAAGATTACCATGACTGTGTTACACCTCCTGCATTTTCTGTAAATATATTTAAGGAATGTAAAGAGCAGTATTAAAATTATTCTCAAGAGCCTTATAGGATTTTTTAAATTATAACATTTGTTTGTTGGTTTTAATAAAACTTTTGAAAGCTGAGCCCTTTTTGACAGATAAAGGTAATATGATAATTATCTAATATAGAAAGTAACATTGGCAATCATGATTATAATCTGGTTTAGTCCGTGTATATTGCAATAGTATAGAAGAATAAGTTCTTTATTACTAATAAAGAATCAGGGGTTATTCTGGTTTGCTAATTAAGGTTCTGATTCTGACCAGCTTGTAGAGATAGATATAAATTCAGGGCTGAGAAGAGTGGACTGCTAACCTCTTTCAAGCTGTTCCTAGTGCAGCCCAGCATGCAGCTGGCTCCTCACTGCCAGGGTCTGTGGCTGAGCCATGGTCACCAAGACCCATTTCCAGGCCTGAGAGCCATCTTAGCACCTCTGTAATCCCTCTGCAATATTTTTTAAGGAAATATTTCTTTTTTGTTATGTGTCTTTTTCTAATTATTGTCAAATTCTTTTCACCTTTGAAATAATCAAGCAAAGTATATAACTAGTTTAGCAAGTGGTGACCCTTAATTTTGCCCAGAAAGGGATAAGAATAAAGAAAATGACTGCATATATTCTCTGTTGGGGTGGAAAAAATGCTGACTTCTATACACAGTAGTTACACCATTGCTTTTTAGGTGAGAAATAGCGAAGAGAATTGCCTCATCTTGCACAAATTGGTCTAGAAACTTATAATCTATCAGAACTGTGTTGACTTGGCTGAGGTCTGAGGACCATTGGGATAAAGTGGAGAATGTCATTGACACCCTGAATTTCCAATAAAACTGCATTGAAAATTCATCCAAAGAAGGTAAAGTACCCAAAAGCAGTGCATAATGGCGTGATTATATGTCACTTTCACTTTTATCATTCCTAACACCCAAAAGATGGATATGATATTTAATTGAAACTACAATACTTGTTTTGAAAGGCTTCACTGTTACCTGTGTAGCAAATGATTGTGTCTAAGCTTCTTTCCTGTAGAATTTGTCCACTTTGCTGAGCTTCTGCAGAGAATAGGAGACACAATCTCTCTGCTGTTTTTAATTTCTGCAAGAATGCTACTCCCTTCATAGGATTGGTCTTTTTACTCAGGATTCACTTTTGCCTTTAAGACTCTATGTCCCCAAAATGTTTGAAAAACTTGTAAAATTTCTGGTCCTTATTCCTTTCTTCCTTTTATTTATAGAAACTGCTCATTGGTGCATGTGATTGTACCTGCTCTTCATCAGCAGCATAAAATGTGCTTTGTATCATCTCATCAGAAAATGGCATTGTATTTTTTTCCTTCTACCTTATCACTTTCATCTTCTTTTTTAAAGCTTATTCATAGCACTGAAGCCTTTTCTCAGAATTGTTGTGTGTTGATTAGACTTTTACCATATGTCATGATTCAGCTGCAGATGCTGGCAGTGAGAGAGGCAACACAGGGCTGCATGAATAAGAGCTTGAAGGAGGCCATTAGTCCCATCTGCTGAGCTCTGAATTTATATCTATATCTGATATCAGATGGGAGATCTATATCCTGCAGATTCCCATGTCCATGTTTCTAGGGGTGCTACATCAGCAAAAAGCAGCACAAAGGGCTGGGGCAGTGACAGCAGTGACAGCTAAAGCCAGGGAAAACATTGGCAGGGCAGGGATGTGCCAGATGCACTGTAGTGGATAGTGCACTGCTGTATTCAAAGAGATCCAAATGAGAGCAGGGACAGAAAAAGGAAATTTTGGTCTCTGATGGGACTTTCCCAGTGCAGTAACCCGTGTCTCTAAATCTCCTCATTGCGCTGCTTTTCTTTTTGCATCTGCTACACAGGCAGCATCTTGGGAGAATTTTCAGGACGTGCGTCTCCAAAATGGGACAGCATCTGAATTTTCGGCAGGAATGTCGATCCGCCCTTTCACAGGGCGGGGTGAAGGAGCGGCAGCGCCGCTCTCAGGAGCGCCCGCCCAGCGCCGCCTGGTGCCCAAGCCCGACTGATGCGGGGACAGAGGTGACCGTGCTCTGCCGGGAGCCGCCGGCACGTCCGACGAAAACCTGACAGTATTTTAAAACTTACAGGATTTGCCCAATGTCGCGTTCTGTTTGATTTTCCAAAAGGCAGTGTTCTCAGGGTGAAGGAGATAGCCGATATCTCCTCCCTTCTTTTCTTTTCTTTTCTTTTCTTTTCTTTTCTTTTCTTTTCTTTTCTTTTCTTTTCTTTTCTTTTCTTTTCTTTTCTTTTCTTTTCTTTTCTTTTCTTTTCTTTTCTTTTCTTTTCTTTTCTTTTCTTTTCTTTTCTTTTCTTTTTCTTTTTCTTTTTCTTTTTCTTTTTCTTTTCTCTGCATCTTGCCCACCACGGTTACCACAGTAGTGCTGTCATCTTATAGCAGCAGAGGGAATTCCTATGTCAGCAAGTGCAGAGTTCCCCAGGGCTCCAGCAAAGGCACCATCCCGACTCGACTATTGTGTTTAAGTGGGAAGAGTAGGTTAGACTAGAGGTGTCCTTTGCCAGGAAACCAATTAATATATAATTTTATCCCATCCAAAATATTCATTGCTTAGAGATTGTGATGGATACAGAGATAAGATTTTTCAGATGCAGCCAAGGTATTTCCATAACAAAAGACTCAACATTTTTCAGGTAAAGAGGCTCACTAATAACCAAATATTAAATATTTATATTACCCTTCTGTTAATTTCCATTCTAATTTTCTGTTGTATTTCATTCTCAAAACATATAAGTTCACACTGGCTGAAATCTCATTAGTTTTGTCTCTTCATTTTGTTACCTATTGTCAAATATGCTTCTCTCCTCCTATTTAAGTCCAGTGTGCATTTCAACATCAGTACTGCTAGACATAAGCAGCCTGGAAAAGTTTATTTTAGAAGCTATTTATTGTAGTTTGTGAGGGAGGTTGGTGACACTGGTTGCTCCACAGCAGCTTTCCAGTCAGTCAAAGGTAGAGAAGTAATTTAATTCCACTGCTCTCTCCAGAGAAAGCCTTTGAAAGGACAGTAATAAAGTGGGAATATCATGGACACAGAAAGAAGCAGACAACAGAAGAGATGTCTCGGTTGTGTAATTCCCATTCACAAATATACTTTGCTTATTATTCATGTGTTTAGTGCAGGAACTCTGCTACCCCTCTGTTACTGAGGAATTAATTGGAAATAGCTGTTGTGTTGTTATAGGTACAGTGGCATGAAGAAAGAGCAACAAAACCTCTGGCAATAGTGTTAATAATTGTAAACTCTAAATGTAAAAATAAGGCAGGGCTTAGGTTAATAAACAAGGTATCAAAATTATTTTCAAGTATGTGGTTCTCTGTTGCGGGCCCACCATTTACTTTCCTTGGCCTAACCTCTGGTAAAGAGCAGATTTAACTGGCCTAGACTTAGAAAATTCACCTTCCCAGGACAGCACAGTGACCATTTTTTCCAAGGGAGGTGTGTCCTTCACTCTCTCTTGGTACATGTGTTTGAAGGTGTCCACCTTAGTTGTAGGGAGGTTTTGCTCTGAGTTGGACTGTGCTTAGCATTGATAGTAAAAAGAGATTTTACTGTTCTTGGTAGTGATTGTGTTTTCATTTCTGAGAGAGATGTTATTTGATTTGTAAGGTAAGAGGAAAATTACTATAAACACTGGCAGAACTCTTAAATGATAATATTAAACTTAAAAATTAATAATTATCTTTCTCTCATTGCAACCAATACTTATCCAGAGAGTGTAGTTACTTTTTCAGCTCCTCAAAAATCCAAGGCAGAGCACTGGACACCTGGGTACCTCCTGGGGTCTCCTAGGTGCTGCATGCTTTCTGTTTTTCTGCAAGAGTGAAAATGGGGCTGTTACAGTTACGGCTTCAAAGGGGAAGCCTTTGAAAATACATTGTCATCCACATATCCAAGTTCAGGCCTTATGTATCTAGAAATTGTCTTATATCTTGGGCTCACTGGTACCTTGCTCAGGTGGCTGGTGCCCTGCGTACCGTCGCTTCTATATTAATTTGTCATTTAATAATGGTGTTATTAGTATGGTTTCCAGAGCTTATCCCCTAGTGACGGACATTGGACATACACAGACTAAAACCAGATTATATACAGACAGATGTTTCTGGTTTCTTCCTCCCTGGTCTTGTACCAAGACACTGTAATACACTGGTAGTTCCAGTCAGCACACACATATATATATATTTATATATATACAAGCAGATCAGTTTTAAACTATCACTAAATTTTTCAGGAGTCCAAAGTTCATGATAATTAGCACTTGAAAAATGTCGTTATGAAGTTTTTTGTCATTTGTGTTTTGACATGCAAAGACTGATGTTTATACTAAAAAATCTACCAAAGATTCATTGCTTTCATTTGCACCTCTGTTTGATTAATCTTTTTTTCTTCATCCATCACTTTTTTTTCATCAGTTATGGTTCTTTGCTAATAATCTAACATGTCTGAAGTCCCTCTTTGATTCAAGGAAATGAAAGTTTGATGGTATTGTTTGAAAAGGTGCTATTCCTGCTAAATAATGAAGTCATTCTGGCTCGGTTTTTTTCACTGATAGGTCTCCATTTGGCTAATTGGTCTGATGACATGTAAAAGTGTTTAGAAGACATCACAAAAGTGACAGAAAAAACACGCCCCTGATTTGTTTTAATGTTCTGTTAAAGTTTTCTGAAGTTTCTCCTTTCTTCCTTTTAAAGCTGTAATCATCAAAAGGAGGCTTTATTAAATTGCTTTTACCACAGACTACAGGGGGCTTTAATGGAATAGTGGAAAACGTTTGAAACTGTTGAGTCTTTCTTCTTTTTCTAAGGCAAGAACATTGAGAGTCCACACAATGGGATTTTAATAACGGGTGTTACCTTCACAGCAGTAAAAAAGATGGGGCACCTGGTTTTACTGAACTGGTAAAAAGGAGACTAAGCAATTCCATACAATATGTACTTGAAAAAGCACATGGAAGTATTAATATGTTATTTTCAAAAAGTCACAGTTCCATGGAACATATATATGAAGTCTAAGAAAATATTAACAGACTTCCTCTATTTTGCCAGGATCTCAAGTACCACAGTGACGCCTGGAAGCATGGGTGCGCTTCCCTGGGTAATTAAGTAATTAACAGCATCCTCTGGAGCCCTTGTGGATACATCTGTGCTATGATGGCCTATGACCAATGTCTTCTCCAGAACTGAGAACAACCAACATGGCACATCTGGCAATAACAGAGCAGCATTTCTCCTTTGCCTCTCCTTTAACCAGCACCAAAACACCCCTCAGTGCCCAGAGAGCCCTTGTGATGGCTCCCTCTATGCATTGCCTGGGAAATTCCCAGGTATTGCTGGGAATAATGCCGTCCTTGGCACTCAGTCCATGTCCACTTCACTTATGAGGTGGTGTGTGAAGATGTGCTGCACATAGCCAGGGTAACATTTCCGTAAAAGTGAGCAGGAACAAAGATATTCACAGTATATGTTAATGTATGTATATTCCAGAGAGGCATGTTACACTTATATTTAAAATTTTCAATTTTTTGAGAATTGCAATAGTTTATATGAGATTAGACATATCAAACCCTCTATGACCTTGATATTTTTCTATTTTTCCCCTTGTGGTTGAAACAAATACTTCATTTATTGCCTTCAAATTAAACTGTTGTCAAGATACCATAGTATTCTTTGTGGCTTTGTGTTGTAATCGCAACTGATGAATCTGAAATTCTCTGGTATTGCCTCTGGGAGGAGATAGTTGTGAGTTTTTACACCAGTTTGCTTATGTTCTGTGAATACCCTCATTTCTTCCTGTTTTTTATTGTTTCTTGAACAGCTGTTAGTGTTGGACAAGAAAAATGTGCAAATGTGAGAGTTCTCTGTGCAGGGCTGGCTTTTCTTGCTGCTGCTGCACAATCTCATGATGCTGTTGCAGCTCTCTGCTCTTAATGACAAGGTACTCACTGGAACTGCAGTTTCCAGTGCAAGCTGTAAATCAAAGCAGATACTGTGAACAAGTTTATTTTGTGTTGCTTCATTTCACATGTCATCTTTTAATTGCTACCCTGAGTCATTTAAGGCCCCCTCAACCTGTCATTGCTTTGGTAATTTCTGTTGTTTTGCCATGAAACCAGACTTTTTTCCTTTTTTTTTTTTTTTTTCCTCCAGCTTTTATCTATGAAATAGAAGAAATCTGCAATAATTAAAGACCTTTGTGCTAGGAAGTTTTGTAAAATTTATATGTTTATCTAAATGTCTCATCTCCTAGTTTGGTGAGTCAGGCTGACCAGTGAGTTCCTTTTATACTCAATTCAGTGAAGCTGATGCCTTTTTTATCCTTTGAATCATTTGCTATTACATGCTTCCAGAACAGCTGTGTTGCTGTTCTGGCCCTCTGCTGTGCAAATAAGCATTGCAGCTTTCCCCTAATTTTTTTACCCTTCCCTAACAACATGATTGCCTACGAATTGTTCCGCTGTTGTGGCTGAGTTTTATTTTCCATAGGTTCCCATAGTGATGCATCATATCACTGTACACATATACAGAACCTGGTGCTCAAGCCTTGTGCCTTGGCCCTGTTCTCACTGGACCATGGGGGAACTTTTGGGAATCAAAACTGGTTGGACCTGCTTTATGGCTACAGACACTGTTTACTTCAAGGGACTTTGCCTGGGAGCCCAGTGCATGAGAATCCAGAGTGTTAAAGAGCATTTTGGGAAGCCATGCAGTCCCTGGTTATAGGTGGTATGGGGCTGAAACCAAACCTGGTTGTTGAGCTATGCATCTTGCAACACTATAGTGATTTTTGTGTGGAGAGGAAACAGAAACATGACTCTCACTGTTTGCCATGGAAAGATCATGAAATAGATACTTGTTTTACCAAAGAAGACATCCAGAAAATTTGCAGCACCCTCACAGATGAAGGTAAGGACCTACAACTGAAAAAGTAAGGCTTTTTACCAAAGGAATGTCGGGGTTTTTTTTAAAATTAGGAAGACAATTTATAGTATACAATTTTAGCTGAAACTTTAAAACAATATTAAATTGCATAAAGATGTATGAAAGTATAACTAAGAAAACACCTTGTCCTGATGGTAAACTTTGCAAAGGTGTCACCCTAGACCAACTGGCCCATCAGCAGCACAGCACTCCCTAATGGAAGGGAGCTGGGTGCTCTGCCTGGCCAGCAGGATTGTTTGGCTCTGCAAATATTCCGCTGCTGGAGGCAATTTATTTTGAAGGCTTTGCCAGATGCGACTTCTACTGCTTTCTTTTCTCTCCTGCCTGGAGAGAGTGTGTTTTAATTGTAAGATGTTGTGGGGGAAACGGGTCAATCACACACAGACCAATGTGATCAGGTGAAAGCCGTTTACTACAGATCAGAAGGCTACTTATATACATCTTCTACTTCTCTATATCTAAGCAGTAGATTGGTTACTAGCTACTTGTTTACACATCTAAACGAATCACTTAGAGCGATGGTGAGCTGTCATACAAACTCTGCTTCTGTTGGCTCTGCTAAGCTAATGCTGGATTGTGCATATTTCACTGCCCTGCCTATTAAGAGCACCCAACAGTAAGAATCATGAGTATTGGAGCTGAAATTTGCCCTGATGCTTCTTCAAGGCCATATATCAGACCATATATATCAAAGTATCATTTTGCCTACATGCATTTGAGTTACATGTTTTTCTTGCCTTATTCTGAAGGAACACTGAATATCTGAATGTGCTGGAATTTTAGACTGTTCTTATTTTCCCTCAGTATGACATTTACATTCCTTCAAATCCTCCTTTTAAAAGAATCTTGTTCAGCTCTCTTTGGCTCAAGACTCTTTCCACCATGCTGTGGGGTTGGCAGACATGTTTCAGGCACTTCCCTGTGCACTGTGATCCTTGCTTCTCAGGGAATGATCACACTCTCAGGAAAATGAAGACTGACCGGCTCTCCTGCTTCTTGTCTTTTACAGATTTATGGCAATGGTACCTGCTGTAGACCATACCCCAGATCTGCTTCTAACCTACCACCCCGGAACCAGAAGGGCAGAAGATGCTAAGAGATGGCACAAGTTCAAAAGCAAATTGTCCCCATCATAAAAGTTAAAGTCACCTAAGTCTGCCAGATACAGCAGGTGATGGACAACTGCTGGCCTAGGGAGTCCCAACACAAACAATACTGGGCTGAGAGTGTAAATGTAAGAGAAAGCTCTCCAGGGTGCTGTGAAAGCTTTGCATTTTTAATTATTCTTTAAGGATTAATTTCAAATTTTCCACTCATTAATATCTTTTGCTAGCAAGTTGTTTTGTAAGATGTTGTACTACCACTAGGCAATTCTTGTTGATTCTCTCCCTCTCTTCACTGGTCATTTGCTGAGCTGTAGTTAAAGGCACTATTTGTCTATTAACTATCACAAACACAAGTTATTTTGAAATAATTCTGCTCTGCTCTTGAGGGAGAGAAACCTCACAGCACATTCTTTGTCATGTCTTTGATTGTATCAGATTTTGCTGTGGCTCATTGCCTTATGACATATTTTCCCTTGCTTTTCTTTGTTCCCTCACCGCTATCTTGCAGTGTTTTGCAGTTAATTCTAGCTACTCTTTAAGTCACTTCAGGCACTTTTTTGTTCCAGTTGCTCATAATTTTAGTACTTTCCATAACTAGCCCACAGGCTTCTTTACCGTGTCAGCTCAGTCAGTATTTCTTCTAGCATCAGCAAGTCATCTGTCCATATTGAACAGTTTTCTAGCTCTTTAGTATATTAGCTGGACAAAATTAGTGCAACTGGTTGCCCTTGTGACACAACTTCTGCCATCATGACTCAGATAAAAGTCTTATTCATACTCATAAATACTTAGATATTTCCTACAAAAATTGTCATTCGTTTATTTTGTCTTTCATCACATTTCTTTACGCATAGTGCAGTTTAATATCGGTTCTAAATTTAAATATCCTACTAAACTAGCTTGAATTTCTTCATTAATAATAGCAAGATGTGCCTCTAAGGTAATGACAACCTTTTCTTTCATTTCTACACATTTCTCTAATGATTTGAACCCAGAGTGTATCTAGCTTTCAAAGTTTTCTGTTCTTTTTTAAAACTTGATGTACCAAGAGAAGATTAGTGTATCTATATTCATATAGCTCAAAAAGTCATCTCTCCTTTTTTCTCATCCATCTGCCCCAGAATTCTCTCTGCTCCTACAGACTTGTTACACTCAAAGTCTTGCTCACGGGCATAGAAGCAACCCACCTTTTATATAAGTAAAGCTAAAAAATTATTAGCATAACTGAAAGTGAAACACTCTATCCCTTAATAGTCCAGATCTAATTGTTTCAAAAAGAAGGTTAATGCAGTTTAAATGTTTATGCATACACATCCTAGTACCCACCTCCCAGGGCTAGGCTGAAGTCTCCACTGCTCCTCTGGGTGCTGAGATTGGTGAGGTTTCATACTGGTGGCAGTGGTGGGGTGGCAGTGGTGGGGTGGCAGTGAATTGCCAGCTTCTGGAGGCCTTCAGTGAGAAGAATATGGTATTTGTGGTAATCCTATCTCTAGGACTAATTTGGGGCCATTTTTATGTGCCTGCCAACACCTTTCTACACCTTTGCTCTGTCTTCACTGTCTGTAGTTCCATATTACACCCAATTTACTACATATGGTGTCTTTCATGTATGTTAGACACCATTTCTTTGTAATCTCTAAAGCCAGGTGTGCAATCATCAGAATAATAAACACTATTCTGCACAGAGTAACTGCTTGATACTGCTATTTATATAACACTGTGGTTCTACTGTACAAAGACAAAACAAATTAAATGTAGATATCTGGTACCCATCCTGCTGTTCAAACTTGTTCTCCTCTGTTGATGCTCTTAGCAACCAGTTCACCTGGGTTAAAAGGCTTCTAGAACATGAGAGATTAAAAACACATGGATGTAGATACTTGTGTCTGACAGTCAAATATGCACAATGTTGACAAAAATAACAAAGGGAAAGATTCTCCTCTCTCCCACGCCCACCCCCCCCCAAACAAACAAAAAAACCCCAAACAACAAAAAAAGCCAAAACCAACCAACCAACCAACCATCCAACCACCCAACGAACCAACAACAAAAAAACCAACAAAACAAAAACCAAAAATACACCAAAAAAAAAAAAAACACCAAAAAATCCCCCCCAAAAAAAAACCCAGAAAACAAAAATGCCATGAGAATATGAAGAGGTGAACAGGCAATTGATTGTGCAAACTCTCCACAGAGAATAATGAACTTCCTGGTCCTTAGAGATTTCATGGTAAATGGTAGATCTGGGAGGCTTTTTTGAAAAGCAATTTGCATACACTGATTTTGAGAATTCTTAAAAATAATATTTTTTCTCTCTTTAAAAGCAATTTTATGTACTTCTATTTAATTGTCCTGTGACCCTGCTGCTGCAAAAAAAAAACAAACCAAAAAACCAAAAAACCCAGCAAACCAACAACTCTGTCAATCCTGCTGCACATGTGATTTCTTGTTATATACATAATTCAATACAGATAAGCAAAGACTGCCCAGGTTGTTTTGCATGCTAATTGACATGATAATTTAAGTTCTACTTAAGTAGAACTTAAAATGCATTAAACAATGTAAATCAAGTAATAATAAATGTTATTATCACTTACATTATTTTCTTACAATCTCTATAGTGTTAGTATTGGTATATAAATCCTTAACTAATAACAGACAGCTTCATAGCCTATAATAATTTGTTAAATAATGACAATTTTTAATATGTCATGGCATGACATTTTGATGAGACCCATGAAGTATTCTGGAGAAACATACCGTACTGCCATTTCATTGATCTAAGGTGGCAGATGAAAGTCTTGTCATCTGCAGTACCACTTCATTTCAAAGTGAATGTATTTGAGAGATGTAGTATGGCAATTTTTAATGTAAATAATGTTTTGCCTTTCTGAAAGAGCCCATTTACAGTCTTGAGGCCATTAGATTTCTGCCCTGGCTTTTTCAGCACTGCAATTCTGCAGTAGGATTGGAGAGGCAGCTTGAGATTAACTTCTCACTTGTGCTGCAAAGCTTCCTTTTTATATATCTGTTAAACTGAACAAATGGCTGCTACTAATGTTTTGCTCATCAACTAGTAGGTGGAGGCCATTTAAGACAGAAATGTAGGGTTTAGCTCCAGCTGCTGTTCTAATGTTACAGAAAGCTTTCGCTGCAGTTCATTTAATTCAAATTCAGGCAGTCACAAAACTGCCAGCTAATTATTTTTTTCTTTCCTTGGCTGAGTGAAGCCTGGTGTCACCAATTTCCACTCACAAAATGGAGCTACAGAATTCTTCATTCTGAAGACTGAAGAAACAAAGCAGTGAGGAAGATACGAACATAATTCTTATAAAAACAGGTAAGACTGAACCAGTGGAACTTTATTTCCTACAAGTTTGTCAGACTAGCTTGGGAGTCAGACTCTGTATGGGGTGTTGGTTCTTTGCTAGTAGGTCACAGGGCCTTTATTAGAAACTGTTAGTTTATGTTTTGGGGACTAATAACCAGATTGGAGATTCAACTTATATGGGTTCAACTCTCTGGCTGAAAAGGAGAAAACCTGTGGCTGAGAAGTAATTTTCTTCAGTACTGAGTACACAGGGTGTTTTAACCTCTATTATCTCTGTACAAATCCAATTAAATTATGACAATTTCTTTCATTTTGTGGGATAGCTAAACTAAAAATGAGATCCAAAATTGAAAGTTACATGTATGGAAATGTCCCTCCTGACCTTGCATAGAGAATTTCTACCTGAACACAGCTCTGTTAACACATGGATGATGCTACACACCTCTTATAAACTGTTTTAATTGTACCTTGCGATCATCTCTACTTCCAGGACTTTAAGTTGTTGTAATAGCTTATCGATAAATTAACTAAAATCAGAAGATCCATGTGTGTTTAGCATAACATTCCGAAACAGGAAATTTGAATAACCTCCTGCCATGGAACTGCTCATGGAATAGGGATTTTCACTGACTCCTGGGGTGATGTACTATTTAGGGACTTTACAATCCAAGAATATTTATAAGGTACTACACCAAGCTTTCATCCCAGAATTCTTGGAATACTAATGGATACTGAGGATTTGAGCTTCTGTTAATCATTGTTTATCATCATATCACAGTTAGGATTTCAAAGAGAGACTTCTCCCTTCTGCTATGATTGTACATACAGAGGAGAGACCCCATACTATGATTTTAAAATTAAAACTTACACAAAATGAGTATAAAAAGGGACCAGTAGAGAAAAATGTGAAGTAAGAGCAATAGAATGCCATGATTAAACTATGTAGAATTAGGTACCTTCAATATTTCTAAATACATAGCTGCACCTTTAGCTGCAGGAAGAGAGGAAAAAATTACCTCAGCCTCAAAATTCACATTTTGTATATGCATATTTTTGCTTTTGACAACACGTCTTCGAATACTTGTAAGTTGTCAACTGGCAACTATTGTTGTCTCACTGCGATCTTAAGAAGACACATCAAAAGAGAATTAAGGCTCTGATAGCACTCAGTGCAAATCAGAAAAGTTCCACATAAGGCTGAAATCTGGCATTTGTGCGAAGCACCAAGACACAATGGGGGCACAAGAAGAAAGCTGTTAAGGAAACTGGGTTAGAGTACGAAAGCAAGACACTATATGTCACTCTTTGTCTTATATGACAGTTTCATAGTTTTTACGTGACACAAGTTCTGTAAATTAGTTTGGGTTCAGTTTGGGAGAGTGTAGAACTTCATTAGGCAGTGCATTAAAAATAATCTGTCAGTACTGGACCACCAACAAACAATGTACAATCACAGGAGTGTTAACTAAATTCTGTTCATGGGCTCAAATCATATTGGTATTTCCATATATGTATCTTAATGAGCAGCACTGGGAGGAATTAAGATAATCAGAATTAATTCAAATTTTTACACATATAGGTAAGAAAGTGGGTTTGTTTTTATAATTATTAAGGAAAGGAAAAAATTAGGTTTGTTTTCAAATGCAACAATAAAATTTTGATGAAACATTTTTTATTTGTAAGCTAAACAAAACTGATCAAGAAACAACTGTCATTTTTAAGAGCTATATGACACTCCGAAGGGTATTTTTTAAAATAAAAATGACCTCATTTATTTTATAATTTCAATTTCAGAATGTAATTGTAATAAATTTAAGGTCCAGGTTCTGAGTAAAACCCACAAAATATTAAAACATGTGTGGGAGCCTCTAACCTCTCATCTATAAATGGGCAAGTACCAAATCTCATTTTCTCTGAAAAGACAAAGATTTTTAGATACATAAATCCATAATGATAATTAAATAGGTTCAACCTTGAACTCATCAAAATGCAATTTCTTTGTAAATGGAAACTTCCAGCACCACTATGTGTGGATAAAGCCGTGGGTTGATGTTACCAACCTGCCACCCTGACACTGCCATGCCCTCACGAGGCTCAGTCCTGTCCCAGAGCAGAGCTGCCTGACAGCAGAAAGAGGAATGGCATCTGCCCAATATCACTCAAAGCTCACTATTATTTCAGCAGGATAATTTTATAGATCCAATACTGTAGGTCTTCATGTTATTGAAGGCTAAAATACTTACAAGGCTTATCTGAGTCTCCTGATTTACCTCTCAATTTGTGTCCTTCCACCTACACTTGTACTAGAAAATCATATTCTCCTGTAATGTTTTGGTTTTTTAAAATAAAGACTACTTTTTCTATTAATTGAGAAGTCTTGCAAACAATTCCTAAAGTCCTGCCATGTTTTCTTTACTGGACGTGAGAACCCTATAATCTTCATTAGTATACCACAGCTAATTCTCTTCCTCAGAGTTTAAAGCAGAATTTTAATTGTCTTCTCTCAGATGTTCTTTAACTGGTTATAAAATTCTGCCTATATTGAATTAAACAAATTTAAATGATCAAAAATTCCTCTATTTGTTTATTAATTTGTAGGTGGGAATTCAAGACCAATGCTTCTGTGATTTTACTGCGGATTCCAGCAGGAGAAAATGTAGGTAGGAGGTACTTGTGAAAATCCTGAAACACCTCAAAAATCAGACTTGCGTGCTCTCAAAGTTGTATTTAAATCTTTTAGGGGTTAGCCTGGAAAGGTTACTGGGGATGTAATAACTATGGAAACAGGGCAATCACCCAATGATCTGATGTGTAAACTACACAGGAGAACTAGACATGTAAAAAAAAAGAGTTTCGGAGAGCCCAGAGATAGAATATGAGCAATTATGACAAAATGCAAAATTATTTCTTTCCTTCTTTTCCTTGTGTAGGGACAGTGACAGATTCAGCTTCATTTGAAGTGTACAGATGTCTTTTAGTGAGATCTTGATTGACACTTTATTCTCCACAGAAGGATTGTTTTTTCTGATATAAAAATGGCAATTAAGGAAGAAAATTTTAAATACCATTGATTTGTTTATTTTATTATATATTAATCAATCAACTAAATATGTTTTGTAAATATCCAAGTCAACTAGGACTGTAACAACAGACTTGATTGTTACCATGACATGAGAAAGTATTTTTTTGTTTTTAAAGAGAAAGATTAATTTTTAACAAGAGTATGTTTGCTAGCACTTTTCAGGGGAAAAAAAAAAAAAAAAAAAGAGAGACTATTTAAAAGGTGGTCATATTTTAGGGATCTGGCTTTTATTGTTACTCTATTCCAGCACAGTATACTACATCTATTAAAAAAAGACATTAAATGATTTTGTGTTTATATTTATTGTCAGCAATACATCAGTTATGTAAAAATAACCCAGATGAAAATGTAAGACTTATTACATTTTCATATCATCTGTATTAACTGAATAAAGCTTAGTGACAATATACAGAAATTTGCAGTAGTAGTTGTACATAAACATTTTGTGCATTAAAAAAGAAATATACATATTTAAAAAATAAAAATGCATTACACAATTTACAAATTAACATTAACAAAAAAAAAGGTAAACATTCCTCAGACAGCTGCCTCTTCATTCTACAAAATAAATATTCAAGTAAATTAAGTTAGGCAAAATAAACTCTTAACTCTTAACAATTTACATAAAGGTAAAAAGACAGATTTCCATTTAATTCAAGGTATACTTTACAGTGATTTACACATAGACTTTTTAAATTGGTCTCTTCAAATTGTAAGATTGGAAAAAAACTTTATTATATTTTGGCAGGAGGAAGGGAGTTTCAAAATTGATGCTTTATACCAAATATAAACAAGCTTGTGCAGTTGCATCAAAGCTTCAAAAAGGAGCTGCTCCAGGACTCAAAGCAGACACAGTAAGCTAGAAACTACAGTTTTAAAAATGAAAATATAAACGACCACATCAACAGGAAATGTCTACTTTGCTATTTTCTGAACGGTTTATTTAAACACTGGAAACATTACTTTCACAACTAATAATCTACAGTGGTGGCTGCTTTAGGCACTGGATTTGTAGAAGCACTCTGATTTTTAAAGCAAATTGCTTTTCATTCTATACTGATAATTCACCTATTATTCATTTCTGTTTCAATGCTAGAAGGCTTAATCACCTTTGCAACTTTTAGATTTACATAAAATTTCAGCCCTCCTTACAGCCTAGTATTTTTTTCTTGATAATGATAGAAGCCATTCTGGCTTTAAATTTCCATGCACTTTGTTTGTAGAAAAAATAATAATAAAAATGCACTCTAGATTTTAAATGCAGCACTAGTATGATGCAGATGTGCACCAGATATTCATTGATCAGATATAAAATGTAGCACATACTAAAATACTTGCATGGATTGCAAAGGCCAAACATACCTAAAAAACGCTCCTATCTCTTTGTTCGTCCATTTAATACGATAAGAAAAAGGAGATGTCATATCTTTAACTTCAAGTTATTAAATGCTTAGATTTAGGACATAAGATTCTTCAAGGCAAGAACTAGGCAACAGTTCCTGCTAAGATCAGCTGGTATCATAAATAAAGCTGACTCATTGCCAATGAAAGAAACCCTGTTCCCTCAATGCCCTCTTGGTCCAAAACTATTTGACAACACAGAATCAGACTTTTAAAAGACCAGATAAAATTATTAAAATTTATGTCTCCACACATAGTTGTTCTTTAATACTTTATAATTTTTCCATGCTTTTTTAAAATGTCTGACAAAACAGGAAACAACCAGGTTTTTCTTGTTTTCTACTCAAGAATGCTTAAAATTAAAATTATCAAGATTTGTATTTTTCGAATGGATCTTTACAAAGTGATGTAAGACTGAAGACCACAGTCCCGAAACACATATGAATGAACCACTGCTGTGACAGGGGGCCACGGAACTTCATTAGTTGCAGCTGGATCAAGGAATGAAATGAGAAATTAAACCTGTACCAAAGATTGTTATCACTGTTCCTCTGCTAATCATTCCTATTTAGGGAATACACAGTGGGAGGAAGGTAATTTTCTTGATGCAGTAACACCACACTGGTAATAGGTCAGCTAAGGTAAAGTAGGACCATAATCTCTCTTGAACATCCATAAAATGATCATTGGTTTCCAGAATTATTCTACATAGAACAAAGGCGTGTATTTTTAAGAACTGATATTACCCATTGATGTCCATTTGTCATTGATTTCAGTGGATCTGGGCCAATGTTTGCAAAGCTAGTTTCATTTGGTGTGCAAAAACTGGTGCTTCTTGAGTAAATAGTGTGATGAGTAGGCAGAAGTGGTTTAGGTTATAAAAAAGACCTGAGAACCTAATATTGAACTTTATATAACAATTATTTTTGAGAGGTTGCCTGATAAAGTTTTGTATTGCTTAGTAATGGCACAGTCACTTGTATGTTCAGGCTACACATAGAAGCCATTTGAGGAGAATAACCCTTCTCAGGTCATAGATCACATCCATAACAAGCATGTCACATGCACAGTGGCAAGTCAATGAGCTTCATGTTGGAAGCATGACACTGAAAAGCCATAAGCATGGAAGAAGTTAACAGTGAGTTTTCATACTGCCAGAGTTTTTAAAAAAGTCATGAGTATTAAAATGGCAGAACTATTGATCTTATGGTTTACTTGCCAGTACACTCAGGAGTTTAACTGAATAATCAAAAGAGTCTATTGAATTACCCTAATTAGAAAAGACAAAACGTCTCTGAGTATTGCACTGCCAGCAACAGTGAAAAAGCTCTCACTAACTGAAGGAAAGAAAAGCAAAACCAATTTATTTTAGTTGAACAATCAGAACATCTTTTTAGACAAGAAGTATGTCACTCAGGATTACAGGGCAACCACTTTTCTTTTTCTTTTCTTTTTTTTTCTAACAAAGTTAACAAATATAAAAAATCTAGTCATAAACAGCCTTCAAAGTACAATTAGAAACCAGCAGGACAATCTATACCAGTATAGGTAGATGGGGCAAGAAACTAGACACTTGTATTACTGCCATGGTGTAGAGCACAAATGGCTGCTGTGATGAGGAACGGTGTGTACAGCACACGTCGTAGCCGAGTCCATCCCGTCACAGTCCAAACTGAACACTACTCTCTTCAGGATTCAAGACCTGTCTACTTGACACTCCTTGCACAAGATACATCATTATCCTTTCTGAAAAGAGGCAGTTTCTATGGCAATACTAGTTAAGTGCATATCATGCTGCACTAATATAGTGCAAAAATTTGCCTTACATGTAGCAAAAAAGATGCAGGCAACAGTTTGAGTTAGAGAAAGTAGAAACATATTGTAACATTTACAGCAGGTATTCTTTTTCCAGACAGCAACCACTAGAAAACAGTGAATCTGAGAATGCCTCCTTTCTGGATGTACACATGAGGCCTTTATACTTCGGAGTGATAACAGGACAGAATTTTGCAAGTGAGTCATTGCCCTCTGAAACACAGGTTAACACAAGTTATCATCAACTGGCAAACTGTTGAGCTTGCTCAGTGGGTAAATCCCAGTTAAAGGTTAATATTGTACTAAGCACTAAAATGCTCTTCATCAAGTATATAATCTGATAGAATAATACATATGGTTCAACTGAGTATATATGTTATGTTTGAATATAAAGAGTCATAGACAGCTTGGTACAAACTCGTCATGCGTAGTGATTATACTTGGTTAAAGATGCAGGGGCTTCCAAGTGTTAATACTATGTCAGCTACAGTATTCTGGAGACAGAAGTGGTGCTTATAGTTTCTAAGACTGAGGAAACACCACAGATCTCCAACTGCAGTGTCTATTCATATGATTCTGCCCGATTTCTCAGTGCTGATGGTCTAAAGTAAAGCAATAATACTTTGAATATCGGTAGGCATCGTGAAATCCATCCTTCTTTATCTATGGTGCAGTTACAAAAAAGAAAAGTCAAAACACTTAGTCCACTCCATAGAAAATCTCTGTGGCTTCGGACACCTGATTTCATTCTTATAATTTAGACTCCGTTTATCACTGTGAGAAGTTGTATTCTACATATCTGCATCTCCATCATAAGCCAAGGTTAAAGGTTTCAGTCGGTTGTTCTGCCTTCTCTGGGGCTTCTTTGGCTTTTTGCTGAAACAATAAGACAATTTGTAAATAGAACAAGCAACTAATTACATACAAAGAGGTATTTCAGTTAAATGAAAGATGAGCATGTTGATAATGCATTCAGTTGTTTGTTTACAAAGGATATAAGCCTAAAACCTTCACTGGGATCACTAATTATCTCTTTATCAACCTAAAGCAGTATTTAATTCAAAGCTCCGTTTTTCAGAAACAAGCTGTTATGGTGCTGATGTGACTTGATGAAATCCTTGGCAGGTACTCTTGCAACATCACACAGTTTTCAGAAGAACTCTGAGCCTGCCATGCACTATTTGGTCATGTATCAAAGCTGCAATCAGGTTCTTTTAAATTACGTGACTCAAATCTTAAACCACTCTTGACACATCAAGGGTTTCCATGGGAAGAAAGATCCATCTTTTGATTGGTTTTACCTCATTATACTTGCTTGAATGACTACAATTAATTCTAGATGTTATAATCAAACCAGTCATTAATAGCAGAGGTATGGTTGTTAGCCATAACATTCCTTGTCTAGCTTTGAATTAGATTTTAATCCAGCAGTATTTCCAATCCATTCGATATAGTTTAAAAAAATTACCAGGCCAAAGGAACATGAATGTTTATCCACGCTTTAGTACTTGTCTTTAGAGTATAATATAAGCATTTCTTTAAGTCAGGCCTTTGCATCCTCAGTCTTATCCAAAATCTTATATCAGCTATGTCACTTAGGCATCTCAAACCTGATGCTTTTATATAAAACCATTTGTTACAATAACTTGCAGTAGCTACAGATCCCAGTCCAAACAATCTGCAGTGCATGTGAATGCTAATGGATTTTCTTTTCCTCATAGAAACCCAACCCCTTTGTCCACCAAAAATCAAACAAAAAAAACACAAACAAATTTTTATCTTACCTAGACAGAAGTGAGGTTTTGGGCAAAATTTACTCAATGGCAATACCCAGAAGCCCCCCAAACACTTACTAATGCAGTACAGCCCAGAGCCTGATGTATATTACCACACTTTCCTCACCTTTCACCTGTACAGTCATTTGGAACAGAAGTTCCAAACAGGCCCTAGAAAACTTCAGGGAGCACGTTCTCAAAGATGCCTTGCTCAAAAAAATACTATTTCATGTATTAAAAAGATGAGAAAGTTTTCCGAATTTCTCTGGTTGTATGTGTCTGTATCTTGTCAAATATAAAATATGACTTGCCTGGTTACTAAATTTCCTTCTTGCTATTTCTCTCAGCATTCTGTGATACAGACACAATAAAATTATTCTGGACACTGTACATAACTGAGATAAAGTGAGCAAAAATAAACTGTACACTAAGGTACCTCATATTTGTAAGTTCTTCTGACCTCAGAAGAGCATGTGGTTATCCACCACCTAGAGTACAACCAGAATCTGCTAACCTGAGTTTGGACAAAATGACATGGGAAATTCAACACTGCAGTTCACAGAAGTGCCTGCAGTTTCTACAGCAGCAGATGTAAACACTTGCATTACAGTCTGTGTGGGGACTGTTTTTTTATAAATAATTAAAGAACTCACCAGGCTAGATAGATCATAGAAACAATAAAGATGAGTAAAACAAATGCACCAGCAGCTACACCATAAACCCAGGTCTTCAGCCTCCCATCTAAAAGGAATGAATGTTAGTCAGTAGTGTTTGAGTTAGTCTTGTTGAATTATTAGTTCTGATATAGCATAGAAATACTTTAACAACACAAAATAAATGTCTTCATTAGCAATTACAGTGTAATCAGAGTAAATATTGTTAAATAACTGAGCAATGACTTGTCTGTGCCCTGCTTTTTAGTTGAAATCAGGATAATTCAAATGCATCTGAGATCTGGGGCAGAGGCAGAAGGTGAGATGCCCAGAAACTCAGCTTTGAGGCCCTCTGGTAGAAGCAATCCCTCAGTGTGATCACAGGACAGTGCACCAGCCTGGGACTCATTTAGCATCACTTGCTATTGTAGCTCTGGTAAACCAATCTGCCTGTTGTTTTTATTCTTGTTCTTATTTACTTCTATGTTTTTAAATTCCATTAGCATGCTGTTCCTCATCCATACCTTAACTGCATGCACACAACTTTAATTACTGCATAAAGTAATATTTTAAAAATTTCTTTCCCTACCAAATGCAAGCCTCTTTTTGTAATAAATAACTTCTCCTCACAGAATAAAAACACACAAAAAAAGACAACCCATGCTCATAAATAGAACAACTATTTGTTGTTAATAAGGCCTATATTTATGTGAGGCCTATGCCATTTGTATTTTGGACATGATGTCCCTGCAGGCTCAGGTATACATACCAGTCTCCTTCTTGCCTCAGATGCACCCACATCTACCAGGAAAAATGATGTGGCTTTGTCTGAATTATGTCATTCACAAGTGGTACAAGTTTTATTTAATGAAGTTGTGTATATTTTCAATGTAAGCAAATACAGCTAAAATTTTTTTGACCAAAATCTTAGGGTTCTCTTTAGCTCTGTAGAACCAAAAGACATAATCAATGCAGTTTATATTTCCACACTAATAATAACAGAAGTTAGTCATACTAAGGTTGCTCAGTTACACAGTAGTGCTTTCTATCGCTGTGCAGTTAAGCTCAGGCTTTTTGGTCTGTAGCAATGCAAAGTCTTGCAGCCATGGGGATGACTTGTTCAAGACTAATCAATATCAAAACATTTTACATTCGTTACCTTAATCAACCTAATGAAACATTATAACTGATAATAACTGACATAACTGCAGTAACTGATCCATTAAAGATTAATGGAAGAGTAGATTTGACCTGACATATCCTATGATATGATAATATCAATGAGAGGAATTCAGACTTTAGTACTGCTAAATAGGTTAGTTTCCTCTCTCCTTGGTTTATTTCCATTGGTAAATGTAAGGAGTTTAGTTTTTTTTTCAGGTTGCCTTCTTTTAAAATAGTAACATTGCCTTGAAAAAAAGACTGGCAATACCTTGTATATAGATTTATTTGTTTTTGTCAAAGCAAGGAACTCTGTTAATGAGGTCATTCCTATTATGCAACTACTGACATTAACTCAGACTTTCTGAATTCCCTCTGGACAGATTATTTCTAAGTATATAAGAGAATTGGCATCTCAGACTCATCTGTTTCTGGTAATACCTCAGCTCATACAAGGAAGAGGATAGTTTTAATACCTTCCTTTCTGGAACTGTAATATAATTTGTGGAAGAAAACAAAAGAACTACTTTAAATCTAGATTTAGAAATTGAAAGGAAAGAAGTAATCATGCCAGAGCAAATCAAAACCTTTCCAATAGATATCTAGTGCTGAAATTAAAACAATCAAGCCTAAATCTCATCTGAATTGGAAAATGTTCACTTTCTCTTATGCTTGCTCATAACTTCACTGCATAAAGCATTAGTTCTCTTGAGAATTTTTGGGATTATCTGAACTAGTTCTATTAGTTCTATTGGGTATGTTCAGGATTATCTGAGCTATGTCTCCTTCCTAACTCCAATTACATAAAACTGATGAGTGTTCATGAAGTTTCTTGACTGTATGTTGCTCCAAAACCATCCCTGAGCTCACATGAGCATCCATTTCCTAAATAGTTGAGGGTGACTTTTTGATATTTGCTCTTTGTTGTCACTCTGGCTGGTACAACACACCCTCTGGCATTTTCAGGAGGAGTTAGCTAAAGTGAATACATGATAAAATATTTGGTAAGATGCTGTTTTTAAAAGAGGACCAGAAAAGTTTAGTTTTCTATTTTTTATTGTTGATTAAAGTACTTGCAGTAAAGACCATTTTATTGCAGGTATCAAATATAATATCAAAGTACAAATAATAGTAAATATTGGGACTAATGGGATCTAACATAAGTATTTCTAATTTCTAACCCAAACATTATTTAATCTGCTTATTAGAAATATTGTTATAAATCTCAACTTGAAACATTTTATGGATTATGCATGTAAAGACAGTGCTTTCAATTCTGCAAGTAAAAACATCCAAAAACCCTTTAGAAATGAATGCACACCCTAATATATAAGTGTATTAGAATATTTAGCTCTATGTGATTTAAGAGACACTTAAGATGATAAACAATTGCTCTCTTCCATATTATTAACATTTTGGACAAGCAACATATCTCTTTATGTGAAAGTATTTTGTTAATTAAAGTTTTATTTATGTAAATATTTAATTGCACTAGGAAATATTTACTGATGTCTGATTACATGATGGACTTTATAAAGTATTTTTTATTTAATAACTCTCTTATATTTCATGCCCCTCTTGCACATAAGTCTTTGCTCAGCTCTAAAAAACGTGGTCCACCATAAAAGCAAATACTGTTCATAGAGACAGAGCATATCTACGCTAAATATCAATAACATCGTTAGCTTTTGACGAGCATGAATTAGTTTTAATATGGATATGTCAGAAAAGCATTAGCATACCTATACTGATTATTTTCCTACAATTTATGCTATGGCTGGAAATTTTAAGCAGCCTTTGCTCTTTGCAGTCTTCAGCGTTACCTTTTCATTCATCTGTCAACAGAATTATTGGTTGAGACACTATAATTTAACATACCGGCTTGCACCTTTGCAGCAAACTCGCTTCTAAAGTCACATTTCAAATAGCTTCTGTGAATTTTAACAGGTAGAATGGCTTAAAAGGAATATAAGATTTCAGTAAATATATTGATGGATAGTGAGAAGGTTAGGAGTTTACTTATGTTCCTTTGTTTTCAGTCAGAGCAGTTGCCTGCCTTCTTAAACAAACTTTTAAGGGTTTTTCTTGTCTTCCTAGGCATCACAAAAATGTAAATGCCAGGCCCTGCAGCAGTACTTAGCACTAAGAACTGCTCATTGCATGACTTCACCTGGCCCAAAAGGCTGTAGAAACCAGGTCCTTCCTCGTCCTGCCTGGTTGCTGGAGGGCTGGGTAGGGTTCACAGCTCGACTGGTTTTCACATCTCCCTTTTTGTCCTCCATGGTGGGGATCACCACCACTGGGATGAGAGTGCACTGTTCGAGTGTGCCATCAGAGGACATAACTTCAGTGTATCCGTCTTCACAACTGCACGTTCTAGTCTGCAGGGAACAAGCGTTTTACACCGTGTGGCAGAAAAACAAGGTTTTCTGTGAGCTATAGAGCATAACAACATGGATGACTGGAAGACAAGACTGTTTTGATGAGTGCTAGTCTGGAGAGTACCTCTTCATATATTTTTATGCAAGTTCATACCATATCAACAGAGATTATTTAACATTCAATCGGAAGGTAGAAAATGGTGCAAGGTGCATTTTAACAAGTTAATGACTAGTAAAATCTCTGGAAATACTTTTTGTTGACATAATCCTTGTAATCAAGAGATGTGTGGGAAGCCCTCATGGGGGTGTTCTATGCTCCAACGCAGTAGCACATACCTCACTGCAGTAAGCGTGGGGTTGGCTGCACGGTGGGTTACATGACCTGTCAGCATCTGGTTGGCGCATCACTAAACAGCCCCCTGTAGGACAGAAAATCATATTTTGACATGGTAATACCTCACCACTGATGAAATTACTGATGCCATTACTTGCTGCAGTAGATCATGGATGACAATCTTATTGCTAATTTGAATGGAAGAGTCCTTATTTTATTCCAAGGTGAAGGATAATTGGAATAAAGTATTTTCTTATATGTAGAGGAAGAATACAGCAAATGTATTTGATTTCATGCGCATTTCAGAGAACTATTATTTAGCAGTGGAGCCTTTTGTTTTCCCCTTTGTTTCTTTGGTGGATTGCCTAAAAATCCAATTTAAATACTTTGTTGTACTCAAGGGAGCAGATTTGGTTCTCTAGGGCCTTCCTTACCACTTATATATTAAAACTGTGGCCACAACAGAAATAAAAGCATCTTTTTTATTTATATCTTTTCCTGTTAAACTGGAAACAAGTTACTCATCCTGTTTATGAAAGGATACCTGTTTTATGCTGCTACTGGGTCACTTTTACACATGCTACAGCTTTGCCTTATGAAGCGAGGCTTCCTGTTAGTCTAAGATTTTATGAAACGAAAGCAGTATTATCAGTAAAGCAATACAATACCGATGATATTGTGGGTTTAAGTATTTTCTCTTTTTATACAGACCTAGTTTCCATTTCTATGTCTTTATATATAGTGCAGTTATTGTTATGGACCAATACACACCATCAGGCTTTCACTATCATTTCAGCCAGAATGACTTTAAAATACATTTAGAATCAGTTTGAATTTACCTGGGTTTCTTTTAGATTACAGAAGAGGGATATGCATCACATTGTTTGAAATTTATACTTCTACAGGACAACTCATCTTGCATTTCCCAAATTAATATTTTTACACTGGTGTGATATGATGATGAAATCCTGATGACCGAGGTTGGTCACAACCATAGCAGATGCAGTTAGATGTGGTTACATAGATCCAAGTGTTAACGGGATGGCTGATGAAGAACAAAGAAAACCCTGCTGGTTGCCATAAGTTTTACCCACCCCCAGAAAAGAAAATCATACATCCTAGCATACAAATCACATGCCTGTGGGAATCTATGTAATAAAATATCAGTCATCCAAGGAAGCTGCAGAAGGAAAGAGTTGCCTCATCGCCCATGGGAAATAACACCTTCAAGTAAAAAAGTAAAAAGGTAAAAACTATTCAGCACAATGATATTATGCAAGTAAATAGATAAAGACCTTAAAATACCAACAGAACTCACAATAATTAATTGATAATGTCTGAATTACAACACAGTATGCTAGAGCCAAATATGCAGGAATAAGGCAGACAAGATATAGTAGAGATATGGGCTGCTTCTGAATCAAGATAGGTAATCTCAATTTAAATCAATCATGTATGTGCATCTATCACACCTATGAGCTCTTAAATAATGGAGTTTATACAAAACGCTTTCAAAAATTGTACAAATGCAAATTAAAATCTGGTTCACTACTGTATATTTAATATAGAGAAGTTCCCACAGAATATTATATTTAAGTACTGTGTTTGAAATTCTCATAAAACCCATGACAGGTTTCCATTTATCAGAAACATATGAAAAATACAGTTTTGTGTTGCATGGAGATTGGTGATGGCATATTCTGCAATATTCCATTAGTCTTCATTTCAAATCAGAAAGTTACCACAGCTTTAAAGCTACATACCAACAAACTGAAAAAAAAGAGATACAATATAGGTCTGACATTTGGCTGCCTTGGAGGTCCCATTACGAAAAATCTGCCAACAGCATATAGCCATACATTTGTCTTTCCTAGAATTTATCACATGGCTGTATTCAGTCACATCAGAAGTAATTATTATTTTCATGTAACTGACTGTGATTTATGAATACATTCTGATTTTAATATCTCAGAGCCATAATCTCTAAGATGCTATTTCAAATCCTATAGGACCTTTCATAGATAATATCCTATATGAATCTCAGTAAGAATTCTTACTTAGAGTTTTACTTACCATAGAAATATCTCAGCTAAGCAGGAAGCAATCAAGGTCTATAAATAACACACTGTTGCATTTGTTGTGATCAAGATGCATTTTATAGTCTTACACCACAAGGTAATATTTGAAAGAGGCGTTGAGCTGTTATTTCAAAACCTTGTAAAAATAATACGAACATTTTATTTCTACTGTTTCTACTGACAGCAGAGGTGGATTCCATCGTCAAGAAGCATCGTGGTGGCAACACATGAATAACAGCTCCCCTCCTGAGACTGACCCAACAGTGGCTGGCACTGAGGATGCATATACAGTCTCTGGGATTCTTTTACCATCACTTGGTCTGATACAGAAATTATTTAAATAAATTAATAACTCTTACTTAAATGAATCCCTATTTCCAATAAATTAATCCATATAAACAGATATATATGAAGATTTTCTTCTGAGATCTTAGTCTTTCTTAATTCATGGTTTTTTGCTTTGGTTTGCACAAATAGCCACTACATCCCGTAACTGTCCAGTGAAGTATTCTGATACAGATTTATGACATTGAAGTAAAGAAATAAACTTATACTAGCACACATTAAAATTTCATATTTTGTAATTTTAAGGAGATGTATCATATATGGATGATATTATCAAGGTTTACAACCTTCTCTGTCTTTGTATAGGCATTGAAATGACCTGTAATGCATAAAAGTTTTATTTATTGTAGGGCTTGAAATCTGAAACCCTAAATTTAGAACTGTAAAGAAGCCTATGGTAAAAAAACCCAAACATATACAATGTAAAACATTTCAGGTCTGCTACAGAAGATAATATTAATATTTATCTTCAGGATTAAATGCTGCATAATTCTGCAAAAGAAACCACATCATTAATATGCAAAAAGATGATTTTGATTCATGCATCAGGAAGTGTTTTTAGCACATCCTTTAAAATTTTTTTTCCAGTTTCTTGGGAAAACATATTATCCACCAGTTTTCCAAGATTTTTGTGTGTATATAGAAAGTGTAGTTACCTGTGACATTTAAACCATCTGACCTTTGGCACCACACAGTCCGAGAAGACCCCTTCCATGGGCTAGCCATCCACTTGTACTCATAGCACTGGCCATCTGCACAGAGAACATTTGCATTTAAGAAATTTGATGACAAGGTTTTAGGCCACCACTGGCAGCACCCACACTCATTAGCAGACCATGCTCATTATGTGGCCACACTCATTATGATTAATGGCTCCTACAGCTAAGTAGGCTCCTTTCTCCATCATCCAGCAACTTAGAAGGGTGCACTGCACACACATGGAGCTCCCAGTGTCTCCTGCACTTATTGGACACATAAAAAATAGACCAGATGTGTCCTAGACACTAACTATGACTATGAGCAAGCCTAATGTAGTTGACAGGCAAAAGAAATGTTTCCAATAACCTCATAATGGTTGTGGCCCATCTGTTGTGCAAAACTCATTTAGAAGTCAGGTTCCTTTCCTGGTAATACTGAGCTTCAGCCAGGCCTCCAGGGCTTGGTGAAGTGGCCAGGGCTGCACCTGGCTTCACGTCTCAGCTCTTCTGTGCACATCTCATATGGTCTGGGATGAACCATGAGGTTCTTCTGCACCTAAGCTCTCTATTATAAAATTCCTTTTTCCCTTATCTGGCCTCTGAATGGACAAGAAATGTCTGTACAGGAAACTACTACCAGGGGTAAGCATGGCTGAGACATTTTAACGACATTGCCATGCAATTAATTAATTTTAAGGGTAGAGAGAAATCTAAATCTGTTATGCATCAAAACTCACAGATTTCTTTATATTAATGTTACTAAGCAGATAAGGAAACTGTCCAATATAAAAATAGTCAGTATTAAAAAATGATAATTTTAAAGTGGTAACATATGATAGTTACCACTTGAAATTTTTTCTGTTTACAGTTGATATCTGGAAAACAACAATTTAAGTGTATTTCTGTCTATCAAATTTGCATTTGCCTCAAATTGATACCATGAACCGAAAGAAAACAAAATTATGGTTTTTCTGTATTTTTTCATTACAGGAACCAGCCTTACATATATTTTGGTGCTTACCATTGCATGGTCTTGTTTCCAAAGCCTGTTCTGGACAGAGATGTTGATTCTCTAAATCCTGAATGATCACTGCTCGAGATCGGACTTGTATTCCTCCAAAACCAAGATCCTCACCATTAACACAGGTTAGCTGGCAAAGGCTCCATTCTGACCATTCTCTCAAGTAGCAGTCCCCTGTCAAAGAGCAATTTTATAAGATGAATGATCATTGTATGTTGAGAGGTTTTTGCACTGAATATGTCTTAAAAAAAAGTCCAAATCCAGTTTCTTAATTTTCCTTTTTCTTAGTTCCTTTCATTCCTCTTTTAAACTTGACTCATAGTTAAGGGAAGATAATATTTTGTTTCTATCTGAATATCTTTGTCACAGAAAATATTATAAAAAGATTATACAAGGGCCTATTTGTTCTAAATCAGTGTAGTTTCTTGTAGCATTCCCAAAATATCGCTCTCACTGTGAATCTTCTTGCAATGCTACACCCAGTATCTGGATTTTTGTGCATTTTAATATATTGTGCATTGTATGCCTTATGCTAAATTTACATATCTTTTTTTCAATTCATCTTTGATCTTAGAAAACATTGTCTAGTATTAAAGAGATTAATTATTGCTAATCCCCACGCAGATTTTCTCTAAACAGACATAGAAGTAACTGCTGGAACATTCTTTGCAAGAAAGAGAAATGGAAACATGATTAAAATGTCTGCTCTCGCTATTTCATTTTAGGATAACAGATCTGTAGAATGCTATAGTGTAAAACTGAAAAATAAAATTGTACTAATGACACTAATTAGCATGATCAGCTAAGAACATTTAAGGAAGATCTGAGGCAAAACACAAAGAAACCATTTTGTTAAAACAGCAGCTGAAAATGGGACTAGACTGTGCACAGACTCATAAATAAACCTCTTGGTTCTCATTATTTCAGTGAGAAAGCTATTAAAAATTCATGCTACCTTGCATTATACTGATGACAGATATAATCAGTACTGTGTTGACCGGATGCCTGATTAATGAAGGAATTTTATTTGCCAACCTTAGGAAAGCATGCAAAGAAATGAATAATTGACAAACTGATGTATACATAATAGGAAAACAAGTAGTGATTTTTGGAAACATTAGTTGGAGCGTATCATTAGCACATCCCCACCGGGCAATTATTCTTGCTGGCTAAATGTGAGATTGCTGAAGAACAGGTCCCTGGATCAGCAAGATATTTTCAAGTTATCAGTAAGCAGCTATATTTTTTTATAAAATTAACTAATAGGATATCATAACTACAATCTTTGTATTTTTCAAATTTTTATTTAAGAAATAAAAACTCATGAAAATCGTGCAATTGGAAGGCTATGTACAAAGCAGTGATGGAAATCTCTACATTTTTTATTAATTCTTATTGAGACAATTTTACCTACAGTCTAATCTGAAATGAACTGGGAAAAAAATTCTGGGAAACAGGAACATTTCAACAGAATGAAAATAAAATACTGGTATGAAATGATAGCTACATTAAAACTGAAGGAGTTTATCACTTCTTCTGAAGATGCATCATTAATGACTACTGAACAACAGCAATATACTTCAAATTCTACAAGTAAGTGTTTGGAATTAACTGGAGGGGTTTTATTGGAGATTAAACAGCTCTTATATGCTCTTAATCCTTCTCTGTATGAGCATCATGGACCTGATCATTCATAACAGCTCCTTTCGATTCAGTTCACGAAGGCAATGATAGTGCATGTCATATCCTGAGAGTTGAACAGCTAGAGGCGCTCATGTTTTCTCAGAGATCAAACTTTAGTTTCATTTGGAATAGAAGAATAGAACCGTTAAATCTAAAAATAAGGTGCCTTAGCTTATCTTCCTCAGACACCCAAAAAAGGCATCAAGTTTTTAGCCACTGCTAAAAGTAATAATAAAGTTGTTAGGTAATCTATGCACTTAACACTGATATTTAGCTGTAAACCAACACTGTTTCTTACAGAGTTAAACACAGATTTTATTTCAATATCTAAAATATATATATCTTAGATACAATCTGTGACAGAGACATGTCTTTTATAAATTTAAAATCTACTACTTTCTCTAACTGATTTATTGTCATAAAGCCACTCCTAGAAAGTAGCTCTGTTGGTCAATTGATGGATGAATCCAATCAGTAAAGCAGATGAAAAATATTTAATTGCCTGTGGCTAATGCTAGGCACTAATAGCTGTAATGTCACCCAACCAATCTTGAAACGCAACATTTATTTGAACAGCTTTGTTACCTGGACAAGGGAAAGTGCAGGTTTCCTCAAGTATTATCTTCTTATCACCTTCTACAATAGGCTCTATTTCTCCACAGAATTCCTCATCTACTACTTTGCCAACATCTTCAGTGGATCCATCATAAACCACACAGGAAATGTTCCTCACTCTTGTTCCCTCTCCACACTGAGCATCCTAAGGAAGAACATATATTGATTGATACTGGACAGAAGAAAGTGCCAAAAGACTAGATCTGAGTTACATGATGTCACTCTGTCTCCTCTTCTTTTTGCTTAACTGCTTATTCATTCCAATAAGGACAAAACAAAACAAAACAAAAACAAAACAAAACAAAACAAAATAAAACAAAACAACATGGTTCATTATTTCTGAAACAAACAAAAAAACCCAACCCAAAACGTCTGATCATTGTCACTCGCTTCCTAAATTATGGAGCTAGATATGCCTTTGAATTGCAACTACAGCAGTATGTCAAGTGAAGATACCTTCTAATATATTAATATATTTCTGCTGATATTCTTTTACAGTAGGAGGATTTAAATTATTAGCAAAGATGCTGCTCGGGTACCAAAGTTTACATTTATACTTTGAATATCTGTAGGACTGTTGTATCTGTTGACAAGTATGAAATTTAAGAAAAAAACCAACTTCAGTTTTTGTATAAGAGAGGTGGAAGCAAATTGTTTACAGTGTTGTGAAGGAGGTATCACAAATATGCCTGGACCAACAATCTCCCAAACTTCGAGGTCCCATATGGCTTTTACCTCTACTTTGCATGCAGACCATTGACCATACTGCCATCGATAACAAGGTTTTACTGGACAGGGTTTGAATTGCTCCATCTGAGAAGGACAAGGCCTCCCATCACCCTGAAATGGCTGATTTATAGTCCTTCTTCTGATCATTTTTCCTGTAAGAAAACCAGCAATGTAACAAACAACAAAATGGTTAGACTGATTTATTCCTCAAGATGGTTCTATTTTGCTGAAAAGTGTTGTATTTGAATAAAGTAATTTTTTCCAGATTTGACAAATTGGATTGTAAAGCATATCTGTTGGCTCTTGTCTGTTATGTGGATTCATATTTTCCAAGTCAGACACTTTATATTCTGTCATTTGTTTGCACTGCAAGAATTGCAGAAGGATGCCTGATTTGGGATTGCTCCTGTAACAGCAAACAAAAGCAGTAATTTCCTAGTTCAGAAGCCTGAGGAAAATTATTCTTTGTGAACAGGACAATGTTTGTGGCATTGCAGTGCAGATTCCTGCTCCTCATCTGAACTTTGCTGCTAGAAGAGGCCAGCATGTTCTGTTCTTCCCTAACACAGAAACATGTGTCCCATAATTGTCTGATTCCAGCAACCAAGAACTTGCAACCTTCTGTCACTGTCTGTTGGAAAACATTATATGCCTGTTTTTCAGGAGATGGAGGATTCTTCACTTAGGCCCCAAGAAAATTAAAATACAACAAGGTTATCCAACATTAATCTCCTCTTCAACCATGAGCGGTATGCTACCCAGCTTCACTGAGATACAGGTTCTATTTCAAATACATATATAAACTGAAAGAGGAAGACATTTTTAACCTTTTAGCAATTCTTTCTTCTTTCATCTTGCACTGGACATTAGACCATTATGCTTCATTACAGAGAGGTTGTGTGACATAACCAAAAAATTTTGTCCTGTATTACAAGTAGTGGTCAAATGGCTTCTCTAGAGTTGTCACCTCACAAAGGATTCCACAAAATCAATACAGCTGTGGTATTTTAATTTATATATAGATAAATATAAGAGCATAATCTGAAAAAATATGTATATATTTAAATTTGTATAGTGAGGCTTATAATAAACTAAGGCATTACACAGATTTACCTATATAACACCTGATGCAGTCAGCCAAAAGAATTAATCTTTAATTCCACATTTCAACCTCATGCATTTGCAGTTGAGTACTCTAATGATAATGACATGAATCTTTGCTGAGAGCAAGCTACACAAGCCACCATGCTTAAGCAGAGCAATATCAATCTCCCAGCAGCTGTGCTCACTGCAGACAGCTAGAAAGGTGTTTGCCAAGTGGAGCCTCATCATTCTTGAATTCACAGCTGCTCCAACTGAGATGTCACAGCAGAGAAAAAGATTTGCTTGAAAAGTACTGGAGGAAACACTCCAAAGAACAGCAAAGAGCAGACTTCTTAACACACCAAATTTTTCCTCAACTACATGGATATTTGCATGGGGGCACAAATGCAGTTAAGATTTGTGATCACTGGATTTATTACATGGTTATTATTTATTGAAAAAGACCCATTACTTCCAACTGGTTTTTGTAACAATTTCAGTTCTCTAAACTCACCACTAATAAACTTAGGAGAAAATCCCTCCCTCCTGTTCCTCTCCCCTCCAGCTGAAAAATAAATGCTCAAATCAATGTTTACTTTTGCCTCAATATATTATTCATCATATCTCACTTTTTTCCCCCAGAATCAGAAAGTCTTTGCACCAAATTCCCATTTACTTTCAGTGAGCACCCTTTCATTCAAATATATTATTTCCATGAATAAAGCTGACACTGTGTCACTCTCCCTAGCTAGCTACATCTTTTAGTTCTGCAAAGAGAGGTATTATTACTTTTATTAAAGGGGAAAAAAGAGAACTCAGTCTTTAAAATATGCAAAGGTATGTACTGACCTGTAAGGCCACATGTTTGAGAGCACTCAGACCAAGTGGACCAGTCAGAGAGCTGACAGTTCACAGGACATTCCACCACGCAGGACATATTCATTTGCCATGTCTTTTCCAAACCAAGCTGAAAGAAAATGTTAAATGGTCAGCACATAACTCTAGGCCTGTATCATCAGTGCAAGGTAAAAATGTAAAGTAATTAGGATATTTAAAATTCTTCTTATACTGATGTTTATATACTTGCTGAAATCCTATTTTTTTAATCAACCATTTTCTAAACTAGAAGCTATAAATGGAGGGCTTAATCTCTGCAGCATTACCTTTTACAATAGGTAAAGGCCAAAATAATTTATGAAGTCATCATTTTCAAAGACGAATACAAAAATACTGAACAGCTATTAATAACTGCATTGAAGTGATACTGTAAGCCAAGTTCAAAACTAGCAAAAGGCAGAGAATGAACATGTATTGGACAGTCAGAAGACACTGAAGACACTAAAACTTTACAGGAGCTCAAGAGAGACTGAACAAGTTAATGGAAGAGAAATCTGAAGATTTACACACACAGAAACTACACCAGGCAAATGCAGTCCAGGAGATGAAAACAGGTGGAGGCTATGAAAAGCATAGATGGAAACTCTTATATGTCTGTGCTCCCTACTCTTCCTTAGGCATCTGCTTATGCCTCTCTTTTTTTCTTCCTAATGTTCTGTATTATTGTGCATGATTATTATATTCTATATTCTATATTCTATTCCATTCTATCCTATATATTACCCTATCCATGCAAAAATGTTGACATGACACTGATATGATTTATCCAAAAAAACCCATCTTTGTATATTTTTCTGAAAAGCTTTGCAAAACCCAGAATCCTTTAACATCCATACAGTAAAAGCCCCAATTGCTGTAGGACTATGAGAGAAGGGGACAGAGAAAGTAATCAGACTCAAGTTTTCCCAAAAATGTGTTCTGTACTCAGTTCTTCCCCGGGTATGATTCAGCCTAATGCCCGGCCCCAGGCAGGAAGAATTAGAATTAGGCAGAATGAGTTAGAAGGGTAGGTCAGTTGTAGGGTATATGATATAAAATGTGAAAAAAAAAATCAATCATGCCTATATGAACAGATCTACATCTTTCCTGCACAACAGATTATCTTCTTCATTGGTCCTCACCAGCAGGCCTCAATCATCATTGATGCCTTTCAGAATTCCAGGCAGTTGTGAACAACTTTAACATATCTTTAACTAGAAAAAATCCCCACATAATTAAAGAAAAGATAAATAAAATTAAAAAGACAAGGAAAAAGGAATGGAATGGAATGGAATGGAATGGAAAGGAAAGGAAAGGAAAGGAAAGGAAAGGAAAGGAAAGGAAAGGAAAGGAAAGGAAAGGAAAGGAAAGGAAAGGAAAGGAAAGGAAAGGAAAGGAAAAAGAAAAAGCAACCTAGACATTTCAAAACCTATAAAACCTATTAATTTTAATGACTGGAAAGGTTAATGATATAAAACCAGCAGTTAAGACTTTAAAAAGGAGATAAACCCACTATTTACTAAATACAACCATAGAGCAATAATTAGGCACAACATTAAGATGTTCTCCATAAATAAACTACCGTAAGTACTGAAAACATCTCCTCCTGATAGACTCACCAAGTTTTAAATTTGCATTTGCAGTACCATTTATTGATACATATGAGAGTTTAGACTGCTGGTCTCTTTTATACATCAAAGAATGAGCTCTTGGCTTCTCTCAGTGTTAAGCATAGCCTTGATTACACAGCTATCACACACAGACAACACCTGAAACCTTTGGATAATCTGGAATTTGGATGATTAGGAAGCTACAGAACCCTCTTTGAAGTTCATATTTGGGTCAAACCTTCTGAGCAAAGGCTTTAAATCCTGCTGCATTGATTCCTGCCAATTATAGAAACATGACTGTTCTCTTTCAAGACTGGTTTCTCAGCTGGACTTCAGCAGCTCAAGAGGGAAAAGCCCAAGAAAGATATTAACAGTGGAGAAAACTAAAGGCCAGATTACCCACAGTGACCTTCTATTTTCATGTCTTAGATACTGAAGTGCTGCTTTAATAGATCTGGGGAACAACTGACAGGCTGCAATTTGATAGGGTTCACACATTCTTTTCTCATCCCTCTCCTTCCCTGAACTGATGAACAACAATTCAACTTGAAGAGCTTAAACAAATATTTGAAAAAGTATTCAGTAGGTCCCTTACCCTAAAGCCTCTGCTCTGGATGAGCATGTGGTTTCTGACTCAACACTAACAAGTACTGAAAGCTACCCCTGTGTGCTCTGTGCTCCTGGTCACACATGCCATGGGCAGCAGGCTGCCAGACCAGCATGCCCTTTAAATCCCATGATCCACAAGAAGTATCTGTATTTGTGTATAGGAATGTTTGGCACCAAAGATTAAGCCCTGCTGCAGGAGGTTAATCATGTAATCTGACAAGCAGACTATTCACCACCAATAAACCAGCAAAGTCTGCTTTTTAATGCAGACACAACTGCTGTTTTTTTTTCATCTTCTCATAATTTTTTTCATTTTCTCATCTTTAATTAAAGGTAAATGAATGAAAGCAAGTCTATAAATAGGAATATGGCCAGGACCAGACTGCTTTAGGTGATTCAATTTTCAAATATTCAAAGAAAGAAAGAAAAGTTCTTGTGAAGTGATAATTTTGTAGAAGTAGAAATCAAGTAATCTAGTATTACTGTGCCTTGATTTGAAGAGAACTACATTAACATAACCAGTACTTGGAAATAGATCTAGAAATTAATTTATCCTGGCAGTAATCAGGATGACTGGCTACCTTCTTTAGCTGATCGACTCAAACAAACACAAGATCATATGGGATGCATAAGGAAACTAAAACACAGGGGCTCAGATGGAATGCTAGTATTAACTACGCTGATGCTCATACTTGGAGACGGTGATAGACAAAATTCAGCATGAAGGGGTTTTTTACATATGGCTTTATTAGTTTCTTGAACCACATGTTATTTAGAAACTCAGACATTGCAATAATGTGTCTTAATTTCTTAGGGATCAGTGAAAGTTTATCTGTTATGATCTCTCTACTTTGCATATAATAATAAGAAACATAATTCAGCAAATATGCCCACACATAAGTTAAGCAAATTTTACTCATAAATCTTGTACAAAATTTTATGACAGCCCAGAGAAAATTCATTAGCTAGGTCATTACAAAATTATTTCGTATTTCTCCTATTCATCAACTTTTCCAACCACATGCAACTTATTTTCACTTAATTTTTCTGCACTGCCCTTATAATGAAAAAACACAGCAGAAATCCCCACCCTGAATGATCATTAGCAAGAAGTGCATACCACGTATTCACATTTTGATAATTTCTTGAATACTATCCTCTCGTGACCTGGAAAGTCACAGAGTTGGCTTTCATATCTTTAGAGTGAAGGGTCTGGTAAGATCTGAACAGCTTGGCTTTGCTGTTAATCAGGTTAACAGGTTTTACTCCTCAGTTATTGGATCAGCCTTTGACCTTGTTGTACCACTGCTTACACATCCATAACTCAACAAATAGTCTTAAGAGTGTGACTAGGGAGTGGACCAGAGCTTTCTACAAGATGTATCTCTATAAAGTCTAGGAAATCAAAAGGGCAAATAAGAATGTAGCAGTGGTTGATTGATAAATCCAGGACCCCATTGCAGTGATGCCTGTTGGCCAGCCATTTACGGCAAGTAGCTTTTGAGATACTATATTCTTGCCCTAATTATTTCTCTGAATAATAAACTTTCATTTCTTAAATGCAGGAAAGCTCTAGAGGTTTTCTTCTGAAATGAGATTTCAGTGTAAAATGTAATCAGGTCTAAATGTTGTTTGAAATCTTTGCTTAACAACAGGAATAATTTCTTGGCTTTATGGTAAGGAAATATATTTTACTGTAAAATCAAGCAAATAATATTTTTTCTATAGAAATATTTATATGGATGTATATTTTACACAATGTCTTGGTGTTAATACTGTAAGTCTCTTAGAAATGACAGAAATGACAGACATTGTTTCCCTTTTTTTTTTTTTTTAAACACAGTAAAACATTAACAAAACATATTAATGCATTGCCTTATTAACTTCACAGCAACTTGCTGGTAGGTAGTCAGATCCTGAGTTTTTCTTGAGACATAATTTTTGTGGATGTCCCATCCCTGTTCAAGGCTAGGTTGGAGGGGGCTTTCAGCAGCCTTCTCTAGTGAAAGGTGACCCTGCCCATGGAAGGGAGTTTGATCTTTAAGGTGATGATCTTTAAGGTCCCTTCCAACCTGAACCTTTTTAAGATTCTATGAAACTATTAGATTTGATTATAAATCCAGGAGCGATTTGTGAAGGAGGAACATGGGACAGAAATAGGGTGTAAGTCTCAGCTGAAACTCTCCACTTTTGATAAGAATTTACAGATTCAGGACTCCAGGATGTCAGAGGAGATTGGGGAAGTTTAAGTAGGTCAGATACACCATTATAAAACTACAGTCTAAAGTAAATGATGAGTTTCCTGACTCTTTCCACTTCTGATGAGACTCTTCTTCAGGCACATCCTGAAGAGCAGCTAGTAGCCAGAAACGTCCCACAGAAAAGCTATTGGTGCCAAAGATGCTTTGGAGACCTCTCCACTATTGTCTCCCATTGCAAGTAATTTTATTTCTGATGTCATGGTGGTGGGGGAATGGCAGCTGAATCAGGTACAGTTACTTTCCACCAGAAATGCATGTAGGATTGCCCTTAATGTAGTATTTGCATTATATTTGTTTTCTTTCATTCTGCTACCTCCATGCAATTGAGAGCATTAAGACTGACACACAAAATGTCAGGAAAACAGTGCTGTCAAATTGAAGGTTAGTTTGAACATTTGCAAAATGGCTCTTTCAAAACTTAAGGGCTCCTGTCTGCTAGTTAGTTCTCCATATATGCTCCTATTAATATTACATTCATGTTGCACATTTTTTCACACTAGCTTGGGTGTCTTTTGCATCACACAGCTGGATACAAGAAGTTAGCACTCAGCCCAGCTGCAGAATGGCACGTGAGAAATATTTTTCAACACACTGAGTAAATGATTGATACTGGCAGGTGTCCAAGACTCCATGCAGAAATTGTATCAAATTAGAATTATGATTAGTATTCTGATTAAGATTTATTACCTTTATTCTACTTTATTAATTATTGTTTCTAAGTAATTTCCTTCAGGACATAATAATTAGCATATGTTCACAGAGACACTTAAAAGTATCCAATAGAAATTGTATAAAAACCAGTTGATGGCTCAGCTCACTTCAGAGGTACTTAACAATCCATGAACAGTGTTGCAAAACATCTGGTGAAGATGCCATACAGCTCAGTTGGTTCACTATTAATTAGCACCATTAGAAGGGAGCTTACTCCCAGGTATGCACTCACCTCTTCACAGTATTTCAGGTCAACCGATTTGCCATCACTGCGAACGCAATCAAGCATCCGCGTTTTGATGCCGCTGCCACAGACAGCCTTCTCGCTGAGCTGACATGTGCTCCAGTCTGCAAAAGAGGAATTCATTAGCGTTGCAGACTTTCAGATAGAATTCATAATGATCCAGTCTCCCACGTAATTCTGATGGCCTAAAATAACCTTCACAAGCAACTTTTACACATGCAAAGGCTCATGGAGCCCAGCTGCTACACATTTTTGGAAACAGTGACCTTTACTGCAAATAGTCAGTGCCATGGTACCTTCCTGAAAAGTTCATATGTGGTTTTGTCTGTAGGAATTTTGAGTAAATCACAAAACTATATGAGAAATACTTTTCCTGGAGTTACAGCACGCCCATTTCACCTGCAAAGTCTCCATTTAATATTTTATCTGGATCAAACAGCCTGAATCAGTTTTCAGTTCAAGTTCCACAGCTGCCTCCAGGTTAGAACAGAAATCAGAAAAATCCATCCTGTAAGGTGAAGGTAAGTGAGCTGTAAGATGTAGTCCCAGGCTGTCACTAGAGCATAACACCACAAATACCTGTCACATTGTAGTCATAGTGGTAGCAGTTCTTGTTCAAAGTGCAGGCTTCTGTCTCAGTGGCAGCAGGACAAGGCTTTCCATCATCTGGTGGTCTCAGGGATTCAGCTGACCTTTCACGGACACTACTTCCATTACATGGCTTGAAATGGAGATTGGAAACAGCTTTGATATTTTGGTACTCTGATACCCCTTTATGCAGCATTACAACAACATTTCAAGTAATCCCTTCACAAAACACAAGTATAAAATAACAGGTTCATGCTACTGTATAAGAGAAACCCTGTCCTTGTTATTTCAAAGACATTTAGTCTGCTCTTTCACTTTGGTACCACCCAAAGGGTAATATCCTTTTACCTATCAATTTTCCTAACTAGTGCACATTTCAGTACTAGTGCTTTGCAACTATTTCACTCATAAACAGGATATTGAGATGCTCACTTTCCAAATGTTTTATAATGTAGTGTACCAAAACCTCAATACTCAGAGGTCCTGAGACACCTTTTGTTTTGGTTTTTGAAATTTCTTTTTGAAATTGCTGTCAGGAAGAAAGGGGAGAGGACACCCAAAATTACCTTTCTAGGTTCAGTCTTGATCTACAGACTTCACTCATAGCAGGATAGTGACATTTTTAGTTCAGTGGCTGCGCTGCTACAGAGAGGCTCAGAGCTGGGCTCAAAGACAGACTCAGAAGCCACTGCCAAAGCTATTCCACCACACAGAAGGCACTCCACACTGGGAGAAGTGACCACTGGGGACATTTTAGTCTGTGTTCTGGAGCAGTTTAGCTTAATGGAAAATACCGTCACACTTTATTTGTAGCCAACAAAACATAACCCTAAAGATGACACTATATATAGATATTTACAGGTGTAATCAGTTCAGCATCTTTGCACAACACATCATATATGCACTTTTAATGTATCCTCCCCAAACTATAAACGTGACACTTTAGTATACTTCTTACCAAAGAACACTGAGACCACGATCCCCATTCAGACATAACACAGTCCTCAGGACATGGCAACGTGCATTTTCTAGCCCCAAGTGGCATCTCCTCAGGGTCACACAGATAGTCTTCTACTGTGTCAGAAGGGCCATCCACAGTGTTTAGCATGCACCTGGAAAAAAGAACTGCACATAAACTGCATTTGCCGTGGATTTTGTATGGTATGTTTTCTACAGTATTCTGAGGCATTTCAACATTTTGTCAGCACATAAATGAACTAAGTATTGATTTATGAATATCCAAGGAAAGCTGAAGAGCCAAAAATAATCCTTGTTTTTACAGATGACAGCCACGTAAAGACATGCACATAATTTTGACAGTTCCTATCAGTGATTTGCTGAGAGCCCCTGGGCAGGTGATTTGCTTGATATTAGCTTACCTCTAAGCCAGAATAATGCAAATCACCTATAGTTTAGACTTATTTCGCACATACTTCAGCTGATAACTTTAAATCCAGAACTATTAAAACTTTAAGAATTTTATTTTCTTAGTATTAATCCTTAATTTACACAGATGCTTTTTAACCACCAATAGATTAAACTAAGAATCAAGGTCTATATCCATAACCAGTAGGAAAATTCAAACTGTACTCTCTGAATCTATTCTGATTTAAATCACCCAGAGTCCAGGCCTGGACTCAACACTAGGCATTACATAGAATTACATCAAATTAAATACAGCCAAAACCGAAAGTGAAGGCTCTTTAAAGTGAAGGAGGAGGAATATTGTTTTACCTGACTTTCCTTGTTTGAACACCTTCTCCACAATTCTCTTTTAAGTCCACGTTGGTCACCTTGCAGACACTCCAGGGCTCAGTAACCCATATGTACTGGCTGCAGTCACTGTGGCAGGGGACTACCTCATACACCTGGAATCCACATCCAGTGTCAGTTTTGGTGCACACAAGTAAGATAAACATGCAAAAGTGATCACACAAAAAAGAGTTAATGCTCTTTTTGCTAAGAACAACAAATATAAACTTGCTGATTTAGGCACCATAGTAATAATAGAGATTAGATACTTGATAGAAAACTACTGAAATAACAAAAAGACAGAAACTATCAAATGATGGATTCTCTAGTTTTCTCTGCCACTAAGCCCATGCTGTGCCATTTCCACCAAAAACATCAACACAACTAATATAAAGTCTGTAACTAGGCTAGATCATGAGGATTTTTTTTCTTTTAAATGCTGTTAAAACTCTGCTAGCACTTTATCCTTCACATCTCTTCTCCATGATTCCATCCCACTATTATTATATTATTATTATTCCAGTTATTAGCTATGGCATTTTTGTCTTTCTAAGGAGAGGTAGCCTCAAGAGAAATTATAACAATATATATTGATTCACTTTATTTATTCATTGTGTATGCTTAAAATCACTGGTATTTGTGTACCAACATTAGTTCTATGTTTAGATTTGAATACAAATTTAAAATGGCATCTCATATAGCAATTCTTACATTGTTCCCTGTACTGATTCAAATATATATTACAAAAAAAAGGCACAGACAGCACAGACATAATCAGGAAACTTATATCTCTATTTCAGAAACACTTACCTGTGCCTGAAGAAAGTATTTTCATGAACCCAAAAGAAAAAAAAACCACAAAGAGAAAAAGTTAGAATTATTAAAGCATAGGTATTTAAGTGGCATCAATTTAGCTTTATTATAGGCAATATTCTGTTACTTCTGCAAAGCAAAAGGCTTCAATTTTTTCTCTTGGATCTCCTTTGCTGTCATAAGTTATTTTGCAAGAAGTTTGCTCTTGGAATAAAATATAAGTTTATAAATCACAGCTGGTGGGAATAAACTTTCTATTACCTAGTCTCTTTCTCAGTTAGATAGTAGAACTGTTTTCCCTTTTTGCCTGTAATGAGCACCAAACCTTCACACAGTAGGGAATCCAGTTTCCCTTAGATGAGAGAAAATCTTCAGTTTTTGGAGGACACTGGACTTCTCTATTAATTGAAATTCTTCTGACAGCATTAAGTGTAATAGATTCAAAGGAATAAATGGAACTGGCAGTTCTCATCCTTCCAAAGTTCCTAAGTCCTTCATGAAATATCTTAATTATGCATAAATTACTTAAAGCCCATTGCCTCGAAATTATCTTATACCAGCTAATTTGACATATCATTCTAGGTACCAAGTCAGCACAACTAAAACTGCTGGGCAATCTAAGACTTGTCTTAAACAAGTCCTTGATTTCTTTCCAGCAACACTGCTTGTCTAGAAAAAGAGGGTTGATGGTTTGACAGTTAACCTGCAACAAAATACCACCACTTACAGAAAATATAATGCCTTGTAGTCTAAATGTGTAGAATCTGATATGATAGCACTGTGCAGCTGATCAGCCCATGCAGAAGACCACCAGTATAGTCAGCATACTTGGGCCTTCTTTGAACTACATAAACAATAAAAGGCATAAAAGTGGGTGGTGAAAATACATGCTAAGGAAGGTACTGGACTCTGTTGAAATTTTGTTCCTTAGAATTCTGCTCCAGAATTTCCAAAATGAGAATAGGGAAGCCTTAATTCAGGGAAATGTCTGTATGTCTGACCCTGGTTAGCATAAGAAGAAACATATAAAACGCACATACTCAGCAACTTTTGCAGTAACATAAAATTTGGATATCTTGCCAGAAAGCCAGAGGAGAACTCTATATTGCATTGCACATGTTAGTGGTGTTCTCCTGACCCTACAGGCATTTTTGTATCTATGACTGCAGGCCACAGCAGTTGGATGGTATAAGAATTGCATACCCACCTACTCCTGATAAGCGGGAAAATAATGTCCAGAATCAATGAAAAGATGAATGTCCTAAATTTCTGTAACTGTCTCAGATTATTCTCTTCATTTGAAATTATCTGATGGCCACTGACATGATTTTTTAACAAACCTGACTCTATTATTACTGTAATTATGATGTCTTTTAGCCTAATCAAGTCAGTACTGAACAAGATTTATTCAGCTGGAGTGTGATTTGGGAGGAAAGACGTTCAGTGACACATCTAGCTTTCAGTGTGCTCAGTCCTTCCTCAAATTGCAGGCACACATATCAGCCCTGAGAGACATTGAACGACTTCTTAACAAGGTCTTAAGCATTTTATTTCAATGTTTTCCTAGCATTACTATTAGAAAGTTTTCCCAAGGCTTAACCCAAATCTGCTTGCAGCAGTGTAAGTCCACTGCTTTTTATCCTATCCATGATGGCCATGGAAAATGGATTATTTCTTCCTTCTCTGCAACAGTTCTGTATGTACTAGCAGACTGCCAGCATTCTCCCTCCCATCTCCTGTTCCCTGGGCTAGACAACATGTTGTGGTCTTTCCCCAGGTTCGTAATTCCTAGATGGCATTTTACAGCATAGCCCTTCTGTAAATCATAGTCTACCTACTTGTGGGCACCAAACATCCAATCTTATCACTCTGGGTCATATGTATGCGAATAAACATGCTATCTATATAAGTAATAAATATGCAACTAAAACACATTATATTTAGTGATGGAAATAAATACTCTGAAAAATCAGTACTTTTGCAGCTGAATGGTGGACCACATTTAGCTTAAGTAACTAATTCAAAATTGGAATACCTGTGTATTTCTCTGCATGTTTCTGAATTGACAGGGAATGTATTTAAAAATTAAAAATATGGCCTCTATATTTTTCAACATCCTTGTATTATCTGTGGAGCTTCCTTCTCTTGAAATTACTATATTTCAATTTTATTTTTACAATAATTGTACTTTGAATCAACTATTATTATTCGGCATGTGCCATGCAACCACAAATCAAATGAGTCAAAGTACCAGCAGAGGGCAATAGTGTTGCATAAAAGTGGAGAACAGACCTACAGCAAAATCACCTTTGACGCAGGAAAACACAAGCCTATTATGTACTACATGAATATTAAAGAAGGAAAAAGACTTTTGTATAGTTATAATTTGCTTCTATTGAAACATGTTCCTCCTAATTTAAGGAATATTTACATGCTAACCCAAATCCAGCAACCTTCATTCTAGTTTGTATTGTTAAAGTAGATCACAAACTAAGTTTATTAGCTGCAGTTTAACACTCACGATTTTCTAAATTAGAACTAATTACATCCCCTAAAGTAGAAAATTAGATCAACAAGCCAGTTCATTTTGTGCTAGCAAAATGTCAATAGGATAATATTAAGTACATGCATTTTTATTCAAATGTAAATTGAGAGCACATTTTTTCAAAATCTTTGCATATTTACAGAAAAGACCATGTGGCCGTTTAATATGCTTCTGCAGACTAAATTAAAATCAACAGTAATATGAATATAAATCAACTTTGAAGAGCATAAGTTAATTGACAAGCAATTCTTTTCCTTTCTAAAACTCTCCAAGGAAAGAAGCTTCAGGGGTTTAACTTGGGCTAGTGCTAAACTTGGTCCCAAAGACTAAATGCTTATTAGTGGTCCAAGCACTCCCAGTGTGTTCTTGGATCACATTTTCTTGCTTAGTTTCACTTGAGGAGGATCCAGACTGTGTGGTCAGACTGCTCTACACTGCAATATGAAGTGCAGTGAGCAGGATAACTGGGAGACTGACTTCAGAAGTGCATTTGTGACTGGAACTGCAGTGCCAGGGCAAATGTACCCAAGAAGGTAAAGACTATGACTATAGACAGTTTTAATTTGTTTTCTGATCTAAGATAGCCAGGGAGTGACAGCAAAAATCTTGCCAGTTTGAGCAACTGTAATGAGACATTTTACCCACTGTCACAGAATCACAGAATGGTTAGAAGGGACCTTAAAGATCATGTAGTTCCAAGCCCCCTGCCGTGGGCAGGGACACTTTCCACTGGATGAGTTTGCTCAGACTCCCATAGAGTCTAGCCTTGAACACTTCGAGGGATGGGGCATCCACAGCTTCTCTGTGCAACCTGTTTTAGTGTCTCACCACCCTCAAAGTGAAGAATTTCTTCCTAATATCTAACCTAATTCTACTCTCAGTTTGAAGCTATTCCCCCTTGTCCAGTCACTGCATGCCCCTGTACAAAGTTTCTCTCCATTCTCTTGGAGGATCCCTTTGGGGAAGAGATCTTAAGAAACAGTGTCTTCAAAATCTGCATGTAAACATATTTTATTGTATCTAATCTGCAGTTCAGAAAATATGCAAAATTCTTGCAGATGAGGAAGTAATGAAGGCAGATCTTTTGCTGCCTGAGGAATTCTAAACCAACACACACTCCTTCTACCTATATGTGCCCCTTATGTTATATAATTTTTCTATGTCAACAAAGAATACAGGTAAAAGAGTTATCTGGGGTATGGAAAAAGCCGTATCAATAATGTAAATATAAATCAAATTACCTGATTGACATGATCTAGTTTTGGACAGGGTCTTCCACCATTGTAGGGTTTTTCACGGAGCCATTTAGACCGAACCTTTACCCCACTCCCACAGGATTTACTACAGCGAGACCAGTTGGACCACTCACTGAGCTTGCAGTCTGAGGGACATGGAATAATACAGGCTTCCTCAATGTACCCTGTACGAATGGAAAGGAAAAGAAAGTGAAATCTCTTCAGCATGTCACTTTGCCACTTCTCCCTGAAGCCCTCGTCTACTTCATTTAGATTCTCCAAAGTTTGACTTGACAGGACTGTGTGAATAGAGAGATTTCTTCATCATTAGGGCTAAATTAAATTCTGCAGAAAATTGACACATATAGCTGGAGACTGTGTTAGAGTAGCAGCTGAGCATCCTCACTGCTCATCATCCCATCTGATTAGGATTCACACTCTCCAGATTTCAGCATTCAAACTTTCTGACAGCTACAGTGTAATTGACACTAAACATCTCTTGGCAGAATTATTCTCACTTTCTTTAAACAATTTGTTATTTTTTTAAGGAAAAAAAAATATTTAATTAAAGGCTACTCCACAACTGTATCAAGTAATTCAATTGCAGTTATACATCAAAAATCCAACTGAGAAGAAATGCATTTCTCCAGCCTGGAGCAAGGGAACTTAACACCTTGTGACCTTTTTAAGGCTAGAAAGAGAGAGTAGCCTGCCACATTAATGATCTGACGATTAACAACCATCTGCCCCCAGTAGCACACTGAATAATTGCGCTGAATGGAAAAGCAGATGTTTGGTTTGGATAAGTCATTGGTCCAGAGAGGTTGGAAGGGGGTATGACATGGTCTGCAGGGAGTAACATGAGGCCTCAATTCACTGAATAAGTGAAAATGTCTTTCTTTCAAAAGCAACATATGCCATAGCTCTACAATAAGTGTAATTTATTCCAGTATTTAAGGGAGAAGCTATAAAACATCCAATAAAAAGCTGGGCTTTACTGCATTTTTACTACAACTATATCCTGAACTCTCATCTCCCCTTTCCTGTGTCAGATCTGCAAAGTATTTACCATTTAAAAATGTTCACTTTAAAGATTAAAATAACCTCATGAATTTAAAATTGTATTAAAATATTTAATGAAAGTAGTTGCACAATTAGCACATTAGGTAAGATCATTCTCACAAGACTGACACAGTTTGCTAGGCTTCAAATGTTTCAATTGTTTCTCAGATCGAATTTTTTAAATTTGCATGCAGTCTTTTCATCAGAGCTGAATTGTTTTTAACCTATGCTTCTAAGCAAAGCTGTTGCCTCTTCTAAAAGCAACCAACAGCAACCAATCACAAGCTTTGTAAAGAATCAAAATACTTAGATTTCAATTCTATACACCTATTTTTAGTTAATTTGTTAATTTCTTTCAGATACAGTTAATTTGTTTTAATAGTTAATCTAGTTAATTTGTTTTAGATATAAAGAAAAGAAGGTTTTTTAAAAAACATACAGTAGCATTCAGGGTATTTTATGGTCAAATTCATGTTCTGGTTTGATCCTGTATGGTTCTACTCTATTTAGAAGTGCTAAATATTTAAATAAATATACAGAGCACATCCTGGACTTGAGCACTGGGAAACTACTGCTCACCTAATGTACCTCCCTTAAAATGCCTAGAACATTATTAGCTTGAATTACAAGCATATTTATTAAATATCTATTGCCATTTGATCAACCAGCTCAGTGATGTTATACAAAAGGGACAGTGTATTAGACAAAATACATTTTTGAAGATCACATCCCTGCAAATGTGGCGGTGACATAGACTGCCCTGCAGCAGTAGATGCAAAACTGATTACATTTCACCTTACCTAACATCTCTGAGTTTTAGAAATCTGATGCACCCTATCTCAGAACTCCATCCTACACTGAACTTTGATTGCACAAATACCAAAGTCTGTCTCTTCACCAGAAATGAGCTTTCAACAAGCCCTCTCAGATGCTACACAAAACCATGTACTCATACAATCAGGAAGCTACTGAACAAAAATGGAAAAATCCCAAAGGAAGTTAAAAGAAACAACTCCCTCCAAACAATAAATTTTAGTGATATTTATTCTCTGATGGAACAAAGTGAAGATTTTATTGCTCTATGAAATTTCTTGGGATTCTGAAACGCTGCTTTTACTTTCAACATAACTTCTAAATACTTTTTTTCTGAAGAAACCTTTTTACTGTAACTGTTAATTCCACTTACTGTTTGTTAAATTTTTGTCTCTGGTAATTAAGGTCTGAAAGAACCAAATTCAAGTTGTTTTAAATATATTGTACATCCTTAAGTAGGTAACTTTACTTAGTACAGGGTGCTTCAGGAAGACTATTTTAAGGACTTTCATAGGCCTCTGAGTTTGTCTTAATAACTCTCAAAGTGATCTTCCTAATCTTTGCCAAGATCTTCTCCAGGATACCATGGTATTTTGAGACTTGATAACACTTCATAGCCTACCAAAAGGAGCCTGTGTGGAACGTACTAAACTAAAATAATTGAAAAATTAGAAACTATTTTGTTTCATTTCCCTTCAGTTCATCCAAACAAGGGCAAAAAGTTTAACAACATATTTAGAATCTTGCAGGCAGCAGTTGCATCAAATACATTGTACTATATGAAATTTCCAGGTTAACATTTAAATTACACTGAGGTATACTCCAAGTGATTCCATAAAATATCAAATGAAACCATATCACCAGAGCAACCTTTATACTATCTATGAAATATCTACATTCAAGTGAACCTCTAAAACTGCCTTACCATAGGATGCAAAAAAGCCAGAACAACATCACATTACAGATACAGATTCACAGTAAGAATTATAACACAGAATAACTTCAACCTTGCTGACATGTTAATGAATTTTGTAGAGGATGCACTGGTCCAGTTGACACTCCCCACACACCTTATAATGAAAAAATACTGAACTACAATCTAATACTGCATCTTTAATCCTACAAGCTTCATGGAATAGCTTCTGCTCACCATACAGTTTTCCCATGTAATCTCCATGATATCTGGGCTATGATGCTCTCCTCTCCCTCTTTCCTACTTTCTCAGAAAAGCTTCAAGACCAAACTCCACATATGAAAGTTAAACAGTTGAACATGAGGAATGGAAAAGACATGCTAAGAAGAGAACAAGAATGGAGTCAATCAATGAAAGCATAGAAAGGAACTCTAACAAGGTAGGAAGGCTTGGAAATTCTGGAAATATGGAACATTTTTGGAGAGCAGAGAGAAAAACACTTACTATTTTGTAAGATGAAAGACAAGCATTAAAAACTCCTAACCTCTGGTAGTCTAAGAACACTGGAAACAAAAAAAAGGTCAAAGACATGAACAGAGTTAAGGTATCCAGAAAGGAATTTCACAGCTCCTCCAAACAAAAGGAAAAGAAAATAAATAAGTGAAGCACACAAAGTTTAGATTAGATATTAGGTAAAAGTTCTTCACCCAGAGGGTGGCTGGGCACTGGAACAGGCTCCCCAAAGAAGTGGTCACAACACCAAACCTGACAGAGTTCAAGTGTTTGGACAATGCTCTGAGGCACATGGTGTGACTCTTGGGGTTGCTCTGTGCAGGGCCAGGAACTGGACTTCGGTGATCCTTGTGGATCCCTTCCAACTCAGGATAATCTATGATTCTGTGAAGGTACTTTCCAATGCAAAGAGTCAGAATTCAAAACAACAGCAGAAATGCAAAACAAAAGAGAGACTAAGTATGAGCAGAGGAAAGGGTAAGAAAAGACATGGAGAGGCAAGACGAAGTAAAAGGATCAGAATGTAGAGTCAAGAGAATTGTAAGGAGACACTGCATAGGGATAGAAAACAAAGAAAGAAGAGAAAAGAAATAAACATCCTGCCAAAAGGAATATCTTGGTGAAGCACAAACAGAACAAAATACTCTCAAGAGCTTTCTCTGGTATCCTCTGGCCAGACAATGAAACGTAATGAAGAATGTTCTCACAAATCAAAATAGAGGACAAAGGGAAGAAATATAAACACTGTGCCCTCTGATTTGTATTCCATATGTAATTAGTATGCAGAATGAAAATGACCTTGTTATATCTGACATCAAAAAGTTTTTGGTATATTCATCCCTTGGCATATTTCCTCTCAGGGGCCTCACTATTTTGCTCAACAGACTATTTAGCATTTAGCTATGCTAGTGGACTGCCTTAGAACAGAGGCAAAAGCAGACTTCAAATTGCTTACAGATATCACTTTAGTCAAGAAAGAAGAGTGAATTTAAAAAAGAAATTACTTGTTGTGAATTACTTGTTCCACTCCACTTACTACCTATCAAATGGTGCTTTTCAGAAAAAATTCTCTGGACTTGTAATCACCTCAGATGCCTTTGTGTATGAAGTCAGCATCTCTTTTAGGGTGATTAAGGATGATCTCCATAAGTTCATAGCAATGCTCCTTCAAATCCAAGAAAGCAGATATTCAGGAACTTAGAAAAGTGTATTTTCTTGTTGTTGTTTTTGTTAAATTTCAGATGTTTTTATTTGTAAACTTTGTTCACACTGTAAAACTTTTAGCAAGTGAGAAGACAGAATGTTGTTACATCAAAAAAATATGTAAAACCTCACTGAAAGGCAGAAACCAGAAATACCACATGCAAATGGGACTGGTGATTCAGATACATAGTTTCTGACATGAAAAGGGCATGAATGACCCATTTTTTAATTTTCAGTGCTGTTTTCAGCCTGATCAAATTATCCTTGAAAGGGTTCCGACTTGTGTTAGACAAACCTGGTGTGTGTGAGTATAGAACCTGATTACAGAAATAAGCCTCTATTTTGTGGATAAGTGTCTGTACGGTGGAATATCACCCAATTCTATCACACAGACTGGCTGGTTAATACAACTGCACTGAAAGTCATACCAGAGCTTTGAGGTTTAAAGAACAAGCAAGACGCTACCAAGGTAAAATACAATAGATGGAGAGAGAAGGAAAGAATGAGAGCAGTAAAATGGCTATGAAGAAGAGCTGAGAAGGTGAGGGAGGGACAGTGAAATAGAAGTTCAGCACTGTAAAGGCTGAAGATATATTCTCTGGATATCAGCAGTTGACTTTTTGCCTGTTGTTTCTCATCCAGACTGAAGTCTTTCAGTGCATGCTTCCTGCATCTCTTCCTTCTCCACATAACATGTGAGGACTGCTGGAGAGGTGAGACCTTGGTGTGCTGTAGTACAGGGCACAAGCCCTGCATAGTCCAGAGAGGTGCTGGAAAGAGTTGCCGACATCTGAGGGCCTATGCCTGTTCCCAGAGCAATAGTTTCTCAATAATTTCACTTCCTATGAGGCTGGGAAATGGGCAGATGTCTGTCATGAGTGAGAACATGGCTGTTCTATCATTAGAGATTACTGAACCACAATTTAACAAATGGCTTTGAACCACTGGGAGTATGAACTGAACTCATTAGTAAAAGGGAAAAGTTTACTGTACCATTGCTAATTGGCTATAAAATCTGGACTCCTAGAGCAAAGTCATTAACAGATGTGATGGATAATTTATAGGGGAGGACCTTAATGGACTTCACGCTTTCTCTAATGATAAAGCAGGATAAGTAGGTGGATATAAGACTTTTCCTCATAAACTGCACATGCAATGTGTAGGAACAGACTGACTATTCTGTTGAAGGGTGCAAACATAAATATCTTACAAAATGTTTACAAGAACTCTTTTGTCCTTAGGACTGACAAAGTTATGCTCTTGCTTTCATGACTAAATGTCATGCTATGTTTCAATGAAAAAAGCCTATGATATCAAAATGGTTTATGTTCTGATCATAGATTTTTTTTCAAGGAAATATAAAGTTCATGGATCTCATCTTCCAGAACAAAGAAATATACAAGTATTTGTATTTCACTTGTAACAGAAGATATGTATTTCTAGAGACTATTCGTATTTCTGCTGAGCCATGGAAAGATAGATTGAACACTGTAAGACTTTTTTCTTTTTTCTTGGTCAGGATTACCCTACAAAGCCTCAAAACCAGAGAGCAATTGTTCATGCTTAACTATGTCCTGCATCAGTAATTCTGTCTCTGGTGAACTAACTACAGGTCTTTGGGTTGATGGATGTCTTGCTTCAAGACTGATGTCCTGTTGACAGGGCAGACGTGGTGGCACCAGAAAGCAGAGGCCTAAGGTAGGATTTCTAGTGCAGGGAAATAGGTAGCATATTCCTAGAGAATACATGACATAAATACATACTTTTTAAAAAAAAAAAATTAGAAAATAGATAAGCTGTGAAACAGCAAGGTATCCTAATAACAACTTGCAAACCTAAGCTTATTACCATAGTAGATTAGAATTTCCTATGGGAGATAAATTTACTTTTGATAAACATTCAACCGAAAGCCTCAATTAAATTTTAACACTGATTTTTTTTTTCCTCGATGAATTTGCATTGCTTCAGGTTAGAATACTGAGACTGAAAAAATAGATTTTAAAAAATCCTAATAAAAGTAGATAAAACAAGCTGTAACGGACATCTTGGACACTACAGACTCTGTTATATCAGACCAGATTTTATTTTATTGCACATGTAAGCAATTAAATATAAAATTCCTCGATTCAGATTGATACTCCTAGCAGCTGTTGCAGAAGTATTCACTGATACACAGATATTCCTCTCTAATCCTCCACATAAGCCTTGTAGCCACAGAGGGCTTTGTAGAGTCAGCACAAATCAATGTATCTCATTTAATTAATGCTAAAGGGGGAAATAATCTCACACTAATAAGGCAGCAGACAAACTATCCTGACTGCTTGACTGTGCCTAAGGTCTTAACAGTAAACGGACATGAATTAAGAAGGGTAATACGACCTATATAAAAATGCTGCATCTGTCTGCCATGCTGCTCTGTTTGCCTTTGGTAGGCGCACACAAACACAACCACTTCTCAGCTTATGTGGGTCATGATTCATAATTGATATACGATAGAGAAAAACTATAAACTGAAGAGCAAACTCTGTAGTTAATAAGCATGATAGTGGCTTGCTTTTGATTTTTTGTCATGAAAATTCCAAGTACAGTTTAAAGGGACAATGAAGAGAATCTCTCAATTTTTTCACAAATACACTGAAACAGATTGTTGGCAGACACATGTCATTATCCACAGAGCTCTAGTAGAGTAGTGATGACAGGGATAAGCTATGAAAAACAACCCCTGCTTTCCTAATGGAAAAAAAAACCTCTCACACTTGACTAACAAACAAAGTATATGTTTTTGTGTTTTTCCAATAAAATTACCTATGTTGTATTGAAGAAAACTAGGAAGCAGAGAAAGGGCAATTTAAAGTGTCATCCATTAAGGGAAACAGGTAAACAACAGCTCAGTTACCACTTCTAGCTGATGTTACCACATCTGCTGACAGCTGGCAGCTGGTAGCTCCTGCCCATACTCTGCAGAACTGGAATGGCTGAAAAATACCAGTGGTCAGAATATTTCAAATGGCTGCTGAATGCTTTAAACTTTCACTGATAAATTTAACTCATATTTGAAACAAAATAACTTGAAAATGTAAGTCAAAATATTTGGCATATATAACCCACAGATAAAAACGAAAGTAAGGAAAAAATCAAACCACCTTGTCTCTCCACAGCTGAAATTTAGGTCTACTTTCAGGTGTTTGGGATTTTTTTTTTAAGCACCTGTTAAGCTACAGAAAGATAAAGAGCTTCTTCAGAAGGATTTCTACCCTCATCTCCAGCCTTCTCACCTAGCAGTAACAACAGATTTATTTGACCATATTTTGTTTTTTGTTTTTTGTTATGGTCACTCCTGTCTTTTTGAGAAACTTGTTTGTACTTGGGACTTTATAACTGCACCCAAAATTTCAAAAATTATCATGAGAATCCTCTGATGGATATACTAATTTAGGGTGGTCCTTGTGTCACCTCTGTCCTTTAGCTCCTTCGTGTCTGTGAAACAGTTTGTCTGCTGGTTAACTCCTCATATCTTTTGAACATGAGATTTGTGAAGCAGGAAAAGGAACCTTGAAATATTTATTCTTTTGCTCCTGTTTACCTTACCTTTTCTGAATAAATCAACCAAATTGTGATGATAAGCACACAACATTTTGCAAAACAAACATCTTATGAATTTTTTGGCACGGCAGAGCAGGTCTGTCTTCTCATTCCTTCCATTCAAAACAACATGACTTGCAACACCAACCTGTTCACAGCCTCATCAATTTACATGGCAATATTTACATAAAACTTTTGAAAGTCTCACAATTCAAGTTTCTTTTGTCATTTGAATATATCACATAACGTATTAATAGTGATGTATTAATAACATCAGTGTGGGTGCAGTTTGTCCCTCTTGTCAGATTTAGAGGTTGCTGTCACAGCTAAAGAAGTTCAATTATCTCCCTTTCCACCTCAGTATTTCATAGTGTCAGAAGACAACCAAAGTTCAAGTAAAAGTTGGATACCACATAGGAAATATATTCCTTAAATGTTGGTCTTGTTTCCTCTCCTACTGCAAGCTAATTCGACAAATCATATCCTATAAAGACTGCAATTATATAATATATTATTTGGAAAAGAAATAACAAACATTCAGGAATTAAGAGTAAAACAAATTTCTGAGTAAAACAGATAACATAGCAGAAAAACCTGATGACACTTTGGATCAGTTATAAAATTAGTAAAAAATTCAGTGAAAAATCATTTAAAAATTAGTGAAAAATCATTGCTGTAGGGAAATAAGCACCTCTGTTAAAACTTACAAAAACAACCCAAGCAAGCCTGAATTATGTGTCCTGTCAAGTTCAGCTTGAAAAGCCAAATGCAGATTGATGGGAAGATACAAAGCACTTTTATTTTCTCACAGGTGGGTTACTATTGTGATACCACAGAAGTCCCTTGTTGATTTGGCATAATATAGCTTTTATGTTTACTCTTAAAGAAAAAAAAACAAAAACAAAACAAAGAGCACACTGAAGCCTAGAGAAGATGCCAAGCTGAAGAACTGTCACACAACAAGGGCATGAGAATAACAAGAAAGCATTGTAAATAAATACTGGGAAGATATAAAATAAGATTTAACTGGCAAAACAGCAGTTGGTACACATTGAGAAAAATAAAACAAATCATCAGAATGTAATCCATGAATACAAAGCAGTTATTCAGAAAGGCAGTAAACATACACTGAAATTAGACTGACAAATCTATTTCACTTGCTGTAGTCCCCTTGTATCTGCAAAAGTATGCTAAACTTGGAAAAATGCTGAAGGTAGACAATAAATCAGGTAAGCTTTATGTAAGCCTATACTATGTGTATGCACAACACCCATCAATAACAGAGGATCTACTGGAAAAGAAACCATACATTTAGTGACATATTCATTAGCATCAGTTTAATTCCTTATCATCAAGCTCATCTTAGATACATCATTCCCTGTATACAAGAAATTCCTGTAAAATAATTTTAGGAAAGTAGAAGGAATACAGGATTAGTTCAATATGAATTCTAAACTTCATCTGCTCAAACACTACACCCCAGACCAAGTTACTCTTCTTAACTCTCCCCCTCAAACTGAACTGACGAGAAAACGCAAACAGGGAGGGGGGTGAGGTGGGGGGTGGTATGGTGGAATATCAAGGAACCAGACACCTTAATGAGCTGATCTGGAAAGAAAGAATTCAAAAGAAAACAACACCTAAAAATAAAGGGCTCAGGCTTCCCAGCTTACAATAAATATAGTAATTACAGGAAAACACTTCCATTTTACAAAGTTAAAAAAGACTTCAAATCTCCCATGAGAAAAATGGGATGGAACTGGAGAAAAAAAAAGCACAACAAAGAAATGCTATATTGTGTTTTTGGAAGGATGCCTGCGATTGCTAACAGCATGTAAACAATAGCCCCGGCTATAGTAGGAATAACAGTAATGCATTGTTAGCAGCTTTTCCACTGGATTATTATTCATTGTGGTAACTGTGAATGTAGGCCATAGATAAAATCTATTGGATCAGAAATTACTGTGACAAAGAATTATGTTAGGGTAAACAATGATAGTTAAGAATATCCTATTTTAATAATTTTTTATTCCTCTTATATCTCTTTGATTCTCGCAATGGAATTGCACCTCAAAATGTACTGCCAGTGCTTGAAAGCAGCTACATCCATACTTGTTCTACACAAAAAAAATAGTTCCTAGCAGCAGTATGTTACCTACCACATACAACATCTACAATTTGCTCTTGGACAGACAGTTTCTTCCCTTTTTTTGACACAAAAGCTGGCAGTTCCCATTCTTCAAGTCATTGAAAACTGATTGGCAGTGGGCCATCAGCCCCCTAGTTTCCTACATACTCAAGTGCTTTTCCAATTTTCCACTTTTCAAAGTGAACTTAATGATGAAAAAACATGTACTTCTAACACAGTGTCCAATATTGTTAATTTTTTTTAAAAATCAGCCAAGAAATAGGTAAAAGTTTCTGTTACGTATTTTATAATGGCGCCTTCAAACAAGTCAGATTATTCCACAACTTTTTTTTGAGTGCTTTCTGAGGAGATTTCTAATTTCCTCAGGACACCTACCCAGCCCAGGCAGATCTATGTTCACACGACTGCTGGTCATTAAAAGCAGATGCATCTTTTGGTACTACAAGGATGGCAAGTGGTCATGGCCAGGCAGAGCAAGCACATCACATCCTCTTTAGACTACACAGAACAAAACTAGATCTTTGTAGATCCATCCCTGAGCAAATAGCTGAGAACAGAATTAAAAAACATTCTCAGAGTAAAAGGAGAGATTTCCTGTCCCTTGAGAACGTAAGATTTAGACTGTGTCATTCAGATGTATTTAAAAAAAATTATCTTTCAAGAATGAGCTATCTACAGCAAAATATGATTTTGAATTTAAAAAATCATGGGAGAAAATTCTCCACCAAATTATCTTCTAGATTTGCTTTGAAGAATTCAGCTGAATGCTCATTTTTCCATCAAATAACAAAGATATGCTAACACCTTGATTTGACACATTGAATTCCTAGTTTATCATAGCTCTAAACTGAAATTAATAGTGCAAATTAAAATCTCCTTATTTAATTCAATTTCCCTGATTAGCTGTTTTAAATTTATCCAAGTAAATAAATTAAATTCCTGTTACCTTAATTTAACATTAGAGACTAGAACACGTACATGAATTAAACTTACACTGACCTTTCAATGGCACCAACATCCAGCTTTTCATACCAACTGCTCAGTTACAAGTTTGCACCGCAAGCAGGAAAAAAATGAACACAAAACCTCCAGTGATGTCAATTAGCACATTTCTGGCTCCTGAAAACCAGAAACTGCCAGTTTTGATCCTAATGCTACAGATGCATTCCCTTTAGGAAGGAACACTGTTCCTTCCTGGAGCAATGTACGTACAAAGAATATAAAGTCTTTATCCATCCTAGTTTTACACATGACAGATTTACACAGAAAAAAAGTGCTGTGTGTTGTTGACCTCAGGTCAACGCATGCCTGTTTGTTAATGTGCTGAAGAGCAAATGGTAGAGATAAGGCTATTTAAAAAGTTTAAAATCATCTAAAGAATCTGTGGAAATAATTTCAGCCTTTCCAAAATAGTCTTGTGCTTGTTTATTTTTTTAGAATTTGTCCCTTCTAAATGGCTTTATTAGCAAATTTCTAGGCATAGTTATCAGGAAAAATAACAAGATTTAATTTTTTGTAATTAAAATACCTAGTTAATAGCTTGCCATAATTTTACTTAATTTAAATTTACTATTTTACAAGTCAGCACAAATATTTGCTGGGTTTCAAGGCATCTTGGAATAAAAGGCAGCCTAACCAATAAATATTAATCTGCTAATTCTACTTGTAACATGTTATGTTAAATTTAAATAAAGCACGTAAGTAAACAGATGAAAGAAAATAGGTTTCTAAATACCATGACTGTTGCATCGTGATGTTTCCACAAGTCGATTGTCTTGGTCATAGCATGCCATGGCCTGGTAACGATAGCCTTGTCCACATTCCTTAACGTCTCCTTGGACCTTCATTCCCAGCAGTACTTCCATCTTACCCTCTGGTAAAATACAGTCTGACCAATTGCCCACAGGCTGAGCGCTGTACTTGTCACACGGACAAAACTGATTCTCAATCAGAGGATACAACTGAGAATTTCTGCATTTGTCCTTTTTCTTACTTTTGCCTAGAAAGAAGAAATAGTTATTTTAGCAAGTTTGTATCGGTTTAGAGCTTACCTCCCAAAAATTTTATTTAGACTTCTGTAGCAAGTCCTTGCAACCATGTACATACACCTAATATTTGTCACACTAATCTTTACTAAATTATTGACTTGAATTTCTTAAGTAGTGGATACCTACAATTTGCACAAAACAATATCTTTTTTTAAAAGAAGATGTTATTTATATTTATTTCAGATAAAATGTATGGGGAGTAAAGTTTGAAAAAGTTAGCAATTAAACAAATACACCCTTTCCCTCCTATTTTATCAGCAGTGTGCAGTTCAATAACAAGATTTCTATCTGGATCAAGCTTTTTGAAGTTGAATGAAATTGCAGAAGGAAGTAACATTCATCTTTGCTACCCTAGTACCTTCTTTCAAAATGTCAAAATTCTTTAATTTAATCATCTGTTACCATACTCTTGTTCATAATTACCATTCTTCCTCTCTAATAGAATAAGCTCCTTCTCTGAATTTGTTTCTATTCAATTCTGTTCTTGTCCTTTTTTCTTAACTGTAGCATAGCCATCCATTCAATTTCCCCTTCCCATTAAATCTATTTAAATCTTCTCTTTGGTCAAGTTTCCTTAGTTGTACTTTCCATACCAGACAGTTCATATAAATTGATGCAGCAGCCTTTGCAAAAGTAGTTTCAAAGAGGTTCGTTGCTTGGATACTACTGTAAATTAATATTCTGTAGTATTTTCCTTGCTATTCAAAACAAGGCACTGGACACAACCACAGCATGCTTAGTTCTTGTATTTATTACTGCCTTCCTTTAGAATAGAAAAAGGGTACCTTTAGAAAAGTTTACCATTCTTTTGATAACACAAGTTCTTACTAAATGTATGCTTCTCTGGACGTATTTACCGGAAATAATTATGAATTTACTCCAAGTCAAGCTTTACGAGTTAGTGTGGGTAACCCATTGCCACAGAGAATACACAACAGCATAAAACACATAGTTAGCAAGTTTGAAGGGGTAACTTAAATGAGGAGAGGAAGTATCACGAACTATTAATAATGTGGTAGGAGAATATGGACTTTCATGCTCTGTTTTTAAAATAATGAAAAATATCGTTAGACAGTTTTGTTAATTTTTTTCCTTGTGGAAGCAAACCTGACATAAAGTTTACTGGAATTATTAGACAGTCACAGTGAGGCTTCTTGAAGATCATGAATTATTCATTGTCCACTGGTCTTCTGATTTACAGGGGGATGGAGACGGGGATAGGGTTTGGATCCTATCACATTCTTTCTGAGGCTGCTAATGGGCACCCCCCTTAGCTAGCTTCCCTCCACCACAGACAATACAGACTAATTGGCAAAGAGAGCTGTGACAGAGGCCAAGCCTCACTCTCGAGGTTTCAACAATTATAATTTAGAAGCAAAGCATGGGGTTTTTTTTCTTCTTCACTTCATGCAGAAGAAAAAAAACTATTAAAAAAAACAAACAAACAAACAAAAAACCCAACAAAACAACAGATTAAAAAGAAGTAGAAAAAAAATGTTTCAAAGTGGAACAGTATCCATTATGTAGGACTAGACAACTCTGTGGCAAGGACATCACGGAAAATCTTTTTATTTTGCTAAGTAAAACCTAAAGAGGGTTCTTGGGGCACAAAATAAGAGCATTATTACTTGTGTCAAGAAATAAGGCAGAAAATTAAGCAGTGTATTGCCTCATGTGGTCCATGCTGCTGGATGTAAACTATAGAAGAATGGCAAAAGAAAGAACTTGGAGAGCAAACATCCAGCCAGAGAAAGGACTGGCTTAATCATAAATTCAAGACTGTAGCTAAGTTCAAAAGAAGTAAACCAAAGCTTAAGGCTGAAATTGGTGATCTATAGCAAAATGCTGAAAAGCATTCAGCCGCCATAGTAATTCTAAATGCACCAAAAAACACCATCAGAGAGAGAAGTCTGCTTTAGCCAAGACCAGATGTGGGAAGAGGAAGGCAAGTGAGTTAACCTCTGATCCTGCTAAGGTGTGATGATTGTTGACTTGTCTGTCAAAAAAAACCCACACAAAAAAACCCAAAAAACCAAAAAAACCAAAAAACCCAACAAATCCCAAAAAGCCCTACTATGGGCACTATATTTAGAAAAAACCCGGTCATTCTCTGTTCTCCCATCTTCTCTCTAGCCACTTACCCATATCAAGAGTCTCTGACATATGGCAAGTTTTTACTCCTGGGTGTTGCTCCACCAACAGTATATAGAGCATGACACTGGATCTGCTTTTTGCCACTATGATAAACACTTGTCTTAAGGGAACCTCAGAAGTCCTCAGGTTTTAAACAAAACACTATCAATAATTAATAAAAGATGCATTAATTTGCTTGTTACTCTTACCAACAAGAGTGCGTTTTCTTGTCCTGACTCCTCCACAGTCCCCATTACAGGGAGAAAATTTTGACCAGTTGGTAAACTGACAGTCGTCTTGGCAGGGAATCTGGCACACCTGTGTTAAGGGTGGTAATGGGCCAGAGTATTTAAGGCACTCACTGATGTCAGCTTGTCCTCCATCTTGTCTGCGACAAGTAATTGCTGGAAGCAAAAAGAGATGGAGTCTAATTCAGCATTTTTTTATCAATGTCTCTATTCAATTAAGTAGTCTACAATATTCTACCAGAAAATCACACTGAAATCCCAGAATACCTACACAACAACTTACTTATTGCCACCTGTTTTACCTTGAATTAATATATTTGACATTTCTCACTTTTTAAATAATTTATCAGGACTTAACAGGGAAAAAAAATACAAACAACTGTAAATATGATAAAGATTGCACCATGTTATCCACACCTGTTATACCACTTTACACATTATCATTTTTCCTACTGACACAGCCTACATCTCAGACATTAAAAATCCTGCAATACTATTTAAGTAAGTTAATTGTATAATTTATAAAGTTTTGTCAGCAGACTGAATTTTAGAAAAATGGACAGATATATAATTTAGACTTCTGGGTACCACTTAACCCTGTACAACGGTATTGCTGCCTGATGTTCTTTAATTTTTTGTCTTGAAAATACAGTGTCTTTCCCAGGGAAGGCTCATCAGCCAATAGGGGTTCAACTTTATAGAACAGGATAGCCATGGCCTAAATAAAAGCTTCTTTCTTAAGAAGAAAAACAAGTTCCTCAAGAAAACATCAGGTCACACAAAACTAAGGAGTTGTAACGTAAGGATTACAAAGAATAGGGAGGGCTGTTTCATTAATATAGTCTTTAACAATCACAGAATGGTTAATGTTAAGGGACCACTGGAGGTCATTTGGACCAGACTCCCTGCTCAAGCAGGGTCCTTTAGTGCATATGGCACAGAATTGTGCCCAGAAGGCTTTTGAATACCGCCAGTTAAGGAGGCTCCACAACCGCTCTGGGCAATCTGTTCCAGTGCCCAGTCATCCTCACAGTAAAAAAGTTCTTCTTCATGTTCAGGTGGAACTTTCTGTACTTCAGTTTCTGCCTGTTGCCTCTTGTCCTAAAACGTGGCACCACCAAGAAGAGCCTGGCTCCATCATCTTGACATCCTCCCTTCAAATACTTACAGATACTGATTTGATTGCCTCTCAGTCTTCTGTAGGCTGAACAGGCCCAGCTCCCTGAGACTTTCCTCACAGGAGAGATGCTCCAGTCTCTTAATCATCTTTGTCATCCTCTGCTGGATCTGCTCCAGGAGTTGCATACTGAGGAGCCCACAACTGGACTCCAGGTGCAGCCTCACCAGGGCTGACCAGAAGGTCAGAATCACCTCCCTCAACCTGCCAGCAATGCCCTTCCTAATGCACCCCAGGATACCACGGGCATTTTTGGCCAACAGGACATTCTGCTGGCTCATGGACAGCTCGTTGTCCACCAGGACCCCCAGGTCCTTCTCCCCAGAGCTGCTTTCCAGTAGGTCAGCCCCCAGCCTGTGCTGGTGCCTGGAGTTATTCCTCCCCAGGTACAGGACCCTGCACTTGCCCTTGTTGAATATCAGATGATTCTTCTCTGCCCATCTCTCCAAAATGTCCAGATCCTGCTGAAGGGCTACACAGCCCTCTGAAGTATCAACCACCCATCCCAGTTTTGTATCACCAGCAAAGTTGCTGAGGAGGCACTCTATCCCTTCATCAAAGTCAACAATGCTCTATAATTGTTTCTCAAGTATCTTTTTTTTAAGCATGGTTGCTTTTCTATTCTATCCTAAGCTCAGTAAGCCTAACTTTAGTTCCTTTCCCAAAACAACATAAGATCTATTATGCAGTAACAAGATAGGAAACTTCTAGGTGTTTGTTCACACAATAGAATTATATTTATGCTTCTTGGCATCTGACAGCACACAGTAGATGCAGTAGCTCAAGACTGTAATTTGGGTCACCTATTGTGGCAGTACCATTGCATCCAAATATTCTGTATACATATGAAGGAATATAGCTTTTTATATTACACTCCACAATTTAAGCATAGCTTTTCAATTGTGCTGACAATAATTGCTTTATTAGCATGAACTAAAAAAAAAAATCAAGTTCAACTGTTGGAGAAAAGGGGGGTTTGAATGCAACATTTCAAAATAAGACAGAAAAATGCCTATGAGTGGGCAAGAAGAGGGGCAGGTGCCCATCTTTTCTCTCTGGTGATCATTGATGGAACATGATGGAATGGCCTGAAGCCATGTCAGGGGGCACTAGTCTAGATATTAGGAAAGGGTTCTTCACCCAGTTGGGAACCAGAACAGGCTCCCCAGGGCAGTGGTCACAGCACCAAGCCTGACAGAGTTCAGAGTTCAAGAAGTGTTTGGACAACGTTCTCAGGCAAATGACGTGATTCTTGGAGCTGTCCTGTGTAGGGCCAAGAGTTGGACTTTGATGACCCCTTCCAACTCAGGATATTCTATGATTCTACAACTATTCCCTCCTGGAGGATAAAAAGAAAGCATAGTTAAGGAAACTGTTTTGTTTTTTTTTTTAGATCACTTTAAGGTAATTGTAATGGTCTAGAGACCTATGATTTCTTTAAAAAGCTTTTTGGTCTGACAGTTCTAAACTAAATTTATGCCTCATGATGGCTGTAGGAAACTGAACTTGACGACCCATATGTTCCGCTTTTAGTCCCTGCGCCTACTAAAACATAGCCAAAGGTACCAAGGGAATTGTTTTTGCCACATGTCTGTGGTGAAACATTGAAAAGGAGGGGGTCTGTGTTTTTCCTGAGATACTAAGCAAACAACTTCCCAGATCCTTGACTGCCCTTCGGAACAGGGCTGCCAGCCCAGTTTGTAATAGGCTCAGTACTGCATTAAGTTGTGCTTACTGGGGGACTGACCAGCTGCACACTGTCAAATACAATTATTCTGCCAAATCCTATAATTATTAGTGTAGTTTACATGAGCAAATTTTTTTTTCAGATATAATTACAGTAATTCAGTGAGAAAAATCAAATATTTAAAAATTGAAAATCCATACTATTGGATTTCTAAGATTACATAAATACTTCGGAAAAACACCCGCCAAACCGCTATCTTCCAATAGAAGCCTAGGTTACAGCTTTGGATTCTTGTGAGATATTCTTCTCTGCTTATAGCGCACATCAATTTCCCTAAGGTAAAAATATAGTTCAGACTAGTTCCACCATGTGGAAATTCACAGAGGGCAAACCTAAATCCTCTGTCTTGAGTTTGACCTTGTTATGTGCACACATCAGCAAAACTAATTGCATTATCTTCACTGCATTCTCAGGGAGACACAGGCCACCATTTTTAGCAATGAAAACTATACCTAGCCAAGAGCTAAAAGATAGTCCACTAATTAGCCAATAACCTTTAATAACTTTCTTCAAAAGTTTAATACTCATTTTACATATCGCCTCTCCATCTAGTCCTTTGATGGGACAATAAATGTTGTCCACCAAAGATCGCTCTTTCTTGCTAGCTAAATTGACTTTTCTAAAGCCAATACTCATTCCCTCATCTTTCCTAGTTATTAAACATTACTCCATGTGCTGATATCCACTCTGTCATAAATTTTTTCAGCCTCATATTAATGCATCTAATTTACATCAGGCAGACCCAGGTGAAAAGCTCCCCTGAGGATTAACACTTTGGATTTTTCCAGATTAACTGTCAGTTGTACTGTAGCAATCAAAGCAGGAAAACTCTTCATTCTCAAGACCTAAATATTTCACCTTAATAACAACACAAATTAGAGGACATCTTGGCATACTAAATCAGTTCCTGAATCTTAATTTTTCACAATGCCTGTCCATAACTATTCATGCTACTTCTAGTTGACAAGACCTGGATGATTTGCTCTATATTCCATTTTCCTATTGTTATTTTCCAGATTCAAGTACCAATGTGAAAGGTTTATACTCCTTATGACTGCTGAAAAGTGGGTATTTTTCCATTCTTTGAAACAGGGATTTTGACAACTGTATGCAATCCATTAACATACTCTTTCGGCCAGCCCACTGTCTTGAAATCTGAAATGTTCTCGCTGTTACAGGAGTTACTTTTTCCACTCACAAGCAAATCTGGGCAAACTCATCCCCTGCCTCTTTAATCAAACCTATGGTTCTTTAATTATATTCTGTAGAAGTTGCTGAGATTGATTACTAAGTCACTACACAGAGAAGTGTCTTCAGCTACTATAAAACCATACCATACCAGGCTAATTATTTTGCTTATACAACCACATTATATTTATTACAGACATTAGCAGTTAGTGGAAAGAACATGGTTCCTCCATTACTGAATTAAACACAGTAATAATTAAGTGAAAACATAAAACAAGTATACAGTTAACAGAAAAATCAAATTTAACATAGAAACCATTAACTTACAAAATTTTTCTGGTATTTAACAGCTATTATCTCCCAGAGGAAAGGTGTGAAATAAATAGCAGTCTAAATTTTATAGACAAGGGACTTTGATGTAATTAAAACCTTATCGGATTGCATTGTTTCCACCAAGTCCCCACAGGAGACTACAGGCTAATATATTTCTTGTTGGCATAATGAAACACTGACTGTATTTTAGCAAGTCATGTCCTATGTGAGTTCATATAAAAACCTTTATAGTGCTACCATCATTAGCATACTTCACTGACATTTCACTGAGATGTGAGATTCAGTGACTCCTACACCTAAAAATTAGTTTATAAATGAAGGTGCTCCATATCTTTTTCTTTACAACACATTTGTGGTACCATTTTTTTCAACTGTTAAGTATTTTTAGCCACAAAAATATTCTTTTTCAATTCTAGAAAACAAGAATTATTTCAGCACACTAACTTTTCTTACACCTTCTATCCATGTTGTCTAAGCTATGATTTCATCTATGTTTATTTCTTTCTTTGTGGGACACAGCAGACTAGACACTGTGTAACAGAATGTTCCTACCAGGAGGTATCTTAAGAAAGAGCACACGCCCAAATTATTGTGAAAATACAAACCCCAGTGTTCTTTATGTTCCAAAGACAATAACAATGTATTTATGCCAAATAAAATTGTTTGGAGATTGTGGCTTTTTTTTTTTTTCCAAATAAAAACTTAACTTCTCATGTAAACACTGCTTTTGAGCACTTGTCCAGATTCTTACTTACAACTCCTTAAGTTTATCACTATACTTTGCAGTGAGTAAAATACAAACCAGGCAACAGAGCACACTCATTTGTTAAGTCTCAAAGACAACAAAGTCGTAGTTTATGGCTCCATGAAAAACAGCACTCTGTCATTTTGGTTCCTTTCTTGTGCTTTCAATAAGGGCATGAAACACCCACACAGCAAAGTCCCCTGCCTCCAAAAGCAAGGCCTGGAGAGGGAGGCTGCTGTCCCTGTTTAGCTAGGGAGCAAGAAAAGGGCTTCTGACCAGTGCTTTGCCTTCGAGCCTCCCCAGGGCTCAAACAAGCCCACAGGGCCTCTCTGCATGCTCATGGCCATCCTGGGAAGCTTCCTCCCATTCCTCTGTCTTTCAAATAACTACACACACCCTGAGAATGAAGAGTAGCAAGAGCTCGAGACCAGGTCTTTAATAAAGGCCAATTCCCAGTGACATCAAGTACAGCTATTCAGGTATTTTCTCTGACAGCTGGGTTACTTTAACTTCTGTTCAAATTTACAAATAACCTTCCTCTTGCTATTACAGAAGATGCTGACAGATTTCACAATTTTCATCCCATTCCTCCTACAAAACTCTGAAGAAGATTCATGGTGGCAAGGACTGCAGGCTGTGCATTATTCTGCAAATCCCTTTTCGGTCACTGGGATAACCCTTACCATGTGCATCCATCCATATACATCATGATGTGATTTGGCTATTGCAGTTTGGGCACTCGAGCTTCTCATCTGCTGCATGTCCTTTTCACTACCATTGGGATGCAGTCCAACAAGCTCTACTTAAATTTGCAGGAGCTACTGGCAAAACAAGTTTTAGTAACTTTCTTAGGTTTTCCTATACAATTTCAAAGGGATTTGAGCTGTATTTCTAAGTTCCTTCACAAGTCACTGAAGCTGAGATTTATTAACACAGAATAAAGGTACAACATAACACACACCTGCCTAAGTTGTCCACAATTTCAAACTTCGTTTTACTATCTCATTGCGCAGACTACTATTTTGAAGTTAGATCAATGTGCTAATAAATGTTGGCCTTAAAAACACAAAATGATATCTCTTTAGCACACCCCAGCTGGAGCAGATTCTTCTCACAATGAGAGTGATAGCCCACACCCCCATCAAGCGTTAGTAGCTTGGGTTTATTAAAGCATTTATTCTCTTGTTCTAGTTTTTGGCTGGTGGTTGTTTTATTTTTATTTTCTTGGGAGTCGGATGGGGTGTATTTTTTATTTGCCACTACTGTGCCTCTCTCTCCTGGATTTCAGGTGACTCATCAATACATCTGATCAAATTAATCTTGTTAGTTGAGAAACAGCTTATGAAAATAAACACAACATAAATGTTGCAGTAAAATATGGCTTTTCTTTGTATTTTCTTTTCTTGATGGGTAGGGTCAAAAGGAAGTTTCAAACTCCTTGCTGATGCACCCATATAATCTCCTCTTGAGGGTTTTGAACAAAAGACAGAAGTCTTAAGTTGCTTCAGTTCTGTAATATATTCCTGCCCTGCTTACCAACTGTTAAAAGGCATTTTATAAGTGATACAAATTCAGATTTTAATTCATCATAGAAGTTCAACACAACTGTCATGACCACCAGCCTTCTTCAAATAAAGTTCATGACTACAGCAATGAATTTGCTGCTCAGTATTAAATTTTATTTTACTGTGCTTAGGATTAGATATAAATACTTGTACATTATTTGCATGAATAGCTAACAAACATGTTTTTTTAAAACACTTTTAAAGAAAATTTGGTTTTTTTTAAAACAAAAATCAGAAACCACTAAGCCCTTATTATTATTTTCTTTCCTCTGCACTGACCCAAGTTCTGGTTTTACAACATTGATTTAAACTGACATGATTCGTAACAAAACCTTCATTATACAAGACAGATAGAAACAAAGCTGTCTTTAAAAATGAATCACAATTCCAAACTTCATGATTCATGGAAGTATCTTTCCTTCCAAAAAAGACCAAATGTGATAAAAAAGCTGAAGAATGCAAGTGTAAATAGTAAAGCTGTGATATAAACCAAGGCATACATATACTCTAGTTACTCACAGACTCTTAAGATCAGACACCTAACCAGTAATTTTTAATGATTTTTAACTTCTAGTTTTGATTCAGATTTAATTACCCTTCTAACTAAAATATTAACAGTAGCAGACTATTTTGTTCAAAATAACCTGCTAATGAATGCATGGTCAGATGTGCCTTTTCCCTGGTGTATTCTTATTCTTTCTCACTTAACACATTTGCTGATAATCTACATGTTACAGTGTTTGTGTGTGGGCAATCAGATCAGAAATAGGACAAGCTGATAGCAATGGCAACACCCCCTTGCACTGAAAAAGAGGAACCCAGAACGTTTTCCACATAGAAGAATGCAATTACATGCTCTACTGAATATCAACACAAAATGAAAGGAAAATGCACAGGAACCCAAAAAGGACAGAGATTACTTCTATAAGATTATTGTTTCATTTTGTCATCAAAAGCAAATTAGCCCAAACAGATGGATGAATGTGTGATTTCTGCATTCATGAGCACCAGAAACTTGAAAGAGAACTCTTTCTCAGCTGAAAAAGAAATGCTGGTATGTCAACAATTTTCACAGTATGGTCAACATTTGTACAGAAATCACCAATAAACAGTTAAATGTATTGTTCAAAATATCTGTATTAAAGTAGCAATCATAAATGCAGTATCAGAATGTTATACTAAATGGATTTCATATTTCAGTGTTTCCTGATTTTGGGGTGGTTAAAAGGACTTGCACAGTAGTAGCTCAGTCTTTTCTGTATCTGCATCACAAAACAGCCATTAAATAAATTATTTATAGTGCAGAATTTTATTACGACATATTATTATGCAAAGTTTTCCACAACCTGTAGAAATTTTATTTAGGAGTAGCCAAGTACACAGGTGGGAGCCAAGAATTAACAAGGAGAGGAGATAAAACCTCTTCCAGAATATTCCTTCAGGAACTGCAGAAGTCTTTCTAATACTGTCCAGGGCAGGGTTCAGTCAGGCAGATGCTTTCTTTCAGGTCAGCCTCCCTCCAGTGAGCACCTTGCATGATATCAATTCTTTTACAGGGAACCAAACAAAATAATGTGTGTCACTAAAAATTCACACATGGCTATTTTGATGGCAGAATTTGAAAGGTAAGAGGAGACAGGAAATGTGTTGATAACCTGTATAGGAGATAACTTGTATTACGAAATAAAACACACTATTCATGCTCAAAGTGTAATTTTCTGAGGTGTGAAGTAAATAAAACTTTAGCTGATAATCTCTAGAATTAGAGAAGTGTGTTTTTTTTCCAAAGGGAAATTTACTTTTATGCAAAAATTCAACTTGTACTTCCAAGTCGTATTCATCATAAAGGTAAATATTTTGTCTCAGTCTAAGGAAAATCTGTACTACTTTGTTTAACTCCTACAGATTATCAGTTTACATTACTGAGTAAAAAAATACAAGATATGTTCAACACATTCTTACGTATTACAACATTGAGACATGATACATTATACAGCTGAGTTTGAAACTTACATTTTATGTTAACTTACATCACATAAATGGGAAAAAATACTGGGAAAACACCCCTCTGCCTTCAATGCCTTTAATTTTCACCACTGCAACAGCCTAAACAATATTTAGATTCATATTTAGATATCTGGACTGAGGCACAAACTTTGGCTGTCCAACTTGAATAACTTGCTCTGTGAATTCTGCAATGGAATTTATACATGGGATAGACCTGACAAAAAGCAGGAGTAAACAAAAATCTTCCTTTCTAACAGTTTAGCTCAGAAACATTCACAGGATTCTATCAAAAACACCGGCTTTCTTCAGGCTTAGCTGCTCCAGGGGTTCCTAATTAAGGATTACTCATCCTACCACTTGACCACATTACACTAGAGAGCTACTTCCATTATATCTGCTTGTGGGAACAAGATTACTGCTTGAATACATCATCTTTCACAAGATCGAACTCTGTGTAATACCAAAGGGAAATTCTGCCAGTCTGTTTTATCAGATTTGAAAACTACATGCCCATTAATTTCAAAATCATGTATTATTCTATATATGTTTGCCCTGTACATGACTGGAATAGCAATTAAAAAAAAAAAAATCTCATGACACAAAAGAATAATAAAATCCAATCTGCATGCACTATTATTAGCTATCTTTCTTTATTAACTGACTTTGAGGCAAAGTCAAGAGATTTAGGTACTACCATGCAAACACAGAGGACAACACTTTGTGCTATCTGAATTCCTACCATCAAAGACAGAAATCTTATTTTCTCAGTGTGTAATCTGAATGTATCCTCCAGAGCTGCCAGAAATAGATTCCATTGTGGTAGACCTTTGAAATAATTACCACAGCCAGAAGTCTTTTGTATTAGCAGGCAATGCCTTCAGGTTTCATTTTGTGGTAAGCTCTAAATTGATCTCCCGTAACACTTTCTGAGTAAGTGGTAGGAGCTACTAGCTAAAGATTTACTCCATAACTTTTTAAGTATACCATGACCTCCTTTAATACTGCAAGCAAGTTAATGACCTGAACATTTTGCTTCTTCAGTTAGCAATGTCTTTCCTCAGCAATGGCACAATCTGCTGAGCCAATAGTGCTTTAACAAATAGAAGTTTGCACTCAGAAACAACAAAGGAGAAAAACCTTCCTGGAATTCAAGGTTGACCAGTAGTTCAAAACAATTGAATTACTGTAACACAGTAAATAGGAACTGCAATTATTTTCATATAGAATATATTGAATGCACCTAAAAAGCCCTTATTCTGGCTATATTTAAGAGAGTCACACATACACAATTATGTTAAAGCCACAAAATTCTCTATGAAGTCAGGTGACAGCAAAGGTGTATTTGGATGTAAATATTATTTGCTATTAAATGGAAATGGCACAAAAATAACTGGATCATTGGCTCAAAGGGTCAGTGGTTTAGAAGTCCAACCAGCAGCTGGTTAAGATTGTTTCTCCTCAGTGGTTAATTCCAGGCACAATTCTGTTTAGCCCCTTTAACAGCCTGTGCAGAAAGCATCCTCAGCAAGTCTGAGGACAATGGCAGTTTGAGCAGTCAGTACCTACCTGGAAGAGCTGCCATTCAAAGGACCTTGACAACCTGGAGAAATGGGCTGGCACTGAACTCTAACAGTGTAAATGCAAAGTCCCTCATCTCTCATACTCCCATTGCCCTCTGTGACTCCCTTAATTTGAGAGCATGGAGAAGAAACAGCCAAACTGTTCTCAGAGATGTACAGTGAAAGGGTAAGGGGTCACACATACAAATCACATCAGGGAGCAAGTGCCAGAGAGGCTGTAGGACCTCCATGCTGACAGAGATTCCAAACATACTGAGACATGGCCCTGAGCATTTTCAGTATTTCCCTTTGCTGATGCACATAAATATAGATGAAATTAATGTTAGGTTACAAGGACTAAAATGTAAGGCATTTTTCACACCAGTGTATCTACTGATTTTTTAGGAATAAATGACAGAAACAAAGGTGCTAACCTCTTGCTTGCAGCCCAGGTCCACAAGTCTCATGTGCTCCCGGACTGTCTTGGCGCACGTACCATGGTACCAGCTGGCACCTGCGCCACTTGTGGGTCTTCCACCTGAAATGAGAGGGGAAGCAATCCATCTAAACCTTGTAGCCATCAAACCTGGGGCAGTACAAGTGTTAGTGCTATAAACCACCGTAAGCTGTTGTTTATTTTTACTAACTGGTCACAGGCAATTCACAAAAGAACCAGTAACAGTACCATAAAACTTATCCCTATTCTGTTAACTTTTTTTCTTGTTTTAGGATGAGGCCACAATGAACACATGGAGGAAAGGAGGAAGCAAAAGCGGAAAGAGAAAGCAAACCATATACGCTTTCAAGGATTTTGAAGCATGAAGTTATATTAACAGTGCCAAACAAATATACAGTGAATATATTAGGACAAAGTACTAACATAGTCACAGCAAATATGAGCATGAAAATTCAAAAAAGAAAACTACACAGAAAAATAAAATTAGGTGAATTGAAAACCCCTTTAAGAGGAGAACTCCTTCGCTATGAATTTATATGTGAGCATGATTAGAGTATTTTACAAGTCAACAAAATGACATACTAAAATTTGAAAAGTGGATTTAATGAAGGGACACTAACAGCTCAAAACCAGTGTGGACCAATTAAATATAGATAAATTTTAAATAGTAGCACACTCTAATAAACCTCCCCTCTTTCCCACTTTCTTTTCCTTCCCTCCTTTTTTCCACCCATATCAGTGAAGCAAAGGTATATTGAAGTTTCCCAAATACATTCCAGAGATAAGACTCCAGGGCTGACTTCTGATTCAGGCAATATTGGGATTGTCATTGGGCAGTAAACACTGTCACTATAGGTACTGGTTCTTTTCCCCAGGTCTTCCACCCCTCTCCCTTAGGCATGCCTTCCAACACAAAATAAACTGAGCAATTCTGCCTTTCTCGAAACACAGACAAGTCTTGGAGTTACTAAGATAAGGTAGGATGACCAAAATTTTAGGATATTATTACAATAGTACTGTCACAACAAACAAATTCCTTTGCTAAGCTTCATCTCACAAATGCTATTCTAAAAGGAGAAATAAGAAACAGAAAGGAAGAGTAGCTAGAGGAAAGTATTGGCACAGTGGGCTTGAGTTACTGAAAGGGTGCCTCAGGCAATTCCTGGGATCTTGGGTTGCTGAATGGCAACACCTTACAAATGTGGAGCCAGCCAAGAAAACCAACATAATGTGAAAATGAGTCCACCATATAAAAAATAAAACACAAACAAAAAGAACTTGCAAAAAAACTTTGATAACAAATACAGTATTGCACTGCTTAAATTACTCTATCATTAACATAAACTGCTAAGAAATTTTGACAAAGTTCCCAGCTAGTGCTGCAGATTACCCTAGTCCTTAAATATAAAGGCAAGTCTGTTTGTTGTCACAACTCTAAAATAATCCACAGTTGTCCACAGTTCCAGCCATGTTTTAAACTATCTCAATGGTTTTGCACCTTGAATTTCATTGCAACCTTCCTCTATGGGACAGCAACTGACTAAGGCATGAGCCAGCTGAGTGTGTGAGTCCATCTGTCACAGCATGTGTGCAGGTCAGAAGGATGCTAAAGGAAATATATGGAACATGTGTTTAGTATTAGTTCGTGTCATGAAATATAAATGACCTCATCTACCACTCTCCAGCAACTCTTCTTTCTTATGCTCAGCACATCATCATGCAGCTCAGGCACTGAAGATACTAAAGAGACGAGGAGCAGCGAGCATTTAAAAAGACAAAACTCTGACTCTCATTTTGACTATAAAAAGTTCTTGAGCTCTATTTCTTTGGTGTTTGGAGCACTGATTTTGGTAGCTTCCCACTGCTCTTTTCGATCTTTCGTATCTTTTAGCTGCACAGGGTGTGATCTAATGAATTTGCAATAATAATTCTTATCAGATGATGAAAGCAACACATTTCTTTAATCTCAATTTCTTTTCATTAAACTAAGCTTAAATTCTATTTGCTCCTCTGCAACAGAGAGCAGTTTCATGGGAATTATTATTCACAAAACAAAAAAAAAGTTTTTATTATTTTGTCAAGCAAATCTAACTAACAGCGTCAGAATTTTCTAAACTTTGTCTCTATCAACAACCAGATGCTGTTGTATGTCTAGACCTTCCCACACACTCAGATGGATATTACAGAACTACCCAAACATTTTCTTAAACAATGATGGTTCCACCTTCTGGAACAGTCCTCAACATTCTGTGGTGAAGATCAGGGTAGTGCAAAGGACAAAGGGTGTATGAGGGATATCTTCATCTCTGGACTGTCTCGGGGCTTACAGGGATTGAAAGACGGAAGATATGGTAGATTGAACAGTGTGGCACCAGAACGCAGCTCTCCTAAACATATGAGCTTACAGTTAAGTACTTTGGATAAATTAGGGGTTTTTTACTTGTATAGAATGTCAAAACAGTTTCTAAGAAAATTTTTTTCTGGAAAGTAATTCTTAGTTGTTGCAATGTTCTTGCAAAGGAACTGGAACAAAACAAACCAGCGATTCCCTGTGGCCCAACTGAGTTTACATATCTGTTCTGAAACCTTGATTCAGATGTATATCCCATTTTTCTAAATAGTACTTGATAGAAAAAAAACAACTGCTAAAAATGGAATTCAGCAAGCTTTAGAGGTAGTACAAGTCAAAAAATCATATCTGAGCTGTTTCTGGCTGATTGTCTCACATACCTGTAGTTATGACAGACAGGAGAAACTTCACATTCCCTTTCCTCAAACAAAGAGTCTGGGCACTCCCGACCACCGTTGGCAGGGAGCTGGATGATGACTCGGTGTCGGGACTGCTTCCTTACTGTGACACCCCCTGCAAGGAGTAGAATAGCTTGTTTCTATTGCTGCTACTTAGGCATGGAACTAATTAGGGTGAAAAGAAGATATTTGAACCAATTGCTATAATATTGACATGCTATTTTGCCCATAAGCAGCGAAATTAAACCTGATAGTAAAAACACTTCAATTTCAGCTCAAGACCAGAAATCAGAACTAAATAGAAAGCAATACCAGCAACACTGAGCAAATGAACAGACAGCTGAAATAAATAAACAATTCAAGAGAATAAAAATTAAACCAGCTCAGTTTGCTGCTACACTTTACAGTTCGAAGGTGTAAGCTTGCCCTAATCATTTACATGTAAAACCAGAAACAGAATTCTACTCTAGAATTCCTTTACAGTTTGCAGTTTTTAATTATTATGGTCATTCATTATTAATGATAAACAGTAAATAGGTCCTGTGGGAATTTTGATTTCAGTCATCTTCAGGTATCAGTTCTCAGGCAGAAAATTAAGAGAAAAGCTACAGATCTGTGTTAGTTCCACAGCAATGCCTATGTTAGATAAAAATCTTGGAGGTGTTTTTTTCACAGAGAGCAGTAGGGCAGACATTTGGCTGACTGGGCTGATATCAGCTTTGGGTGGGTTATTAGAGCAGCTGCAGCCTGTCTGATCGCAGAAGTGTGCTGGACCACGGCCAAGCAATTGTAATTAGGAGCGAGCAGTAGGAGAATCCCGGCGGTGGCTCTCCACCACCTGGCCACCCTTCAACACAGAGGAAACCCTTCACTCCCGAGTCAAACAGCTCCAGGAGATGCCAGGAGCTGGCGCCAGGGGGAAGACAGACGTGCAGCCCAGCAAAGCTACTGACCAGCTTGCTGGAACAAATAGGTAAACCCCATGAAAAAATAATTGTTTGTGTAGAATAAGGAGAGTTTGACTCACTGAATAGACAAAACGCCTGTAGTTCACAAATAGATTGTTTTACAGAAGTCTGCATGCTTGTTTGTGGTAAATATTCATGAAGATATGCTCATTGCATCAAGAAATTTTTAAAAACTCACAGAAATGGGAACAGAACTTTTGTCCAATATGACCTCCTCCAACAAAAATATTTCAGAAAGAACAATTAATACTTCTGTAAAATAGCATATATTTAATAAGGAATAACTATTTCATAGATTCAGGTTTAATGGATTCAGTTCTCTGCTCTTTTTCAAAGGTTATGGAGTCAGTCTTCCAAACCCCCTTTTTCATTTGTTAGAATGCACTAAACATTGATAGGAATTACTGCAAAAATGGCTTTATTCTTGTGTCCTTTATAAAGCATAAAGAATTGGCCGTGACAGCCCAAGTCTGTGTGTTTGATGTAAGTCTATCTTTTACATTCTGACAGTGTGGTAGCTGTGAGTAATCACCATGTCCCACGTAGGGATTAGCACCCTGTGGAACTGGGGGTATTACAGAGTCTGTCTGTAATAGTACATATTAGAAAAATGCTTCCAGTTAAGCTTAAAAGAAGAAACAAAGCATAAAATTGTGGCTAATATTAAGCCTGTCATCATTCTAACTTCATGTGTGATTTCAATGTAATAAAAATTCAGGGGAGACCTACACCGTTTTAAAGAGCTTTGCCAAGTGTATTAAAATGGTGCTGGATTATATGTTTAAATCATTCACATCAATGTAAAGTCTGTTGATTTTTATTAACTCTCCTTCAATTTTCCTGGGAGTAGAAGCAGCCAGACAAAATCATATACAACTGCATATCTACTAATCTACATACTTATCTCCTGGTATATAAAGACTCAGGTTTTTCTGATGAGCCAACAGCATAAACTTAGGTATTTCCAAACCCCAAATCTGTCCATTTTATAATCTGACAATTAAAATACTAACATTGTACAAGTATTGATGTTAAAATGATAAGCTGATGATGTTAAAGAACATGTGTCTCCCCAGTAACCAGTTATCTCTTTATCAGTGTAAGATGCAAATGGGAATTTGTTACATTAGGCAAAATGAGGAAAAAAAATCCAAACAGATGCATATAGAAAATGTATAGAAATGACTGCTCTCTTCAGCAAAAACTCTATGTACCCCCTGTAGCAGCTGTGCCAGGAATTACACGTCCTCTGTCAGAAAGGGATGTATATAAACATTCTGCCAAAAGTGACTGCTAGTCTAACTCCCATTTTTTTATTCTTAAAATCTATTAGCACACAATGGGTAAAATTACCTTCTTGACATGAAGAAGGACACGCTGTCCAGTCACTGAATGGAGTCACAATACAGTCCTTCCTACAGGGAAGCAGACAAGGTCTCACAGTTTCAGGTCGAAGGCTTTCAGGGCATCTAGAAAAAAATTACAAAGAGGCATTATCAAAGAAGCAATCACTCTGCAATGAAGTAGGGAATTGTGTGAGGTACTGAATGCCTACAGGCACATGAGGACAGTGCTCATTGCCCAGAATTTAGCAGGATGGAGCACAGATATAAAAACTAGTAGCAATTAAATATATGTGGTGAAAGCAAGCCAAACCTGGTGTATTCTGCACCTCTGGATTTAAATAATCACCATCCTTCAGTCACCATGGTAGACTCTGTATTTTCAGGGCTATTTTCAAGCCTGCATATAATTATGAAGAAAAGCTATCTCATTTAGCATAGTAAAATACATTTTAAGGTCTCATCACTTTATCAGAAATTTAAACTCTGAAAAGAGGCATATTTAAAATAACACTGCTAACCCAGGAACAAACAGGTATAAACTGGCTGTGATTACAAGAGAAATCAGAAAAGTATTTAAAACTGCCAGATCAATGAGACTGAGAAAGACTGCCAGAAAAGGCAGAAAACCTTACTTGTTTTAGGAAGAGGCTTGATCAGCATATAAAAAGGATTATTGGACTGCCACATATGGGACTCATTACCCAGGTCATTTTCCCCATTCTGTGGGGATTCTGTCCTTTTTCATCAAGGAAAAACAACTCTCTTTCCTGCAATACTTGTTTCAGAACAATACAATAACTCTCACAGAAGTACTGCAAATATTTAAAATAGTTTCAAAATTGTTATTGCCCTAAAATCATATAGACTGTGGACTGTCTGAAGAATAAGTAACAATGTAAGAAAAATATCACATTTATATTTGGGAGCTTTTGGATCATTATAGAAAAACATTACAATGACTAGCTTTTCCTCTTTTCGGTGCTGGGCAATTGGGACCAGAGAGGTGAGAGAGTAGTTCTATATTTAGATTTCCACAGCTTGGTTTGTGTGAGGCATCTTTCTTGCCACTCCAAAGGGGAGCATAGGCAAGTCTAATGAACTATCAAGAAAATCCAGTCTCCATGGTCAGTGGAGAACTATGTCTGTGCAATATGAGGAGGAGGAAAAGCTGATTTGCAGCTTTACAGGAACATACTCTTCACCAATAATACTTGTTTGCTCATGCTTTCCATCAGTTGCCTCTGCATTTTCCTGTCAATTCATATACACTTCTCAGTGTATTATCCATTAACATGGACCAGAACAAATTCCCTGGTGCCCTCTTAAAATGGGATCTCTACCCTTTCTCTTTTCTCCACTTCCACCAATGTGAAAAAAACAGAACAATATAGCTATAGCAACACAAATCTCCATCACCTCTCTGTAAGTTCTCTCGATGTTTTAAAGTCAAATTGGCCTTGGTTCTAAAGGATTCATAAAATCAGATTCTATATACAAGGGTATATTTAGATATTATCAGATGCACTTTAAAAAAACTTCTGCTACTATCTGACATATATTGATGATGTTGTCAGAAATTTTCTCTAAGGTTAAAATAAAAAATGTTTCTGAAAAGCATTGAACATTGGCTTACTAATGGTTTTTCTTGCATTGGCTTTTTCCTTAAAAAGCAGGAGCAATTATAAGCATGCAAAAGAGTTTGAAACACACACATTCACCATTTCACTGAGAACTTCATCTTTCAGGAGCACTGAACACTACAATTCCTCTTCAGATACTTAGGCAAAGCAATTAGTTCAATTAGAACACCATTTCTATGCCTTATATCGTTTGTATTTACTATATGTGGCTTAAAGCAAAGTATTGATTTTTTTGCAGTCCTTACTCAAGGTCAAATTAAACAGAAAAGAAACATGCTAGAGTCTGTAACTTGTGAGGCAGATAAGGCCAATAATATTGATTGTATCATACCACAGTAATCCTTTTTATTAAGGGGAGTTTAAAACAAGGCTCCTATTTACATTTTCATGTTAAATGTCTGGGTCTTTAAAAACGATTCAGTGATTTTGTTGTGACAATTTAAAGAATCAACCAAGACTTTTTCTCATTTCACATGATTCATTTATGAAAGAATAAAGCAGTCCCCCTCACAGAATTTAAGGTCAAATCAAAGGTAGAGACATTCACATTAGGTTTTAAAAAGGATGAAAAATCATGAGAGGTTTGTGAGGTTTTAAATGTAAATGTACCAAACAAAAGATATAAAAGAACAGCAACTTAATGCAGATAGACAACAATTTAGATTACTGAATGTGCAGACATTACTACCCACATTTCCATTTAAAGTAAATTAGGCTTAAATCTAATGCAGAATAAAGCAACAAATGGCAGGCACCAAGCAAATATTTAGCGTGAAAATAGCTGCCTCATGAAATTTCTAAACAACCTCTGCAATCAGTTCTTCCAGTTTTGAATCTATCCTGAGTGTGATATATTTACAGACTGTCAATCCCTATAAAGATATAATCAAATGCATTTTACCAGCAGCTAATCCTTATTTAATCCTGTCACAGGTCACACATTAAATGGTAAAACCAAATCATTGAGCCAAAGCAATAATTTAAAAAACCATATAAATGGGGGGGAAAAATTCACAAAGTTTGTCAGTTTGTCAAGCTAATGTTCAAACTAATATTTCATGCTCAGGTTCCACTGGCAGGTTCCACTATGCTACACCTCCTTGGTCTGGTTCTGAGAAGAAGAAGTGCTGTACTGTACTTAGATTCACACCACAATTTTTGAGTGGAACTCCACTAATCCCTACAGTGCACTGCATGCTTGGAGGCACCACAAGGATCTCGGAAAAGGTGCTGCTCTGCATGTCACACACATACGCGACGAATTTTCTCGTGACTCAACCTGATGGTGGCAAGGAACCCACTGGATTTAGTCTGCTGTCAGCAGAATCACCACTGCAAATACCACCCAAAAAAATCCACAGTGAGAAAGGTATTATCTAGTTGTCCTGTCACGCCAGTTTTGTATTTTTAGGAGATGAAGTGTTCCCTCATAAGAAAACAAAAATGGGGTCTTTTTGCCTCTGCAAGCAGTCATTGAGTGATAAAAATATAAAGCAGTAAAATCCAAACATAATTATAGCATGCGGATATTTTTAAAGATCTTTACTTTTTTGGGCCTACTTGTCCCACGTTGACTCTCACACAGATGACCTTTCTTGTCTGCATCCCCACAGAACAGGTGGCCTCCCCATTCCAGCTGGCAGAGGAGTTGAAAGCAGAGACAGACGTGTCCTCTATGCACTGTCCCCACGGGCCAGTCTGCCAATGATACACAGTGCAGGAGTGCTCATTACAGCTGCGTATTTCCTGAAGGGCACTACTGTTTGGGCACTGTACTCCTCCTGGAACAATAAAAGAGGGCAAGAAATCATTCAGTGGAAGGAGATGCTTTTTTTTTTTTTCAATTAAAAAAAAACCACACTACAAATTCAATTTGAAATTTTCATAGTTATGTATTATCAGTTTGATCACATGAAAGAAATGTTGCCCCTTTTCCCTCCTCTTCATATGCCCAGTACTGAAGTTTGACAAATTTCAGTCAACAAGCCACACAGAACAGACTGTTCATGGACAGTATGTAAGTCTGTACCAAAAGGATAAGAAAATAATCATAACTTCCGTAACACACCAGGGTGCTTGGAGGTATCTACAGCCTTATTATGTGGGGGGTTCTCTAGAAGAGACTGAAAGAGATCACATAAGGACACATGACAGCTCTAGGGAGAAGAAATGGTTGATTATTCTAGTTATGCATGTGTAAAGACCATTGTTTATGTCTAATTCACAGATCAATTAAAAAGATTTTTGGAGCTCTTGTCCTAGCTCCCAGTGGATGTTTATCCATGTTATGTAAACCAAAGAGGATGGCACAGCTGGCAATTTCAGGTCCAGATTAAGGTAACAAAGCCCTATTGCAGGTTAAGATTAAAATTCAATCAAGTGTCAATGATTGTGCAAAAAACTCTGATAACTCTATCTTTGTTGTGTTTGGTTTCAGATAGTATGTTCAGTTTGCTATATTCAAGCACTTCAAAACTACATTGGTGTCCCAATCCTCCAGGAGAAATGAAGAGGTCTTTCCTACCAGAGTTGATCACAGGCTATTAGATGTCCAGCCCTGTGAGCAGACACAATGTCTGCTAAATATCTGGTGTTATCAGACACACAGAATCTAGGTTTAAGATTCTGGCCTACAAGGAACAACGGGACTTCTATCTCTGATGGAAAGGCAGCGAAAAATCTAAACAATATCTTAGCCTTTCCTAAAAGACAAGAAAAGTAAGAAAGACAACTGAAAGAGCAGATTTTTGTTAGTTAATGTTGATAAGCCATACAACTTCTCTCTAAAAAGAAAAATGTGTGCCGACACCAAATGCACGTTGTAGAGTATATTATTATTTTTTATATCCCAGTACTGAACTTCAGGTTGACACTGTGCTCTACAGCTATGGAGAGCAGGGAAGGGGTTTTAATCATTCATTGTTGAAACTGAGTAAAAAAATGAGTAAACGTAATCAAAGAAACAATGCATTCTTCAAATACTCCAACACAAGAAAGTCAGGTCACCAGTATAAAAATACTTTATACCCCAAATTGTTCTGCACAGTCCAGATCTGCAGCAAATGTGAGGAAAGGTCCATTCTAATGAAACCACAAGATAAAATCCTAATTCTCAACATATTTCTCTAGGAACATTTTTACTTTCTGGCTTTTTTCTAAAAATATTGATGCAACCAAGCAACAGTAAACATCATATTAATTGAGGTGTCATGCCACAGACTAGCTAATCTTAAATTTTGCAGAGGGAGATTAGAAAAACCTACGAATATGTGAATGTAATTAGAGAACAACTTGAATAAATTTTTTTTGTTTCAGAATGGATGCAACTCATGTCTATCAGAATTGTTTAAAATATATGTCAGAGTGCAGAGCATAAAAATGCCAGACACATTTTCTTAAAAAAGGACATAAAAAACCAAATGGTAAAGGAAAATTATGGTTATGTAATAAGTTCCATGAAGTTATCTAGTCATCATTCTTCAAGAAAAAAAAAATCAGCTAACAGCAGCAGATAGGAATATAAGCAAAGAAATTATGAAAGTGAGTTCATTTTGAAGAGGAAAAAAAAATAGTAAAGTCACAAATTATTTCTCATAGGAGAGAAAATTGATCCATATGTGGAGTCTAGACATGTTCCCCCACTAATATAGTTAAAAAAGGAAAATTCTAAAGATATAGGGAAGGATAATAAATTAAGTATTTCAATCTGATGTTAGCTCAAGAAAAAACACAAGGGGAATATTTAAGGAAAATTAAATTAAAAGGGGTGTCTGTGGGAAAAAATATTTTCCCAGAATTGAATGCCACAGTCACCAGTTCCTAAGACATTTGAGAATAAAGCGACAATTTAGGTTCAGTTTTGACAGCTATGCAAGAATGTATATTCAGGGAAGAAAATGAGACTGACATTTACTTGGAAAAACATTGGGTCATGAAGGTCTGCAGTTCAGTGGGAATCCAGTTCTGTTTAGAATAAACCAGGAGTTAAAAAAACATGCAAAGACTGAACAAATTGTGGAAATAATGCTACAAAAATAAAAATCAATGTGCCATTGTCTCCAGAAAAACAGCATTCTCTTGTGTTCCTCAAATTTAACTAGGTACAGAAAATGCAGAAGGGGTTGGAAAACTAGCAGTTAGACATGCCCTTTACAACATCTGTATAGGGGTAACAACTTTATGAGCATGTCATCGAAAGAGGACAGGCTTGACAGGAATATAAAAGTTAATGGGTATTACAGAAAAAAACCCCAGACATTTGAATTCATCACAATATGTGAAAAAGGGACATATAATAATAAATACATCTTCTAATACTACATGATCAGTAAATAACTGCTTGGCAGTACTAAAAACAATAATTTCCAGGATACAAAGAACAGTTGGAGCTGAAGCATTTAGTTTTGGGTTTGGATTCTTAAGCAAAGTAGACTTGGAAGTGAAAGACTAGCTTTGCAGAGGGACTTGCCTATTGCTCATAAAATAGCTGAGATATGATATTGTTTCCTTGAAAGCTTTAACTGAATTGTCATACACTTAGATTGCTTTTCTGCCTATTTGGAGGTGCTAACAGGTAAGACACCTTGCTCTAGGATATTCAGTGATTGGATTTATAAATATTTTTTGTGACATTGACTTGATAACTTTTGGAATTTTAAAATGCTAAACATTTTTTAAAGCATTTAGGATCATTTTAATGAATCATTTTGATATCACTCGTCTTTGCAACTACATATAGTTTTACAAACACATTTCAAAACAGCTGGAAGAATCTTGAAGTTTGAGAAAGCAGATGTCACTGAAGTGCCCCTTGTATGCTAGCCAGTGAGGTGTTACTCGTTCCTTTGCTGTACGAAAGAGGTAGGCACTTGTCCAGGCAGCTGTGCTTCCTGAAGACAGACACAGTCAGAGGCAAGACTGTTCCAGTTCTGCAAACATCGGTGTTTCTTCACCTGGTGTATATCAGCTACACAAACCAAGCAGACCTGTCCTAAATACACAAGAGGTCAGGACACAAAGTGGACCCATGGGAACGGCAAGGTCTTTCCTCAAGTCATTTCCAGGATAGGTTTTGAATCCCTGACCCCTCACTACAGTCAGGAATCGGAGCTGATGGTGTCTTGAGAAATGGGACCACCGTAACATCCTCTGCCCTGTCTCACCTTTCTCACACCTTTTTCTTGTGAACCTATTCTCACACAGGTGTCAGGTCAATTAGTAAGACTTGCCTGAAGATTCAGGTTGCATAGTTCCAAAACTATGCGGGTTTTTTTTATTCCCGTTTCATGAAAAAACTCACGTTCTCCAAAACTTACTCTTTTCTGAATGCGCAATTTGCTGGTAAAACAATGACTCAATTCAATGCTTTCAGGTTTAATTACCAAGCACTTTTATTTCAAGCCAGGAAAATACAAAAATTAAAACCAAACTCAACAAGTGTAAGAGTAAATAATTTAAAAACCCTCAGCATAACTTCTTGTTTGCAACTATGAATTCAAACTATACTGAAATTTTAATAGGAATAAAATTTTAAGGCATTTCAACAATAATTTGCTAAGTGTTGAGAAGAAAGTCCTTTGATCCAGCTATTTCTTACATACTCAATAAATCAGTCTTGCAGACGGATGAGAAGAGCTGTTGGTCCCCATCAAACAGAATATCTGATGAGATGGACAACTGATATTCTGCACTAACTATGATGTTCAGTAGTCTGTGATGCATGAGGTCATAACAAATAGTCCTTCTGGCATTATACCTTGCTAATCTATGAGCACGTAATACCCACAGTAAAACATTGCCATGCCTATGTATCCCTGCCCAAACAAAATATGTAAAAAAAAAATATTTCCCTTCACTCTCATTTCATTAATTTAAGCTTTTAAGTCATCTTATTTTCCTCTTTGCATTTGGCTTTTGGTTTTTTGGTTTTGGTTTGGTTCTTTGGTTTTTTTGGGGGGATGGGGTGTTAAATCTTTAGCTTTCCGAAATCAGTATTACTGATAAAATTTGGCATGTATCTTGGTATGTATCCACAACATTAGTGCTATGCTGTATGGCACTGATTTGCCACTGTCAATCTATGGCAGTGTATAATCAGTACAGAATCAACATACACATATACTACTTACTGAAAAACTAAGATTAATTTAGTACTTTTTAGTCTCAGGTCTAGTAGTAATGTGAAGAAGTCTTAGTGCACACTACTAATTATATAAGGTTTATTGTAAGTAGGGAATTAAAAAAAAGAACAGAACTATGAAACAGAATATAAACCAAAAACAGACAAACAGTACATTCAACAGAGACAGGCTGAGCTGTATATGATGCCTTAGTAGATTTATTCAGAGCAACTATATGATGTATCAGGTAACATCACTATGTCCTTTCCTGTCATTTTATATTTTGAGACAGTGACTTTTCTGAGTTTCTTACTGTACCATGAAGATATATTTGACAGTGACACAAATGAGCTAGGCAGTCTCACAGAAAGGCAAATTTATAAATCACTTTGCCTTTCAAACCTTCAGGCTGAGGACAACGATCTCAGAAAAAAGATCAAAAATTGTTATTGTGACACTCATTTTCACATGGAGTCATTTCACAAAGCACAGTAAGTCTTTATCTTGTGAAGAGACTCCTTTCTCTCCACTGAACACAAGTAAATAAGCCCATCCCAGATGTGCATGACCACACCATGCTTGAGGCTCTGCAATGTGTGGTTTGACCAGAAGAAAAGGGGCTTGTTCAGAATGAGGAAAGGATGATGAAAGGATGTACAACTGAGGTCAGCTCCTGGCTCAAGCAGAAATCAGTGTGGTGCTGCTGGGGCAGTTGGTATCCCAGAGCTCATTAGAAAAACTTTGTCACTGTTGTAATTTACATATGGCTTATATTTTTCTTTTGAACCTATTCTCAACACTGAGGAATTATTGCAATACCACTGAATTATTCCTAATTCATGCAAAACATTTGATTAGACTGTGGCTGTTTCCTGGTGGCTAGTTATGTTAACTCGATGGTTTCTTCAAACCAATTCAGCAACATAGATAGCTGGGAAATAAGAGAAAAAAATAATTTCTTGGATGTGAAATAACATAGCTCTATTACAGACAGTTATCTGCCAACATTAACAAGAAAATTGGCAGAATATAGTATTTTTCATTTTGAAGAGGAGAGAAACTGAACAATCACAGACAATACTTGATAAAAAACAATCTAAAATCCAGATTAAAAAAACTGTTTCACATGTATCTATAGATCCTCAAAAATTTCAATGGGGTGTTCATATTTAAGCAGCCGAATGAAAAAGAATTAAATGCTTCAGATACTTTGAGGGATTGCAGCATTCACTGTGTACGTAATGCCTGCAATGCTTTCATCTTCCTATGATTCTGGATTGAATGATTAGCAAGACTCACACCTGGACTCCTTATGTCATCTTAGAATACAAATTCAGACTTATTCATGGATAGGCAACAGTCTCGCACATTTTTTCACTAATTAATATCCAATCCTGATATATAATAGGTATAGTATATATTTATGTACAACATATTTGTGTCTTGAGTTAAAACTCATGGCAGCATTATACAGAAATTACTATGGAATAGCTTATCTAGCCTGGTCTGTCTCTCACACCAACAATTCAAAAAAAAGGTTCAGAAATCCAAAAGAATACACTTCTGTGACTGTTAACCTGAAAAGAACTGATACATGTTTTTAAAACTCAGTTTTAATGTGTAAATGGAATTTTTGGTCTTATGATACTTGGAATTTTTAGTTATGCATGATGTTTACAGAGTTTCCATCTACATACAGATCTGCGCATTTTTTCTAAGTTCTGGATAGAACTGAGAACTGTATATTTTCCAAGAAATAGTCATATTAAGCTTCCTTTTATATCAATGGAATACAGATGTTCAAATACATGAATATATTCTGAGCTCCTAGAACATGAAATGACCTCCGAGCACCCAGTATTTTGTGTTTTGGGAACACAGCTGATCTCGGTCATGGAATTCTGGAGATGAAAAGTAATTCAGTTATTTGTCATGTAAAAAATAACTAAAAGGCATAACAGGAGTAGGAGGAGAAAAATGACAGTAACTCCAATTCCACTGAAGCATAAACAGTAAAAGTTAAACCAATACATTTTGAATATAATACAAGAAAAAGTGAAAAGTACCCTCCAGCTAGAGCTGTAAAAATATCCTAAGCCTTGGAAGGGTCTTTCATTTATTTATATACTTTCATTCTCTGGAGTTTGTACAGAGTGCAAAGGAGCAAAGTGTTGAAGAGATCTGACCAAGATGTGAGTGCACTCTTGTAAGCTGGGTAGCCCTACCAGTTCGTATCCATAAAAAAGGGACAGAATAAGCTCATCTGAAACAGTGGGAAAGAGGTCAGGGTTTGAGCAAAGCTGCAGCAATGCAACACTCAGGTAATGAGTTCACTTTCTCAGCCTTACTTTATGGATTTCTTCACTATAGCCTCTGTGGTTTGAGATCTGTCAGTCTTTATGATCACTTTGTTCTGATTCTGATCATTGCACAACAAACATGAATAAAATTCACATACCTAAAATCCAGGCTATGCTGAACAGCTTTGCTGCATCTGCAGCCTTGTAAATTAATCCAGGTTGTATTAAGTATCAAAGTCAGAATAAAGAGTACTTCTTAAGATTAAGCATAAGAAAGCAGAATAATTTCTTGGAGTAATTTAGGTTTTCACTGCTGTGGCATGCTTGTCAGGAGTTTAAATTTCTGTCTCTAGTAAAATGACAAAAGTATATAGAAAATCTATAGTCTTGACCTACATGGACAAGCAAGAAGCACATGAATATATGTCTATTTGAATTATCTGGCTCTGTGTTTCCCCCAAATAAGTCTGTTTGACACACTGTAAAAAAAAAGGAACAACATAAACCCCATTTTGTTTCTAATTTTAAAAGTGTTTCTACTTTGTTACATAGATTCATCTAAGTAACTTATAATTTGAATCACCTACTAAAATAGAGTGTAGTTCTGATTGCCACTTATATATCTAGCAAAAGTTCCTGTCAGGAGAAAGGCTGAAAGTGCTCTGCTATTTTTTTTTTTGCTTGTTTGTTTCAATCACCCAAATTCTGTCAATTATGCAGTACACTTTTAGCAATGATGTTAACAATGTCTGCAAACAGTAAAGTGTGCAGATATTCTGTTTCACTGTTTTCCTACATTGCAGCTTTCACTTTTTAGCTAAAGTTTCATCTTACCATAAAATATAAAATGCTTAACAATTTAAAAGAACTAACACCTGCATGTAATCCTATATTGAAGGCACTTAACTTTTCTGTCAGTAATACATGTGAGTAAGCATCTTCCAAGAACCCTTTGGTGGCTTTGTCTCCTGGCGTTGCACAAGGCATTTTATCAGCTGGACCCTGGCACGCCTGACATGGCCATTTTCAAACCATGTTAAATACAGAATACATTTCTTCTATAAGCCCCTCACTGCTCCAAATACTTAAAACCAGAACAAAAAGATCTGTAGGAAGCATGGAAAAGCACCAAAAAAACAGCCATGAACCTATATCTAAAACCTATTTCTTCTTCTTTATATTCCAGCTGTCTTCTCTTTGCATTTGCTGCAGACACTACACAAGGACCATTTGAATAAATGGAAATCATTCACAAGTGAGGACTTCCAGGGCAAAAACCAAAGTCTAGCTATGAATAAAAACACTAGTGGTGCAACATAAGTCACCAATTCGAGATAAGAAACTACAAAACCCATCTGCTAACGTTTGAGCCATTAGAATTCTCATCTTTTCAGCATTCAGGATACTTACATCCTTTCAAATTGGACCCTAAATTAGGGTTGCTAATCTGTAGTGGATAAATTGTTTGCCTAGTTTAATTTTAATGGAAAACAAGAAAACCATCTATCTGAAATTGAAACAGTAACATTAAAAACACTAATAAAAACATAGTAACATTAACTGAAAGGAGCAAAATAAAATCTCTTTAAAACATCTTTAGGCACCCGGAGTAAATGTAGGATAACCATTTAAATAATTTTGCTACATTTAAAAAACCACAACTCCACCTCATAATTTCTTCCTGTCGCTCAAGAAATTCTTTTGACATGACAAAGACAGTTGAGAATTCTCAACCAAACAGTAGCCTGCGAGAGCGTGAGCCCTTACCTTCACCTGCGTACGCCAGGATGGAGCGGGCACGCATCTGCTTCCCTTCTGTGGTTTTGCCAGAGCAGGTGTGTGAGCAGGAGGACCAGGCAGACCACACGCTGAGCACGCAGTCCTTTGGGCATGGGGCTTCGCACACCACCGGGATTGGGTAGATGGCATCTCTACACAGCTGTCTGTCAACCTCTTCTCCTGGGAAAAAAAGAGGCCCGTAGCAGTCTATCATTTGCTAAATTAACTTAAAATGAGCAATCTAGTCCAGATGGGCACACAGATAAATTAGATTGTGTTCTTCTGTATAAGCAAGGTAAATTCATTTTTTATTGAAATTACTCATCTCCTCTGCCTTGATTCTAGAAAAGCATGCTATTATGATTCATATTTTTATGAAGTGAATGCCAGCCTGGGTGGCCTTTAGGCTTTCGTTTTGTCATACATACTTGATTCCACACAAAATCCAAATGTCAGTAAGGCAGTATATAATACAACTATGGAAAACTGCTTACATGGAGATGCATGTATAGTAATGACCTAGTTTTGATCCACATTTGTGGGAGAAGGGGAAAAACACCCTAACTTAGCCAGTTTTATAACCCACAATTCTTCCTTTGAATTGCAGCTATCCATCAATATATGAAAAGCTGCAGTAAATTGCAGTCAAAGTGTAGTTTGGTTAGAAAGATCTTCATTTGTTACCAAACCAGCAACACTTCACTCTGTATCATGGAATTACAAAAAGACCTATGTATTTGTATTCTGTAGGTACACATTCCATTACAATAAAAAGATCCAGGCTGGTATAAGTTGCTTAATGAAATATTAGCTAGTGTTTAAGTGGCAGGGTTGGTTTTTTTTCTTAATCAGATAATCATGAAAGCACTGTGTCTAAGATCTGTCCGAACAGCACCCTAATCACATGGACAGTTTTGTGAGGTGACATGATTTCTTGATCAAATAAGTTGATATTTCTTAAGAGATGAATGGATAAATGAATGACCACATTCTGAGGTCAGTAAGTCTCATGATAAATCTTCATGTTAAAGCAAATGATGGAAAAAATGAAGGAGGTAGAGATTTGGATCCACTTTTTAGAATTCTTGCCTTGTTATTGTAACATAATGTCTGTTACAAGGAACTGTGAACCCATTGCATCTCAGAGCACACTGTACTTCTGAGGCCCTGATAACCACATACAATTAAGACATGAAAGAGCCAGTTCAATTGTAAACATAAAACCTTTTTCTTTTTTAATTTTCTAAAAGGCATAACATTTCAAAGCATCTCAATGCCTTTGGTGCTACATGATCCTTGCCGTACTAGGGCGTAAGACCTTCTGTTGAATCATGATTAATCTACTGAAACACTCTTGAATCTTACATGATCTTGAACAAACAGGGGTTATCTACATTATGCACTTTCTAAGATCCACCATGTCAACCCCTTTGTTTTAATAGCCAATGTCAACAAAATAATGTCTTATCAATATTTGCAAATGAATGTAAGTATTCAATACAACAAAAGATTTGTTAAATATATTGATTAAAAACCCTGTAATTGAATCATAAAGGCATCAGCTACTGTTAGTAACTACCCTATGGATTCTGAAAGCTAATTCAGTGAGAATTGAGCATGGTATAAATGAAGCCAAAGATCTAAAAACACTGCTTTACCCAAGTCTTAAATTAGGTTTTATTGCTCAATAGAATAATAATGACAAAATTATTCAAATACCAATCAAAAGAGAAACTACATAAACTACATTTTTTGTCATTCAGAGTTTACAGTCTTAGAACCTTTTAAATAAGAATCTCTGTTAAAGTGAGTTCCTGAAACTAGGAGGTTCTTTAGTACTAAAGACATCTCATGAGTCCCAGAAGTATTAACCAAATTCTTTACGAAAAAGATGGGGGCCATCCATTCAATATTATATCCTTTTAACCAGTGCCAAATATTTTATTCATACAGAATATTTAGGCACAACAGAACTACAAACATCAATCTTCCTTGGTTCTGAAAACCAGGGAAAATCCTGCAGCTCATGTTTTTAAAATAGCCTAAAGTAGTCATAGTCATCTGAATTATAAAGACCTTTGAAATGAAGTCAGTCTCAACAGCTATATTTTCCCATATGAAAATACAAATTTGAGCCCTGCCAAAGGCTTCATAGCTCTCCCACACCAAGTTCTGCTTCCCTCACTGGACTCAGTCTTTGCATCAATTCTTCCCTCCGTTATATTGCAGGTCATCATGCCCTTACACCAATGCAGGAGGGATTCCTTTCTGCTTCAGAAAGGCATGTGTTTGGGTTCAAGGACAAGAGACAGAGTACTGTAAACCTCTTCTCCAAATTAAAAGGGAAAAAAAAAAAAGTGTGAACCCTACTCTCAAATTGTTCCATTGCTAGATAAGATTCAATAAGATGAACTGCTAGGACGCTTGCAACCTTTGCAAGAAATGCTACTATTACAACAAATTGTGTCACAGCGTAAACAAATGACGCTACAGTGAGCTTATTTATCACCTACTGGCTGTTAACTTTAAACTCAAGCTAAATTTGGCGCCACAATGAGAAATTCTGTTAACTTAGTTTCAGTCTGAGTTTATATCTCAAATGAAACCAAACCTTCACTCTCTCCCGAAATCAAAGCCCTTATTTTCTCCTTTGCTTTTACAGTGAAAATATTCTAGAGATATATATCTTACACATTGGCATTTCATTTTTGTCAACTGTCCAATTCTTATCTGATGAATTCAATAGCATAGAAATGTAGTTGGAAGGAATGTTTTATAATGGGTACTTCTTATCTTCACGGAAATATTTTATTTAGACTAAATTGTTTCTGACATTTCACTAATGATTTTACGAACAACTTGACCTTTGTTGCCTTCCTCTTCAAAGTGCATAGTGTAGTCAACTACCAGGAACCACTCAACCATAAGCTGGGAACAAAGCCAGTGTAAAGACTACTTAGAAAACATCCCATTTGAAAATGTTTGCTGTTGTGTGTTGAAGCAAGTCTAAAAGAGGGCCATGAAGGTGATCAGAACATGTCTCCCATGAGGAATGGCTGAGAAAATTGGAGTTGTTCAGCCCAGAGAAGAGAATCCAGTGAGACATTATAGCAGCCTTCCAGTAGCAAAAAAGGGCTGACAAGGAAGATGAAAAGGTGCTTTCTAAAAAAGTGTGAAGTGATAGGACAAGGGGGTATGGCCTTAAACTAAAAGAGATAAAAGAAGATAGATAAAAGAACATAAAAGAAGACATTTATGGTGAAGGTGGAAAGGCACTGGAGCAGGTTGTCAGTCAAAGTGGTGGATGCCTCATCCCTGGAAGTGTTCAAGGCCAGGCTGGATGGAGCTCCGAACAGCCTGTTTTAGTGGAAAGTGTCCCTGTCCACGGCAGGGGGGTTGGAATTAGATGATCTTTAACGTTCCTTCCAACCCTAACCATTCTATGATTCTATGATTTTATTTGAACATTATGGGTATAAATTTATGTTGCACAAGAATAGAAAACAGAACTCCAAAAAATGACTGAACAGCTTCTGCCCTGGTTTACTTATACTCTAAACAACAGAACAACAAAAAGTAAAAAGCAGAAAGATGAAAACAGAATATGACATTTCTGTCAAGAGAACTCTTCACCATTTATCCATTGATTTGTTAATTAAAGTCTGAAATTTAGCAATAGTCCATATTTACAAACAATGCCTATGTTGCTGAATGATATTTCTCTCTTAGGCTAGAGACACACATTTTGGACTAAAATCTCCAAATTTCACTTAAGGAAATGACTGCATGTAAAAATGGCAGGAGGCAAAAGAGGTTTTGTTTTTCAAGAATTTAAAATGTCAAAAAATGTTTAAACCTTTCCTGGGATTTTTTTTACAGATTTGCTTCAGTGAGGAGTGCCAAGGGGATAGCCTTTCGAATCCACATCTCTTCCTGAAATAATTATGCTGGATCCAGCTAGAGAGCCAGCGAAGCAACCTCTTTTTGGCCAACTTCTCGGTGTGAACACTTCCTGGTATGTGTGCACAGGAGAGCTACTGTTGAACTATGCAACTATTTAGTTGATTTAAAACAATCAAAAACAACCACAAAACACCAAGCCAATCAAACAAAAAACCCCAAACCTCCTACTGAATAGGCAAATTTTTACAGATTAGAGAGGTAACTCGTGAATAGCGTTCAGGAGGAACTGACTAATAAGTATCAGACTGTATTCACATCATCATTCTTGTTTTATTACATTCACAAAGCAAATATTGTATCTGTGAAAACTTAGTCTAGATACTAAAAGGTTGGGCTAGACCATATTTTGTGGTTAATGTAGTTGAACCATGTCAGACTTTTGTGGTTTTATCTACTCATCTGTAAAATGTGTCTGATATTTAAGTTTCTTGTAAAATGCTTGAAGAAAGTTCCAATCAGAAGCATTACTAGACTTGGAATCACTAGACAGACATGGTAAAGAAACCTTCTTGCTTATTGTGCATCTTTTAACAAGATGCATGCTTCATTGCACAGTAAAAAAATTTTGTCAAATTTTGACTTGTAGTAAATGGAAGGGGAAGCGCTTAACAGAGGACAAAATGTTTTTTAAGCCTTAAAATGAAGAATAAAATCACTGCAAGCTTCAATGAGGCATAGAGAACAACTTAAAAAAAAAAAAATCAGCAAAAAATAAAATTGTTGCTGGAGCCCTACGTTATAAGTCAATGAGCCTGGTCTCAGTTCTGTACTAGGAAACCAGCTACAATTTCTGAAAGACTCCCCTGTAACTTGATATAAACTAAGTAATTTTTGACAATAAAATAAAAAGAAATGGAATTAAATCAAGAGAGTGTTTTGAATATTAATATCTAACATTATTTTTAATATGCCAGTGTAATCAGTAAAGGACAGGAATGGCAAAACAAATTTTACACTTGTATTTTAAAGTTCATAAAAGAAGTAATGACAGAAACTGAGCACAAATGCTAAAACTGCAGACTTCAGATTCTCTATTGCTTAGTTCAATGTGTTCAAATTTACCATTACGTCTTCAAGTTGAAGAAAAATGGTCTCTTATGTCAGTATCTTGTACATAATGTATCATCCATCGGAAAACTGCTGGGCAGATGAAATACTTGGAAAAGTACTCCAGAGCTCAACTTTTAAATTGTTTGTGGTTGAAGAAGGCCTTGTCATTATGTAACTGCCTTCAGTAATGTCTCTAATCACAGAGGCTGCAGGAGAAAAATTAAATTATTTCACACGATAGCAAAATCTGTGAGCTGTGCTGCTTGCCACTGACTGTTTCCTTCCTTTCCTGCATAGAAAAATAATCAACAGGAAAGTATTGCACTGCCTTTGGTATGGGTCGTAAAGGCTGAAATGGCTGAGAATGTTCTTTATCTTGAACTCCCATGCAGTTTCCCATATACATGTCTTTCACATAAGGACCTATACCTGTCCTTACACTAACTCCCTTGTCAACTCCCTTGTCAATCTCAAAATGTGTCAGAGTGGCTGAGGAGCCAAAAATGCTGTGTGGACTCTGCCCATCAAAAACAGAATATGCCTGTCTACATTCGAAACTTGCTAAAAGCAGATCTGTGCTATGTGCTCCGTCCTGGTTTTCACTTGGAATTAACTTTAACCACAGTCAGAGTAAGTAAAGCATATCCTTCTCCATTAAAAAGCCATCAGTCTATAATGTACTTGCCTCAAAGTTATAGAAATGCCATGACTAGACTGTAAGAGTGTAGAAGCAGCATTAATGAGTTTTACTGTCATTATTCTGAAGACAATTTAAAAAAATTCAAGAAAATCACCAAATAAGAAAATGTACAGATTTATCCAAATGTGAAGGTCCACACTGGATTTTCTTTAGTAATAACCTGGTCAACACATTGGATTATTAGTCTAATGTGAAATGGAAATTCTTCACATTACAGAAAAGCTATCAAACTTATCAAAACCCCATACATTTTTCACATGCTAGGACAACTTATATCTGCAAATGAGCAATCAAATGGATAAACTGAAATTATTGTTTTAATTTCTAATACTTCTGCATTTCTTTCAAGCAATGAATTGATTACCAAAGTTCACCACAACAGGAAAAATCATGCCTGCCTAGCATGAACTGTCATAGCAAATTAAGTTTTCCTTCCAAACCTTGGTGCTCCATCCATAGTGTGACTTTTTCTTTTTAAAATGATCACAAGAGGTAGGGAACTACATTGTGAACTATGCACACCCATAATACTTTCATTCAAATTCTGCCCTTTTGCATACTCAGACACTTGCAATATGTCTTCCTCAAGCCTCCTTATAGTACTTCACATTTATCAGAACTGCTGAAGGGAAATTCAATCTTATATCGGGACTTTTTCTTCTTGTTGTTTTGTGGGTTTTGGGGGCTTTTTTTTGGTTTTTTTTCCTTTCTTTTGTTTTCGATTTGGGTTTTTTGTTTGCTTTTTGTTTGTTTTTTTTGTTTTTGTTGTTGTTATTCTTTTGGTTTGGTTTGTTTTGGTTTTTTTGTTTGTTTGGTTGGTTTGGTTTTTGGGAATTTTCTTTTGTTGTCTGTTTTTCCTTATACAGGAGGAATTCTCTGAGGAACGCTGTCTTTCCTAGAGCACGAGTCTCTAATTAAAATGTATACACAACTTCAAAAAGCTGACCCAGATTTTTCAGTGGGGAGAATATAGAAGTTAATCTCTGAAAACCCAATCAAATAAGCCACAGAAAGGCGAAACGATAATATTTACATGGAATTCATCATTTACCATCTTGTTTAGCTCAACAATCTTAAGAGTATTTGGAGGGAAAAAAAGCAGCACATGCAGCAGTATCTGACTGACAGAACAATTTCTGCCCTTGAATCAGTTCAATACTAGCAAATAACACATACTTTGATAGACAATAGGAAACTTTAAATGTTTTATTAATCCCACTATCCTTCATGTCATCTTGATGGTATTTATTCATATGTGCTCCAAAGAGAGCTTTAATGTTAGCAAAACAGCAGTGTCTTTCAAAACAGCAGCAACAGTGAATTACCTTAGAAATTATTTTCTATTAAAGTTCCTGAATCAGCTGTCGAAAAATATTGATAAACTGTCAACACTTGGAATAATTTTTAACCTCTCTAATTACCAAACATAAAACAGTATTAACTACAATTTATGACCTCAATACATCCTGCTTCACTGATCCCTAAGTTTTTCAGCAAACTCAATGTGAAGAGATGGTGTATTTCCCCTGATATTATTCCTATCAAGTGAAGCTTCTACATTCATTTCCAATGCTTAGGTGCCTAGCTGGTAGCTCCAAGTGTTAAATCAGTTGCTAATTCCCTAATCACATGCCTTTCTCTCAATCACTTTTGCTAAGTAGCATTTGCATTTAATTATGTACATCTTAATTAGTTGATGGTTAATATTCTTGAAGTAATTTTCTTCTAAGAAGCCTAAGTAGAAAAGGCACCGATTTCAATGAAGACAAATACACTGGTTACTCACATCTGTTAATTATGCAAAAATCACAGAAAGTTGGTCTAATAGTTTAATGATATGAAAACATTGCAGGATTGTAAACTGTTTGATTTGGTGATTTGCATGTGCAAATTTACTGTGGTTTTGGTTTCAGTGCAGTATCATACAGTCTATTCCTTACTGAAAGAAAAATGGCAAACATGAAACTTTGGCCACTTACTCAGACAACCAATTGTGAATCTCATAAACATGTATGTCTCTATCATTTTTTTTTTTAAAGAGAAACTTGAGAGCACCAAGACAGGTACCTTGATCTTATTTACATATTTACTCTGCTTACCCAAACCAGTGACATATAGAAAAGGCCACTGACTGTTGTCCTTTCTCTCTACAAATACTGGAAGAGACATATACCTTTTAAAATTAAATATTAAATTTTAAAATGTGGTTTGGGGTTTTTTTTTTCAAAGCAAACATCTGTGATCAAAAATGACAATCAATGACAGGAAGAAACAGTATATAAAAAGAAAACAGCTGGAGCACAGAAAACCACTATATCCAGTGTTTTTCTAATCAAAGATAACAGCATATTAACACACAAGAAAAAATCATGATCTTTTTATTATTTTCATTAATGAGATGAAACATCAGACTTTACAAGCAATACCTTCTTATTAATGGCTATGTGCAAATTTCTTCTTTATTCACAGTATGGGAAAAGTAATTCTGATGAGTGGGATGACACTGGCTTAGAGAACTCCCACATTCATGCAGAAATACAATTTCAAAAATAGTATCTGAATGCTTCAGCTCCTTCTCCATAAACCAAACCAGTAAATTACCTCAGTTACAGCTTACAGAGTTGCATGTGTTTGCTAACCTTTCCCACAATACAGCATATTACCAACAGTGTAGAAAAAATGAAGAAGCAGGTAATGCCCTGCAAGTGGTTTATAGGAAAGGTGAAAGATGTGAAAGCCATTCTCCTCCAGAGGCAGGACAGTTCTGGTCACTCCTTGTCCCTAAGCTCATCCAAAGTTTCAGTCACGCAAATTTCAAGAAAAGTGAGTCACTGTTAAAAAATCCAGGTCAGTATTCCTTAACACATCAGGTAAAGCTTTGAACTATATACAAAGCAGTTACAGGAATAACCAAAATCAAAATAACACTCCATACCTTGACATCATGATAACAATAAAGGGACAACACTGACAGAAAAATTAAGAATATATTTTAAAGATGGATATTTCCTGCTATAATTGCTTCAAATGGAAGATATCTTTGCATATTCTTTGGCTGTAACTTAAAAATAATGGTTGAACATAATGAACTAACACCTTCAGATACAATATTAATGCTTCCAGTAATCCCATTTTCATGTCTGGTAATAGCAGAACACATGTACCTCCATTTATATTAGAGTCATCTATCAGGATTACAATCATATAGATGGAACCTAAATTTGACAGACACAAATGAAAACAGGGAAAGAAATAGTATTTCTTTACCTAAATAAATTTTTTCTATGTAAATTGCAGTGTCATTTGGCCACATTAAACAAAAGCATAAAAAAATAATATTCCAAAACTCTGTTAATGTAGAAATATACAGAAACCTGAGGCATTTGTCTGGGGAAAAAAACCAAACCAACAAAACCAAAACCAACAAAACATCATGCTTTTTTTTCCATGAAGGGGAAAACTTCTTATTTGTGCTTGAATTCTTTACTCAATGAGGTTGAGAAAAGCAAAAAATAACTGTTCTCTTTTTACCATCTTAACATTTTGTGGCAACCACTTTGAAACTCTACATCTTATTCCGTTATCCTCTCTCTAAATTTTCATATACTTTCCTATTTTTATTCAGGTTGACAACCTGAATTCGCTCAGAAAGTATAGAAAAAGATTTTTCCAATTCTCCCTGTATTTCTAAGTGGTTGTGGTGATGCTAGCCACAGTATCACTTTCCCCAAGCATACAACAATCACTTGGCTACCTGTGAGGGTGTCAGTAAAAAAAAAAAAGAAAAATATATATACATGAATGAGGCAAGTTCCTTCACTACACACACAAAGGCACACTGAGGGTGTCTTGTAGCACTAACTATGGCTTAGAAAATAACACAGCCTTTTTATCTCTAATACAACCCTGTAAATTACTGAGTGCATATTTGGTATTATGCATCAAAGTCTAATGGAAAACTCTTCTTACAGATGATACCTTGTTTGATTCTTCACTTCTTCTGATAGCACTGAATATTCAACAGCATGAAATATGCTGAATCTGAACTATTAGTGATAAACTCAGTATCTCTGAAAAAGCCTGATCTAAATAGGGATATTGAAGAATTAATCCAAATTAATTAAACTGGGACTTTGAAGGAGATTAGTTAAACAGTATTCATATTTTTTATGGCTATCCTTATTCAGAATGAAAGAGAAAATTCTTGACAAATAGAATTAAGGCCACTTTAACTTTGAATAAGAGGATTCACAGACACGTTTAATATAGTTTAAGTATTTATTTTTGCAGTTAATTTGGATCAACTTTGCAAAGTGTCTTCATGCATATAAGCAAAGTAAACAAAACTTGAAACATGATATGTCTTTAGCTGAAAATCTCCTATACTTTTAACTTGGTGCCATAGTAGACTTGTACCACAGGGATAAAAGTTCAATAATTCTAATAAAGACTCTAGCAGAGTACCCACACACTGCCTAACAACGGGAGTAAAATTTTCCTACTGCTTGACAGGTAGTTGAAGCATTTTCATGGTTCATTTGCTAATGTAGTCTTACTGAGAATGATAAGGAACAGAGAATACAAGTGTATTGATCATAACCAAGCAGAGTTGCCTTCTAGTGTCAAGTAAGCCAATCAAATGCCATCTTGATATGAAAGAAAAAATAAGTTTGATGACAGGCTATGGTCCCGTTGAGAATAAAATCAATATTAGTCATGGGACCAAGTGGGATCAATATGTCAAACCAATAGGCCATTTTAGCAGGATGGGGAAAGGAAGGGAAAAGTGCTGACAGAGCTGTAACAAAAAAAGAAGACAGTGGGAACCTCAAGGATGAGATCACTTGAACATTCACACTGTATTTCTAAAAACGTCAAAAGCACCAAGTACCCTTAAAAAATATATAGGTGCTTCCAAGATCACCAGAGCATTCTCATAAACTTTTCCCAATCACGCCACAATTCATATAGAGACAAAATGATATAAAAGTATGACTTCCAGAAAAATTATTAAAAATACTTTCTCTATTTGTTTGTAAAATGTTACAGAAGGTTTAACTTGTTTAAAAGTGAAGAGAAATCCTTTCACAGATGTTAGAAATAGTGATGGTGTTATTTCAATATTGCTAACAGTCGGATTTAAAATACATGGACTTGAAAATGCAACATGTATTTATTTTACTGCAATATGTATTTTTGCTTATTTAAAAACCAAGATGTTTTATTAATCACTGGAAATTATTGCATTATTTTTTCACTGCTGAGTATTCTCTGCAAAGTTTTAACTTCAGATACGGATACAGCGACTGTTGTAGCCTTTTAAAAGATTTCACAGGTATTTTATTGTAAGTGTTATCTTATGCCTTTCCCCCTCCCATCCAATAAGGTCAAAATAACCTGGTGAACAAGTTCGGGAAGGGCAATGGAATGTCAATGACTTCAAACCAGTTTGATTAGAAAAGGTAATTCTGATGTGCTGATCTGAACTAGATTAACATTCAGGGATATGAGTTAGGAATAGAAGCATAAAAAAGAAATAATAGGCAAGCCTACAAAAACAGTAGCATGAAAACAATGTGACAGTTCCTCTAATGTCAGCAGAATGACAGCACTCGTCGCAATCTTTTCAACAATTCCCTACACTGAGGTACTAACCTGCATATTTTCAGCAACTACCTTAAATGGCCTGGTTTTTCATGAAACACCAAAACTTTCACAAACTTCAGGCTTCCCATTTGCAGCACAAACATGAATCTTTGGTTAATAACTTTATACATTTAAGCTAAAAAGTTAAAAAAGTTGCGTCATAAATGGGTTCTTAAATACTTCAGCACTGTAGCATTTTCCTAGAATTTGGCCACCAACATTTTAATGTAATTCTTCTCTGTAATGCAAAAGTTTAACTCACAGATGAAGAGAATGGTTAATGGTCTGCACCTGACAGAATATTAAGTGAATTTTACAGTTGGTCAATTATCTAGTATTTCACTACTGTACTGTGAATTTGCAGCAAGTTTACAACTTCATATATGCATTCATATACATTTGTCATACCCCTTGCCACACAAATAGACATGTAACTCAAAAAGGGGTTTAAGAGAGTAAGAAAAATTATTTTATATAGCAAAAGATGATTGCAAACATTTTCTTCGCATTATTCATCCAGCTGCAGCTAGTAAAGAGTTGTCACTCTCTATGTAATCTGACAGCTCAATTCCATCACAGTTAAAACATAGGACCCAAGAGGTATAAGAGAGATCACTGCCACTGTCATGTTTACACATTTCTGAGAAATGGTTTTTAAATTAATTTCATGGATGCTTTTGTCTGTGTCCTACTACTGGCAGATAAAATGCAGTCTTTGGAGAACATCTTTTTATCCATCTTGCAATGAATATCTTCTCATCATTACAAGTGGAAGGCACAGCATGCCTTTAGGGAGCTCAGACTGTGAATTAATCTTCTCTTTTGGAAACATTTTCATAGCTGATTCCTCCCTAGAAGACTAAAACTAACCCATCCTTTTGCCTTTTTCTTTCTCCAAGCCTCTCTGTGTAGGGATTCAGAGAAGGAGCTGTCAGGAAAGCAACCTGAGGTAAATACCACCAATTCTTAGAAACTTATGCTAAATTAAGGAAATATAACAAATAACATTGTCACAACTAAATCAAAAATTACAGGAACACCTCTGCAAGTATAGGGGCATTACAACTTTTCTACTCTGTTAATAAGTTATGCAAGCTAATGTCATAAAGTCAGAGAAATATGAGAGCTTTACATCTCCTCACAGAAATCAATTGTGCCCTGAAAATAGGGCTCCTTTTCACTACTGGTTTTCTAGAAGCCTCTCACAATATATAAGATGCTTCTAGCTAATATAATTCTTCTTTTCCCCCTCTTTAAATACAAAAAAAAAAAAAATCCATTCTGAGACATTCAGAACAAAATATTTCATGTAGTTACTGCTTAATATCTTTTCTCTGGAAAACAGCAATGTAGCAATTTGCTATTCATAAAATAACATCAGTACCAATAAAGGATGTCTAAATAAATTTAGACCCAAACATCTGATAATTCCTAGGGCAAGATTTACATAGTTAATCCACAAGTTACCCCCAAAACTCTGTCAAGAGACCAAACAGTAAATGCCAAAATTAAAGCTGCCTTTGTAAAATGCAGTTTTTTGTAACTGCATAATCACATGCTTATTATTTTTCCACTGGGTCCCTTCTTCCTTCAGTTCACAGATTGGAAACTCCTTAATGAGGAGCTATTTGGTATTTTTAGTTTTATTCTCTTTGTTCAAGTCATGAGCCTATGTTTTATTTACCACATAGTAATTAAAAGTGCTATTAAAACAGAATTGGCATTTCTCCTAAGATCTTTCTGTCATGACTATCAGACACCCCCTAGTTCAGCATTATTTTCAGAACACTGAAGATGTGACGGGTCAGTATTATTTATATTTTGCTGATGCTGAACAAAAGCAGAGCAAAATTAAACCCTGAAGAACAAGACAACTAAGGTTAGTTGTTTCACAGACATTGCATTCATTACTACAAAATGCCCACTTAATCACCAAAGGAGACACATCTGTCTCACAAATAAGTGGCAAGTTCTGTGGAGAAAATGTCATGTTGTCACAATTAAATAATTAAATACTTCCTTCTGATGCATTTACATAAAGACCAGACAAACAACTTTAATTTCCTAACTGGAAACTATGAGGGCTTGCCTATTGCATCAAAATACAAAATTTTGATGCAATATTTCTTTCCAGTTTTCTAGTTTAAAACAGAAGCCAAATGATAAATAGTGTTTCTGCCATGGGTGTTACATTGATACTGGACACTGCTGCTCTGTCTGTCTGGTGATCTCACAAGACAAGAACAGAAGCAGAGTACAATTCATTGCATTCCAGCCCTAGACGTTATGAATTTTCTTTTCTTTCCCATTCTCTGGTTTCTTATCCAGCCTTATTTTCTCCAGACAATAATCCCAGTCTGCCACCTCACTGTCCATTTCACCCAGCCCTGCCAAATTCTTTCCAGCTGCTTGTCAAATCCTCCCATGGGCTGACCCTTAGCAGATTAAATCTCTCACCAAATTCATTCCTAATCCTTGTCGTGTAGAGACATTTTGTAACTTTGAATTGCTTACTTGGCCTCAGGAAACTGCCCTGGAGGAAACCAGGGTCAAATCCTACCTTTCCACAGCTTTCAACCTCATTGTTTGGCCAGAACCAGTTTCTTCCTCTTGTCTTCCATGCCCTTTTTCACCAAGTCCCAGGTACAAATCTATTTCCCTCTGCTGGGGTAGAGCCACAGACTACCTGCACTCCAAAATCTGAAAGAGATCACTGGGAGCACTGGAGAGACTGGTATCAATTGTTTTGCCTGATTTTGAGTAATCACTGTTTCTCAGCATGATTTAGTTTGAAGTTTCTTGAGTATTCAGTGAAGATGGTGCTTGTGCAGTGCACAGGAGTTGCAAGAATTGCAAAATGACAGATTATTTTAAGGCTCTAAGTGGCCACTGGAACAGTCATCTTGTGAAATCAAGTATTTTTTGGGTGGTAAGAGTGGTTTTTCATTAATCAGTACTCAACACAAATTATGATAGGTAAGAAAGGTCAGACAATGAGCTGCTCTAGGCTGGAAATACTGATAGTAAAATTCCTATTTATTCTAGCGCAACATGACTAGCTCATGATGATGTTTTTATCATCACCATTTATCAGCACAGCAGTTTCACAGCTTTGAAATTTGATAACATTTATTTCGAAAATGGACCATAAGCATGCAGCTTGTTGTAAAATATAAATCGGCCTGTGCAACCTTTTCTCAGATGGAAAACTGACTCACATCAAACCCAGTGAGGATATACAGTCTTTGAACATTTTATCATAAAGATTAATGACTACTGCTGTGTCATACAATCTTCCCAGAAAGTTGTATTTAATGTACAGCTATACAGCATTATTTTTACATACAATAGAATCAGCTCTAAAATCACCTAGGTATGTTTTATAAAAATATTTCAAATATTTTCTGAGTATATTCTAGGGAGTTAACATGTTGACACACAAATCCAAAACCAAAGGAGTTCAATACAGATCTAGAAATCCTGTTTTATAATCCATCCGTAATTCCATAACCCCACTTTTTTTTCTTGTTTCACAATAGCATAATTTGAAGTGATAGATGGAAAAACTGTACAGCATTAAATTCTTCCAAAAAAATCCCAATTGTTATGAAGCGTATCTACAATTACCCCTCTCTGGATTCTTACCATGATGAAGCTTGGAGTCTAATCAGAATTGGGTTCCTGCATTGCAGAATGCTACATAAATCAAAATGTGTGCATCAAAATCCCTCCCTTCTAATTCACTCACAATCAGTTCCTGCAATATCCAATTGGTTGTACCATCAAAAACAAAAGAAAGTTACTAAAAATATGGATCATATGAAGCATGTAATTGCACTCTGTCAGGTACATTTTCAAATATTTGCACTTCCCACTCCAGCAGTTTCTACTCCTAGAAGTTCAATAAATTTTGCACTAGTACAGTGTTACATTTTAGAAGTAAACAGGTCAAAATACACCAAACTTATCTGACCAGACAGCCACATCATGATATATGACATCAGAAAAAAATTTTGGTAATTAGGTTGGCCCACCTGTTTTTACCTTAATTATATTATTTTTGGACATTAATGTCTCATTAGGCATGTTCCATACCAAGCGCAGCTCTGTCTTCAAAAATTTATGATAAATTGGAAAGAAAGATCTCATGCACTGTCGCTGGACTATGCAGATGGAACTCTGGCTTTGTTTTACTTATCCCTTTAATTGAAATCATCACATTGAATTACAGGCAAACTACTAAAGACATGGACAAAGAAAGTTACGTATTTAATTCATTCCATATAATTAAATTACTCCATGTTACATGAATACTAAAAGCATCCATTCTTACATGAAACTCAATAGTGACATGTCACTTTCCTAATATCAAGATGACAGACAGAAAGGAATTGGTGCCATCAATTAAAAGTGACCTTTTATTGACAGAAGAGTTATCAATTATCAAACTATTCTGAGACTGGAATGAGATAGTTTAAGCAGTACTGTGCTCTTGTTTTTCTTTATATTCCTTTATATTAAATAAATCAAATCTTGTTAAAAATAAATGCCTTAAAAATCCAGTGCTCTGAAATATAATGGCCTGAGAGTGTCAGTTTTAAGGTCCTTTAAATTGACTTTAAATTTACCCTCAGTAAGAAATTCTTAAATATATCAAGCATCCAAGAAACATATGCAATAGTTTCTTACGCAAGCAGAAAAATTAAAGGAAAGGAAGGAAGGACTTGGTTATAAGTTTCATAGCCTATGTGTTTACAGTGAGAAACATACTATGCATCTCACATTTGATTTAAATGACACAGATGGTCATCCAAAAAGCTGTCAGCAGCAAAGAACAGTTTAAAGGAATTCTGTTATGGTATTAGCTAGGAAATACATATTGGGAAATTGTTGCAGAACGGCAACACATATTGTAAGAAATCCACACTGTCACCAATGTTGCAGGAAACCTCGTTTAGGAGACACCTCGTTTAGGAGAAACCTCATTTGAGAGTCACCTCGTTTAGGAGAAACCTCATTTGAGAGTTACCTCGTTTAGGAGANTAACCAAATTCTTGTAAGCATAAGGCACTATGAGCTCAAAGGAACTGTTATTAGCTACTGTATTTTTCTGCTAATTGACTGCTGAGCATTGACCAGATTTTGATCTGGGTTTTATTACAGGCATAACTGAATAATTCAATGTAATTTGAATTTGAATCTGGCTCTTCATTCTTTCTAAAGAACTAAGTCATCAAGCGACACAGAGTAGTATTTTCTTTTCTAAATAACCCTCATAAAATCCACCCAGTCTGATGGTTTCTTCGTTCAATGAATACAGCTGCACAATAGAAATTACAGAAAAAGTAGATTCTTTATATGTCGGTACACCTATAAAGCACGTATGCTCAGGTCCATTGAATCTCTCATTGTTTCCCATTTTGAAAATAAATTAAGACCAGGAGCTACTCAGTTAGCATTTGATTCAAACCATAAATATACAGAAAGAACCAATTCTGAAACCAGACAAAATATTTTAAACAAAAATTGTTGCAGCAGCCAATATTCAGTTTTTTCCTGAAATTTATTCTATATATTTCATTAGCTGCTTATTGTAAGATTATATAAAGCCACAACCAAAAAATTAAGGAAGGAAATGGAGATATTGATCAGGAAAAAAGAGAAGAAAATTTAAACTATATGAAGAAATTTTATAAGATTTACTTTAAAATAAAATTGAACAAAAGTAAGAAAAGAAGTAATAAATATATTTCAGTAATAAATATATCTAGGTCTCGAGAAAAACAATAAGGCAAATAAAACATAGGATGTTATATAGCTGAAGTATGGTGTCTTCAGTCAGTCTCACTAGCTGAGGATAAACACAGATAAAGGACAGGTACCCTGGAAATGTACTCTGTTCCACTTTGGTCAGTATAGTGCTTCAGCTCCAGACAAAGTAACTAAACTAATTGGTTTGAAATGTGTCTGAACAAAATAGGCTGGTCTACATTCTGTATCTTTTAATTCATACCAACTCCATTGTTTTGCCCCCAATACTGAAAAGCAGCTAAAACCCGCCCATTTACATCACAAGACACGGATGTCAGCCGTGGCTTGAATTTGCTCTTCAGTCTCAGAAACACCAGACCTGTGTCACTCACTTCCATCCAGGTGTCAGAAAAGAGCTTGTGGCACTCAGCTACATCAGCATGCACCTTTGCCTAGACAACTTCAGCAGCAATTTTGCTGCTTCAAAGAGTTGTAGGAATTTGCATATACATGAAGAGCCTTGCCGTTGCCATGGCTGCTTCTTCCAAGGCAAATGACACTCCCAGGCAGAAAATGGCAACGAGTCCACCCCTGTCTGCCCCCTGTAGAGCTACTGGAACCCAACAATTAGTGAGCTTCAACAAGATTCGGAATAAATCTGTACTAAAAAAGTGAGATCTGTTTTTATCCAGAGTAACACATGCACTGGTACAAAGCCCAGTAATACTGCAAAGGCTGTAAACCAATTTATCACTTACACATTCTTACAAAATGAGCAAGCCATTTCAGATGACTGTGTGAGGATCAGAAGTACACTACTGACACTACAGCCAATGCCAGTACCTGAGCTACAGCCTTCAGCCCAAAGATAAAACACAAAAATGAGTGAATGAGCATTTTGAAGGTATTTTCATAAGTAGTTAATAATGCAGATTTTTATGTCAGAAGTTATTTTGCCCTATTAACCTGTGAGTAGCACAAATATGTCTGTTGACAAAGGGGAGAAGCACCCAGCTTTCCCACTATGGACTTTAAATAATGCAGAGATGTTTCTGAAACAGTATTCTTCATAGACTGTCATAGCTACAGAGAAATAGAGCAAAATCATCTGCTCTAAAATCACTCTTCTGAGTGTGAATTGTGTTGATACACTTAATAATAGTATGTATGTAGGTGTGTGTCTGCATGTGTATATATTACACATATAACAAAAATCTGAGTATCAATTTACTTTTAAAAAGTCATTCTATCATTAGCAAAAGTTAAGCAACAGACATCTAATTATGTATACAATGAAGGAATTCTGATCATTTTCTGTCTAGTCGGGGAGTTTCCTCAACCAAAAGGTGTTCTTTTCACTTAAAAAACTCCTTGTAAAATTTCCTGGAAAATTTACTATTTCAGAATATTTATTCTGAAAAGGTTCTTTCCATAGTAAAAGACTGAAGTTCCATTTATATAATAAAATACATCAAAGTTCATTTTAGCCTCTGCAATGACAACCTGTGGTACTGACTGTCATATTTTGTTCAGCCTGAATGAAAATTCTGATTACTGCCATCCACTGTGGAAAGAGAATGACAATCACAGGCCTCCAGCTATGAGACAGGAGGATAACCTATTGTTTGCTGTTGTCTCAAAGGCTGTAATGACTCTTATCTAAACACCAAAATGAAGAGAGAAGCTAATTCCAATTATATGAAACAACTCCACAAACACTGCTGCTTGATTCTAATTGTGAAGCCAAACATCCAGGTCAAGACATATTATCCCACCTAAATATGCTTAAGATATATAGAACGATGCAAATGTGCACAGGAGAAGATACTAATCAGTGCTGGGCTTATTTTACATTAAAGCTACAGAGTTTTATCCATTTAGAGTACAGTGCTCACTATGAAATATACACCTCCAGCTGTGTCATTTTATAAAGCCAAGGGCACAATACATTTTTAGTCTGATACATTTAAGTCCCTTCATTCCAACATTTCCTATCCAGGATCCAACCTCTCCTATCTTTAAGATTTAAGATTGGTTCATTATTATTATTCATATAAATATAAATATATAAATATAAATATAAAATAATAATAATAACAACAACAATAACAATCCAAACTCTTGAAGATACTAAAGATAATATTGTCAAAGTTCAGTTTTAGTAACACAGCAATCTTAGGCAATAGCTAATGCTTTCCATATTGTATCCTTTCAGGGTCATTTTTACCTGTAAAACTGAAATTAATTCCCTGCGCTACTGAGATAAAAAATACAGCAATGCATGATTATTATACAAACGATGTATCTTGTTAATTGAGGCACAGTCTTTAATGGAGAGTCAATGCAATCTTCTCCAAGAAGTGTTCAAAGTACACTGAATATCACAAATTTCTTATGATGAATAATATAAACCATGATGTTTAGACAATGAAGAGTAGCATTCTCCAAACTTTATTTTACCGCAAACTACCCTGAAGCTGTGGGGCTTGAAGCAAAACTCGCCTGATTTCAAAGTGCTGCTCTCTTGTATTTTGCAGGGCAGAATCTAGATGTCTGCAACAAGTGTTTGGTGAAGGACACCACAGATATTCTGTTGACTGCCTGGGCACAAGGCCAAAGTAGTGGATGGGAACTACTTTGGATGGAAGAGGTTGTGGTGTGTGTTTAGAAAGTGTTTAAGAGTTTTAGGATTTTTAAGAGTTTTAAAAGTTTTAAGGATTTTTAGTGGGTTGGTGCTGTGGGAGGCAAAGCAATAAGGTGTTTGAGCCAAGTCAGCTTGGAGGGAGAGACTGCAGAGGTTGGTGGGTCTTTATTTTGTTCACTTCTACCACATCATGCTGATCCTTCTCAGGAGAGAGCTAAGCAGAAGACACTTGGTATTACTGGTGAAGTACATGGAAGATTGTTTACTAACGGAAGGAATTTCAAAGAGTTGGGACAATTACTACATTACTCTCCATTGCTTTTGCACTCTGTCAAACATTACTGAACATATATCTTTTTGATGGGATGATCAGGTGATCAGATCTTTGCAAAACAAACCACAGTCACAATTTGTTTTCTCCTTTCTTTGAAGCTACACCCACAACTCTTTAATCTTAAAGACTGACAGGCCAAAGCCTGACTTCTCACTCCTTCTGGGGCAGTTTACTGATATAGGCAATGTATAATGCCATATATTTAAAGCAATATATAATGCCATATAATTCAGAAAGATGAAGACTAATACTGGAAGTAAAGAAGTTAAACACAAGTCTTCAAAGTCAAATTTAGCCAAAACCAAAGCCCATGAAGTGCCAAGAGCAAATCCTGTGAGTTTTCAATAGAAAATAGCATACATATAAAAGACATCTCAAAGTTTAATGGCTCAATTGCATGTTCTAAATAAGCAATAAGTTATAGCCAATATAAATTACTATATTGCAGCTTAGAAAGAAATTAGTTTAGACGTGTGAGAAAACACAATTCCTCAAAGTAAAGGTAAACCAAACTAACCACAATCTAGTAAAGCAAAAAAAAGTCTTTTTGTTTTATAGCCTTTTTTCTTTTTTAAAGAATATTCACAATTATTTAGGAAAAACCTTGATTTATGATGAAAAGGCCATTTTTTCATCTGAATATTTATACAAAAAAACCCTGCAAAGAGTATCAGTGTTGTTGCCAAGAAAATAATACATCTCAAAGGGAAGTTTTTTGAGCTAAGGACATAAAATATGGTAGATTTAATACTGTAATTCTGGGCTAAGCTCTTTCTGAGCTATAAAAATGGGTATCAGTTCTCTTAGGTGTATGCAGAAAAATAAAGCTTACATTCTAGCTCTAAGCTTTTCAATTTAAGCCCCAAAACTCAATTATGACTGCAATTCTTCAGCATGAAAGCTCAAGATTTAAATATCTCTATAATCAGTTCTTATTACTTCTGACCGATTTAATTTCAAAATATTTTGTGCAGCTGTTAACACTCATCAGAGGTGTCCTCTTACTTAATCCTCTGTTGGAATTTAGAAGCCTCTTACCATACTACACTGCAGTCAGTACAATTATTTTAATTAATATGCTGCTCTAGACTATAATATTACTAATGAATAAGGACTATTCTCACAACAGTAATTCATGAATCTTCTGTAAAGTATTCTGTAAGTAGCTTTCAAAATTGGCTTTTATGACTATGCCATGCAAGATCTGTTTTGTCTCACAGGGGATAATTGAATAATGGTGGTATTTTTTTTGACCTTTTGAAGAAGTAAGACAGCTTGAACTGTCAACCAAACTCCATAACACACATCAAACCATCCCTTTTAATAAACACATTATTATTTTTCTTCCAGCTATACTTACTGCAATTCATCTTATTTTACTCACACTTTATTTGTTTCTGGACTCAGAAGATCAGCTTTGTTAGTGGGATTACATCAGGGAATTCAGTCAAGCCACTGCAGGCATGAATCTGATCTACTGACAAACAATAGATGTTTTCTATTTAATTTTCTCTAAGTCACTTTGTGAAGCTTTGAAAACCTACACAATGTAGGTGAAGGAACTTAATCCTAGAGCAACAAGAGGTCTTATCCTTCCTGACTGCTACTAGTGGGCATTTATTCCAGACAGCTTGGTTTTAAGGATCAAGAAAGCTGAGAACAAAAACTTTTACTCATTTGGACTACATTTCAGTATCTTCACTCTAGTTAGTGTGGACTGCAGGAAATATCATCCATCTTACCATCGCTGTTGACGCAGACAACAACTGGAACCTGCGTACCAGGGCCACAGGGCTTTTCATTGTCAGGAATGCATTCCTCCAGCCCCAAAATTCTCCAGTCATAGCATGAGGGCTCTTCACATGGGATGGCTTCCAGCAGGTGAGGACAGTTTCCTGTTCCTCCTGTAGGCTCATTGATGATGCGACGTTTTCTTAATTTAAAGCCTGAAATGTCCACAAAAATAACAATTCAACTCCAAAATGCAAAGTGAAGCACTTTTTATCTGTCTACACCTGAGTAGTTCTGTTTCTCTTCTCTGTAAAACATATCACAGACACCCAGCAGAACACTGCATTTTAGATCATTGGCTAGAAGAACTCATTTAAGGACTAGAGAGAAAATTTTACAAGAGATCCAATAGTTTTGAGCCTCCTTAGGAGGCTTTGCCTTAAACCCCTGTTTATCATAGTCATACACACTCCAAGAGGGAGACAGGATCATTTCCTGAGCCTCCCTCTTGCCAGATCCATCTCACCTAATAAATCTTGACTACGTTGCTGGGTTGCCATCTCTCAAATACGTTGTTTGTTTTCTTCTCAGGTATGTTCCAACAGGGATGGATTATCAAGTGAAATCAGTTTATAAAACTCCCTTCCCCCTCCAACCCTCCAAAATAAAATGGAAGAATAAAAAGACAACCTTGTGAGAAAAAGAAAGGCATGGAAATAAACTCAAGTCCTATGAATAAATTTTCAGTAATAAACATAACAATATTCCCTTGCAAGCATTTACAAATTTCCTTAAAACTACCTAAACTCATTTTGGAATGGAGAAACTGATGGGCCTTTATACATTGTGTCATATTCCAGGCCAATGCCAGAGACCAAAAGTAACCCACTCTCTCACTCACTTTCAGGATGGCTCATTGAAACAACTTCTTTTTTCTTGTCAGAACAACCTAATCAAATTAAATAGATTCAAGAAATAGTTCCTTGTGTAGTAACTTTCTATAGTTTCTGGTATATCTGATTGGAATATTTTAACTTTGGCAAGGGTTTGTTTCTTCTCATATCTTTTGTATTATATCAGCACTCAGGCAGGTTAGTAATATACTGATTTTTTTAATAAAACACTGCATATAACTGTAATTTCTACCAGGACACAAACTAAACAGGAGAGTTTTCAAACACATATGTGCAGGAACTGATTGTTTGAAGACATGCCTCTTAATTCAATTAAAATAAGTATTACTTTAAAAATACATTTCCATGTATCTTCAGTTGCTGTTTGTTTTTTCTTTTCCTAAATTGAAGAGTTCAGCCCAATTACGTGCAAAAGGTTTAGTAAGCCTGACACAAAAGGCTGATACCATTTCAAAAATAAAGAACCCCAATATCTACAGCAACAAAGGATGCAAGTGATCAGGAAATATGTAGAAACACTGCTGCTAAAAGTGGGAGTGTCTGTACAATTTTTACATCATTCTTTCAGAAGAACTGTCAAAGCAATTATAAAATAAAATATAAGAATTTCCAGAGAGGAGGAAAACATTGGCCATTGAGAAAAGATCTCTGCTCATGCGTGCAGGAATAAAGGCTTGCATAAAGCACATCCTAATACATTTCTATTAGACAGATGTCCAAATCAGTCTCACAAACCTAAACTTTACCCTGAAAATGTAGCAAATCTTTCAGTGATGGAAAAACAACAGAAATAACAGACTACTTGACAGCTGTACTCAGAGGAGACTTAATCCAATAGATTTGCACACTGAACTGCTTTTTCCTTCTTGAATTGATCAAGGCTGGGTCAGAGTTCCACAAAACAGCTTTGTAAAACTTGCATTACTGCTGCCCAGACAGAAGTGTTGCTAGCAGCATGCCAGAAAGCTCCAGCTAAGCAAACACAGTAATCACAGTTGCTCCTTCCAGTGGACATATGTGGCTGCCCTTTCTCATGACTGTTTTCAATCAAAACCAAGTCCATATTCCCAGCTTTTGTCAGATAATCACTTTGCAGCAATGATTAGGCCAGTTTTTCTCATTTACAGCCAGAAACCCACAGACTTCTAACATGAGGTCCCTGTCACGGTATTCTTGCTTTCCTATTTTGATGTCAGGTTACTACAATCTGTTCTGCATGGCAATAAGTTGTAAAACATGCTGAAATTGAAACCAGCACATATGTCATCAGTAAAACAGCATCACACATCAACAATGAATGGTCCCATCTCTTTGCCAGATCACTTTGCTTTATGGTCTAATAGTGAATTCTTAAGCTATTACTGAACTGTGAATCTTTGAGCGTCTTGGACACTACACACCTCAAAGGAGTTTTCTGTCCTCCTTTTGAGGCAGTGCCAGACTGTGATTTGAACACACAACCTGTATCCCTTTCAATCTGAGAGGAAGGTTTGAAAATGGAATTGATTTGTAAAAACCTCAATTGATATTGAGAGCCTAGTAAACAGGCTACATTTTTGCTACCTTTGGTGTAATAGTAATGTTAAAAGTAGTCCTAATTCAATTACCTTATTTTCATGCCCAGAGGCACTAGATATACACTTCTTGGTACACAATTTTGTGTGCTTGCATAACCAGAGCTTCCTAGTGATTTAGGATTAGTAAATAATCACCATTAAAAGGCTCTGCTGATTTTTTACATACCCTTCTTCGCCTGAGGGTCATCACAGCTTTCATAGGTGCACGGTCCCCAGGATGACCATGCTGAGGTCTCGCACTCTGTAGGACACGGAATATGGCACAGCTGGGAGGTGCTGGGAAGAGGTCCTGTACACAGTTTACGGTCTACTGGCCTTGAAGCTGTCAAAACAAAGTTAAAACATTTCTCATATGTCACTGCTCATGAGCCTCAGCTCTAAGTGGACAGAACTATCCTTCAATCAGAAAGGCTGCTATCTCATAATTTTAATTTGATGATGTGACGGAAAAATGCCTGCCTTGAAAAAATGGAACAGAAGTCAGTCTAACTCTCTGCATGAACAGAGTAGAATCCCATTATGTGGTGACAGGAAGACTGTAGATATTGCAGCACCCCCTTGGACACAGTTCTTTCATTTGAGGGGTAAATTACACTGCTACAACCATTGTTCACATTGCACTGTACTCTGGGTAGATTTATGTCCTGCTATGTCATGACTTCTTCTCTTAAGAAACTGAACAAAAAGCTGCATAAATCCCTTTGCACTTGTATATGTAAAGCTATATGATACTATAACTTCAAAGGCCTGGTTAATTAATATTTAAAAGATTACTTTTAAGCTATAACCTGAAACACAGCTAAAATTATGACAATTTTTTTTTCTTTTACTCTAAAGACCATCAAGTGCTCACACAGCAGTAAGATTTGTTCAGCAGCAGCTTCAGTCTAAGAAAGACTTTTTTCAGATACATACATGGTTTGCATTTACTGTATATATATACGTATATAAATACATATACATAGTATATATGTATAGTTGTAAAAAAAGGCACAAGACAACTTCTTTTTTCTTTAAAGTATTATTTATCTGTAGAGACACATGTGAAGGCAGATTCTTCTGTTCTTTAAGGATCAATACGCTGAGCCAAAATCCCCCTTCTCCTTCAACACTTTATTCTTTTGACTTTCCAGGTCATACAAGTAACAGGACAATTCTATAAGGTGCCAGAGCAAGGCACAGAAGTCTAACTGAAATGGCACCATTTAATTGAAAGCAAGATTTTAATTCTCTTTCATAATACAGGACTTGACAAAATATTACACTAAGCAGAGAATACCTGCTAGAAGGCAAAGTGAAGTCTGTGACATTATTTCACTTTGGCTGATTGAAGAAACATGCAATTCCTTTATTTAAAACACTCATCTTACTCGACTTTTTTTTTACACAGGACAGTTAATTCATTAATTTTTGCCACCATTTTTCACAGAAAGACTCTTGGATGAAATAAATTCAGTATATGACAAAATGTCCTTCTGAAAGAGGACATCAATAACCACTTATAGAATGTGAAAGTAAACATCAGGCTGTTAAAGTATGGTCAAGCTTGTAGACATGTATATATGTCTTTCCATTCAGATTTTCTAAGCAGATGATCTTTATAGTTACAGAGAAAGTATCCAATTCTCATTTTTTTAAGGGGAAAATGGAACGAAAAGTCCTCAGCTATTCTGGTTTTCCTGGTTGCCTCCTTGGGCAACTAGTTTTACGTAGTGTTGCTCCATGTCATGGAGGCACAAAGACAGCACCTTTTTAAAGATACTGCCTCTACCTCACCAATCTCTTGAAACAAAATAATACAAAACCCCATATTCCAACATTTGTATAATGCTATGTTGGAATTAAATTTTATGACAGAACATTGAATTTTACAGTCAGTTTGACATGCACACCTAATGTGCAAGATAATCAACATAATATGCACATCTGGTGTAGAAAATGGATATAAATAAATATAATTTTCCTGTTGAATTTGTATTGAATCGTTTCTAATTAAAAAATAAAAAACAGTAAGTAAGTGCTATGCATACATTTTTAACCTTGATTTAATTGGGAATTGCCCAAGTGAGACAGTTAAAATTAAGGGTCAATTACACCCCTGAGACACAGTCTTGCTTCAGGGAATAGAGAAAGTGTACTAAGGAATTCCATGCTTCATCTCTAGCCTTCATCATGATAAAGAACTTATCATCACACTAGTTCATGGAATGTTACTCAGAAAAATAACAAAGATCTTTAATCAGGAAGCTTTAAACTAGTAGCTTTTTTGCATCACAGGTATCAATAAATCTCTAAATATGTCAAAATGTTTTTTGAAATGCTGCTTTTAGATGCTAAGTGATGTACAAATGCTATCTGTTGTGTATTTCTTTTACAACAAAAGAATTCAACCACAGGACAGAAAAGTTATATTTCAAGTTATTAAAAAACGTTTTCATCATTGAGCACTCAGGATGCATTTCACGCAGGATTACTCAGAATTCTTGTTTGAGATGACAGTAAAATAAGTAAACAGCTTTGCTTGGTATCTTATGACCATCTTATTCCCATGAATTTAAATGAATTTCTTTCAGCATCAAAAATGTATGATTGAACTTAGGTTTTGATGCTTATTGTTTAGCAAAGACACTGACAGAAGATGATGTTGAATACAGAAATTTGCAGTTGTAAAACCTTGTCTTAGCTCTGTCCTTTCATACTCTCTTGTGGCAGCAATAGTGATTATGCTTTACTCTTTGGAAGTGACATTGAATGCTGATTAGACTGTATGTAATACTACTAGATCTATGTGAAATTTGACCAAATTTTGGACCAAAAATAGAAAGAAAAGTTAATGTATTTGGATAACTTCTTTTTCTCCTTCAATCTAACTTATAAATTAGATTCAGTTTTCAAGAAATTTCAGGTTTGAGGATAGTGACCTAAAAACTAATGTAAGATTTAATTATCCATTCTTCAAATCATCTTCTATACTAGGAAATTTTAGCTGAATATATTTTATATCCTTGAAAAACACCTCCTCACATTATTGCATTTTAAAAACAACTGAAAAGAAAAAGAACCATTCTGCTTTTACACATTTACTACATTTATCAAGATATCAAACTCTCCATCATTCTCTAAAAGCCCTGAAGAGACTAATGCCCAGTAATGACCAGGCTGGCAAAGAGAGTGAAATTGTATATGACTGCATCAGTATAAGGAGACATAACTTCATATTTCTCTTTTTGGTCATTTGTCACACTGTTTTCACAGCAAACAACAGAAAGAAATTTCTCCAAAAAATCAAGAAAAACCCAAGCTGAAAACACATTATGACAACAATTAATGAATATATATTCTTCTCATTTTCTATAATGTTGAATTCTCTCATCAAAAAACATCAGGTAATTCAGAACCTTTTGCTACAAGAAATGGCACAATTTCATGCATGTAAGGAATTCCCATGTGTTTAATAGGGCAATGAACGTGTATTTGCAGATGTAGAATAAATTTATGCCCATAAAGGAACTTTTCTCCCATCTTTATTCTACATCAAGGGTTTTAAAGGTACTCAGAATAAGACGACACAATCCACCTCATTGGTGAGAGACACTTCATGACTAAACCACTTAAGTAGATGAATACAGATGAAACAATTTAAATCAGTGGCAAGGAAATGGCAGAATGACAGTGGCCCCCAGGAAACTTGATTGCCACCTGCTTAACAACTACAACCAATATTCCTTCTTCTTCCTACTGACCTGAATGGCATGAAGGATTCTAGTTCAGCTAAGTATTAGAAGTCCACATTCTTACTGGAGCCCTAACTTGGTGTTTCAAATCTACAGAAGGACTGGAAACAGCAGCTATGATGAAAGCCACAAAACAATTCCCAGTGTTCAGAACTGAGAGGAAAAACAGCCACTAGCTAAAATGGTTCAGTAGTGGAGAAGGGAACTGTTCTCACACCCCAGCTGGCTCATGAACTTCCTTAGTTCATTGGCCTGTCACTTTCAAACTGATCTGAATTTCCTGAAAATGCTCAAATACTTTTAACTATTTCAGAGCTACATAAACATGTTAATTATACACATATAGCCAGCAGGGTCCCCCAAAAGGGACATTGCCTCCTTTGCATGCTCTTAATCAAAAGGCCAGGTTGGAGGCCTTAATTTACCTACCTGTTATTTCAAAAGTGATTGATAGCAGAGGTGCAGCACTAGCCTTCGACTTGCTCTGGGACTGACTTTCTGAAATAACAGGGAAACGCCACCATAAGTATATGAGAATGGAGGTCTTTAAAGCAGCCTTTCCAAGACAGCATTCACTACAACCAACAGCAAACTGCACTGAGATGAAGGCGTTTCCCCACAGCATAATCTGGTGGGTGTGTGCCCTGGCTTTTTCCCATCCTCAAATTACTCATAGTTTTCCATGAGGGGAGAGAGAGGGAGGATGAGCAGAGCAGCAGCTCTTCTGAAAATCTGTCGCCTAATGTGGAAACAGCCCAGAGCTCCTTTTTTCAACTAAGAACCACTTCACCCCCAGTTTGAGCTCTTGAAAAACTGTTCTCATGTTTATGCATCCAAAGACTAGTTACATTTTAATCAGCTTTCAGGAGCCTGCAGAGATTACCTCCTGATGGGCTCCATGTATTCCTGTCACAGTCTGATAAGGGTAAATTTCACACCCGCCTAATCTGGCGAGACTTCACAGCCTACCAAAATCCTAATCATCATTCTGAACAGTAAGCTGCCACTGGTTGTATTGTTACCTCTCCTTAGCTGGGAGGTTTTCTTCGTTCACACTACAGCAGAGGCATCTAAACTTTGTTCAGCAGAGGCGATTTACTAAAAGCCCTTGGGCAGAGCTGATTTGCATTAAACAAAGAAGCCTGAAAGCTTTTTCTTTAATAAATACAGATGTGGGGCTGCAGAGCTCACAAGTCACACCCCACTGATCTGAGCAGTCACGCTGAAATGGATGTTGGTATTAACATTCCCCACAAACTCTACCTCTACGGCAAGTTTGAGAGTACCTTTAAACCACAGCAGGAACCTCACTAGTCTGCAGTTTAGCCAGCCCTGGACAAAATGTTGTATTACACAGGATTTGCATACTGATGTTGTTTTTCCTGAAGTATATGGTTGTTGTTTTTCCTGAAGTACACGGCTGTATTTATTTATTTGTTTGTTTATTAATAATAATAATGTGTGCTTGTATGAAACAGGTACAGAAGAAGGTAAAATTTAATTTAAAAGCCGAATGCATTTAGCTTAATTCACTGATTTCTAAACCTATAGTGCTGCATTATTATGCAGAAGTAGACATAATGTAAACTGCGCAAGTGTTATTCTAAAGCATGTAGATTACCAAATGAATTAAAGTTTTTGTCTTCTAAGCTATTCTCTCTTTTCTTAAGAAGCTGTACAGGCTTTAACAGTGACAAGAAATAATCTCTTCTCTCTTTCAGTTAGGTAAATAAAACCCATGAAATTATATTGGCTTGAAGTCCTGAAAGCTACTTAAGAACTTGACCAAATCAAGGGGAAAAAAAATCAATTCCCTGAGAATGAAATCTAATAATATTTTTACATTTGTCTGTATTGAGCTTACATGCCAGAGTTGACATATTCCATCTGCACATCAAACAGCACCTGCAAGTTCATCACCCAGATGAAGAAATTTACAGTAGATGAAGGAACCAAACCTAGGACTTCTGACCCACCTCTTCATGTTCTTTTTACGGAAAGATATCCTGCACAGTATTTTTCAGTAGACACTAAGAAATAGTAACTTGTAGCTAGGAACCTATATTTGCAGCATAGAGAATGAAACCTCTGCTGCAGCAATTAAGCATTTTTGTCCAAATTAAAAAATAGCAGTAACTCACAAGGTAAGAAGGCACTCATAACAGGAGACAATGGCTGTGAAACAGCTCTGGAATGCTGACATGCTCTGATTTCACACTAATTTAATTGTAATTGAATCAAATTTACCTTCTTTATCCTTGAGGGTATTTAAGTAGGAGAGGAGATTTTCATTAGCTTGCACACAGTACACCTCCCTGGTTTGAATGCCACCTCCACACAGCGCTGTCTGATTTGCTCGCCTCTTGTCCTGCTGGCTAAGGAGAGGATCCACACGACATTCTGTCCACTCGGTGGTCCGCCAACCATACCTGGATCAAATTTGGTTAATTGGGTCTTCAGAAATCATGAAGGCATTTTACACTGTATTAAATTATACAAGCTGAAATGCCTCAGCAACCTCATTAATTTCCTAAAAGGCCTGAGCACCACAATTTCTAACACGCAGAGGTGCATTAAGTCTCATATTTTATGTGTGTGGAAACTTTTTTTGTATTATTTAACTTTTTTAATCATTAATCTTTAGGAAGATCTTTTCTGCTCAATTCCTGAAACGTACGACACATATAAATATTTTATTTGAGGGAAGAAAAAGTTGATATGCAGAAACAAATAGTCCACATTCAGATAAGTTAACGTTCAAGATTGTGACTCTCAGCATTTGTTTAGAGATAGACAATTTATATAAACAACAGCAAAATATCAAACAAACATGAATGCTGAGAAACATAAGAGGCAGAAAACAAGTAAAAAAAGCCCAAAACAACCCAACCCCCCTCCCTCCTCCAATAACCCAAAGGCCTATTGTTATCTTTGGTAGAAGACACAGAAGTTTCTTCTGGATACGAAGGCAAAACTGTAATTGCATTTTTTATTATTACTACAGAAAAACTTTTCAGTAAATTCTTTTTTTCACAGTCAAGAGGACGATCATTCTGCAGTACTGAAGCATCCCTGCTGGGTGCTGACGAATGATGAGAAGCTGGAAGCTTCCTAATCAGTGAATAGACAGCAAAGAAGATCTTTGACTCACAGTTAAAACCCCGATTGGATTTATGAACTGCAAGAAATGCCACAGAATTCCCTACCTAACAAGTACTTTAAGGCTAAATCAAGCAAAGTGCTTCCAAATGTAGCTGGAGATAGGGAAAGATGACTTTCAACTCTTAAATGAAAAATATATACCACAGTCAAAGATGCTTAACATCAAGTGATATTTCTCCAGACCCTCTTCTCAGTTCGATAAAGAAAAAGCACAGCTGGGAATTTAATATTAATCTTGATTAGTTGATAAGGATTACAGCAATCTCTTGAATTGTAAAGTGCTCGCTGTCATTTCTCCTAAACTTTATTTACTGTCACTCTTAGCCTAGCCCACTTCCCATTTAGGGCCCAGTACTGCCTTTGTTGTGCTGAATACAAGTCACTGAAATAGTCTGTTAGCTAACCAGATGTGTATCACCCCTTTCCTGTGTTCAACATTTGGTCTGCAAACAGACAAAAATTTCAGAAAACAATAACTCTGGTAGAAATGTTATGCAGGGAAAAGATTGCTGACAAATCAATACAATTAATTTATTTTCATCTTACCTGACCCTGCATATGTGCAAATATTGTCTTTTAAAAATGGAAACAAATTGAAACAAAATATACTTGTTTTTTTTCCCCTGTAATTAGAGAAGGAACTGTTTACACTACAATAGAAGCTATTTGCAGACTTTGGGCTTTCAAGAACACTGAATAAACACAGGATAAAGAAAACAGGTGAAGTCCTACCTATTATTTCTTTAATAATGGTTTTGTTGATATGCCATTACCAGCCCGGTAAGCTTAATTGAAATTGTTCATTTTAGTAACAGAGAACTGACATGAACCAACTTACGTAATGCAGGGTGCTACACCATCTCCTTGAGAAACACATTGCTCTGCTTCTTCTAACTGAGGGCATTCACTCTCACTGCCAACAGGGAGCTGCTTAATGCTCCGTGATCTTGTGCGATTCCCTTTAGGGGTTGTCATGTCGAAGCAGGTTTTGGAGCAGGGGGTCCATTCTGACCACTCTGACACCTGGCACTCCTTGGTGATCACACAGGACTGAAATGTGATGGGCAGCTTGTCCTGTTTGCAGAAGCTGTAATAAGAGAGCAAGAGAATTTTTAGCACACATATCCAGACAGTCACGAACTCCTACAGAAAAACTGATGTCAGTTGTAACACAAAAGTTAGTAAATATTTTTAAAGCTGTTGAGTCTCAGTCCACATGTATGTGATCCCAAAAAGTCAGCCAAAAGGGCTTCTGGCTACAGTGACTTAAACCAGATAAATAAGAATTTCAATAGTTAAAAATTACCAGTATTGCCATATCTGTGATCAAAATATTGCCAAATCTGTAAAAAAAATTAAAATATAAATCCTCATACATGTACAGAAATACAACGAAGGAAATGCATACATTTTAAACTTCTTATCTCTTATTTTTAGGTATATTCATCTTTTTTCTTGGAACTATGTTCCAAGTAAGGAAAGATCAATAACCAAGATGACTAAAGATGTTTTTTCAGAGAACAAAGTATTCAGTGTCATCTTCTCCTAGTTTCCAGACTACAAATTGTTTAAAGACAAGTGGCAAATGTATTGAATGCTTGGTCACTAATAACTTACTTTGTTAACAGGTTGTATATTGCCACAGTGATGTCTTATGGTCTAAACAGGGAATGATCTCTACCCTAAAGTGAAGTTTTCCCTGCTACCCATAATTTTCTGTTCTTTATTAAGGCCATCATTTAATTTCCATGTTCTTATCTGATTGCTTCATTCATGTATTACATAGGTTTCCAGCAAGATTTTCTCCCTCTAAATCCCTCTGCATTTTAAATGTTATATTTGAACTAAAAACTAACATTACTATTTTGAAGTTTGATTCACAATAGAAAAATGAGAAATAGAGAAGACAAATTACAGTTAAATTTAACATAACTTTATCTCCTGAATTATAATTACAACATAGACTTCTTTTTTTTAACATGTCTGGTCTGGAATAAAAATCTAGCTTCTGAGGAAGTTAAACAGACAGGAAAAATATTTATTGGCACTGCAACTGGCATAATGAAATACTCTGTTCAATACCAGTCTATACAACAACTATACAACAAAGGCTTTTTTCCTTTTTAAAGAACACAAAGTAACACAGAAAAATTAATATTTACAACTATTTTGTTGCTATACAAAATTTGGCCCTACCCATATATCCAATATAATTTTGAACTGCTATTTACAAAATTTTGTAATACTAAAACTAGGGGTACTTGATGAAACTAAGAGATTTAAAAACACAACAAATGAAAGCATTTTATGCACAAGCAACAGACCAATTCCCCAGCTTGCTAGCAGAAGATCCCGCTTGTCGAGACAGACAGTGTCAGCATGTCCAAGAAGAGGTTGATGAATTTGTGAGCTATATATGGATACTAAAATGACTAAGCAGAAGCATATTCTAAAATGACTAAGTAGAAGTTGTATTCTAATCAAGCAAGGAAAGGAAAAATCACATATTTCAAACTTTATTTTACCAGAAGAAACAAATGTTTCTCATACCTTTCAGTACAAATGACTATATCTAGAGAGACATTAATAATTAAACTTAGTAATACTGTATGGTACAAAAATGCTAACTCCAAAACAACCACGTGTCATTTAAAAAGCTCTGTATAGGCAACACATTAGCTGAGAAGGTTGGTCATATTTCCTTTAAATGTCTTATCCAAGAATTTGCACAGACTGATTCCAAATCAAAACCTGGGAATGCCTTTGTTACACAAAATAGTTTCTTCTGTGTTTGGTACTGAATGCTACAAATTTGATCTCCACAAATAATTGAAAGCAAAGCTTACTTTCATGTAAAGCCTCCTGAACTTTTTGATGGATTTATGTGTCTTGTTTAGTCACACAAACTTGGGGGGAATCTTCTCACAGGATGAAAGACAAATGGGCAAGTAACACAACAGAAAATAAAAACGGACAGTTGACATTCATTTCATTATACCACCCAACTCACTAGAAGTTATGCATCAAACATCTCCATGCCCTGTGTACTTTTCACTAATGTCTAATGCATTATATGCAAAGTTAACCATTCAAGAAGCACAGGGAGAGCACAAGTAAGTCCTCACTATCAACCCAGATAGTTGTGTCCAGATAATTGCTTGGAAAGCTCAAAGAAAAGCACAAGTTACATAAAAATGCTTTTAAAAGTTAACAGAGCACACTGGGTACAAGAAGCAGAAACACAGGGGTAACATATAAAGTCTGTAGCAACTTGCTCTCAATACAGTGAATATATTCAAAGGACAATGCCTTAAGCATCTGTTTTTTGGCAGGGAAGAAGGAATTATTACACACTTTCTCTGTGGTTTGAGAAAGTACCATTTCAGACAACAGATAGATAGAGTGGGGAAATGAAGCCTAAGGTATATAAGCACTTAAATGTCACAGTAGAAAGAGAAAACAATCCAAAACAAATCAAATCAAATCAAAACAAAACAAAACCAAACAAAACAAAACATCACAAAGGATGAATGGTCCCTACTGCTATTGTCAACATTAAACTTGTTCCTGACCTCAAAGACATAGATCACACAAAAGAAGTAAAGAAAAAGGCAATGCTAGTTCAAAGGATCTCCTGAACATAATTACTGCTCAACCTCTTCTGAAGAGATGTGGTCAAGAATTTGTGTCTACTCACGTTCCACAGCCTCGTTTTTTGCTTCTACAGCAATAAATAAAAACTGAATATCACTTAAGAATTAAAGATAGGAAGGTCACGCCTGGGGATATCAAAGTAATTTATGGGATAATTAAGGCGAAAGACACAGAGAGAGCAAAGGTTGACGTGTAAGCCTGAAGCAAATCACACCACAGTACCTGTGTACAAATGCACATGTTGTACAGTTGAAAGAACTCTCTTCAGTCAAAAATAAGCTTTAAAAAACATGAAATAATTAGATTAGTCAAGAGACAAAAAAATTCTTTCTGAGGTATCCTAAATTTCTATTAGAGAATGAAAAATACTTTAACAATTTTAAAAAATCAGGAAAACTTGATTTTATATGCCAATGACCTGCATGAGTGTTTAAAATCTCAGTTTCAAAAGGTATCTTTTAAGTTTTGTAGGAAAGTCATGGAAGAGACCACTGGAATTTCCTCCTCTACAAATTCAACTAGAACAGAAATGGGTTTTTCTGAAAAATTTTTGCAATAACTAAAGCTGTGCATCCTGCATGCATGAAGCCAAATGCATGGTAATACATGACAGTGGGTCTGATCTCTAAATTTATGCAGGATGAATAGAAAAAATAAGCAGGTTTTAAACTAGGCAGTAGAAGTCTTTGCTGCATGAGCATACTCTGTACACAACTTACTTGTACAGCTAAGAGATTTTCTGCTTTCGCTGCTGTTTCCTCCATATGATATTGGACTGGTAATTAAAAAGAAGAGTTAATGAGAAAAAATGAAGGCAGCATCAGAATGGCTGGGAGGTTCTAACTAATAATCCATGCAGTCTGAAACCTGCCTTAGCAGTAGCTAAGAGAGGGCAAAAATGTAAAGACAGCAAGTAATGAGTCACACTGTCCCAAGATATGCTCTGGTTTTCCAGTAAAATATGGCTTATAGAATTTCAGAATACAAACTGAACCTTTGTACTGAAGCGTTTGTAGTGTTCAATTCCATGAACTAACAGAAGTGCCTTCTAAAACTAGCTAAGATTTTGGCACGTACATCATCTTAGAAACACTGCATTACACACCCTTTTTACTGACCAATAACTGTAGATAGCTATTTTTGCTTTAAAAGTGCTCAGTTAATTTAATTTTCTGGCTTCAGATCTTTCATAGCTTCTATACTCTATTCAGTTTCTCTGTGGAATTTTTTAACTTAGAGACTTCCGTAAGCTCTTTCCTTGACTGTCTGTTAGGTCCAAGAGTCCTCTTTCACTTTGTCTTGTTTTATTTGAACTCAGTTATACCCTGCGACTACAGATTCTTTCTATTGTATGTGCATCTGTGAAATGAAAACTGGTCTGGATTTGAGGGCTGTTCAAGATTCATACTGAGGACACTCCTAAAATATCTGTCCATTACTATTACCACAGTTTATAAGTTAATGTAAATAGGAGTCACAAATACAAGGTATTAAGGAGACACCAATTTGAAGTTCGATTTTGTGCTTTTCCTGATACATTGCTTTTCATGCTCAAATGTAATGGAGCAACAATGTGAGGTTTGCAATTTAAATCTAAAATTGAACGGTGAAGAACATGCCCTTTACAATAAATTCAATTAATTCACTCAATACAGATATTTAACAAGAACTGCTATTTATTGTTTTGGACTATAACGTAAACTAATGGAGCCCAACTGGCAAGGTTAATGCAAGCCACAGTCTCTTCAATAACTTGTGTCTGCAGTATTTTGCCTCTATTCCTTCACCATTATCAATATTCAACTTTGGTTTTCCCATTATCCACATTCAGCTTTTATTTTCATTAATGAAGTTTTCACAGTTACTATTCCTTACTTTCATTCACTATACTCATTCTCCCATAATTCTTATATTTATTTTTTCTCTAGCTGATTTTCCATTTGATTACATACAGAGATTTCCATTATGCTGAAATGAACAATATGGCTATCGTTCAGGAGATTGATGCCAACATAAACTTTTGGCACTCAGGAAGAACAAAAGCCATGTGTTAGGGCTTGACTGAAAAGGACTTAAATGAAATTTTTCAATTTTTTATATTGAAAACTGTGATTTTTCAGTCCTGGATCACTATTTGATGTAGTAGTGGATTATGTCCACAGGTTCTTGGCTCCTGTGGCTCTAGACTTCTTCGTAGGTGTAGCTACAGATCTGCCCAGCTGCTGCAGTCCTGGCACGACTGACCTACCCTCACCACTGGTGTGGACAGCAGACGACCCCATATGAGAGAGCTCAGTGTGGCTGGCATTATTAAGAGACACTCAACAGACATCTATATTGTCACACACCACACACAAAACCTAGGGGAAAACGGCATTCTTCCTCCTCTTGACTATCTCATACTAAATAGTGTCACAGGCATTAAATAACACGTACCCTTCAAGACCAGGAAGGGCTGTGGAGTCAGAACCTGTTCTGTCTACTGGGGATTTCAACCCCAGAACCTTTTGGGAAGGAACTTGATGATTCTTTTTGCAGTTCTTCTTGCATTCTCCACAGCAAAACCCCAACAACATGTTCCAATTATGTTTTGAATAAGATTGAAAGAATGAATGAATGAATTAATTTATAAAAAACTTCAGAAGGTTGAAGAAGATATAACCAAAACCTAGGCTAACTGCAAGGAAAAAACACATACTGAATATCATAAGAAGAGGTTCAGCAGTTCAGCAGAAAAAGGGAGCTGCTTCTGAAGGTTTCAGATCAAAGGACAATCAACATGCTAAGGAAATCCAGAATCCTTTAACAGGTTTTTACATAGCTTCATCTAAATACTAAGGAATAATAAGAAGAAGGACTATCTGGCAGATTTTTTTTAAAAAAAAAAGCCCCAGTGGCTCCCTCAGAGCAGAATAATTTAACCATTGCCAAGCCTCAAATTCCTGCACACCATCAAGCATCTCACACAACCGGCTGCATCATCACAAAACATGAAATTTTCTCTTGAATTCTTGCTGATCTCATGAGACATTACTTCATTGAATACCATTAGCAAAATGGTCTTCAATCTTTACCACCAGCCACAAGATGAGAACTATTGACATACAAGCCCATTTAACCAAAGAAGCTCATCTTCTGAAAGACTTGGAACAGTAACAAATTACTTACAGAAAACCCGAACTGGATATTTAACTTTTCCCAGTAGAGAGAATATCAGCAGTTTGTTTAGAGTTTTCTTAAATCTCAGTAAATTGCTACAAGAATAGAGATTGTAAAGGAACAGTTTCCAAAGACCATGTCTGCTTCTCATAACTGTAACCCTACAGTGAAGGAAGGGGTAAAACCTGTATCACACCACTCATGAGCATCACATCCTAGAAAAGCTCTGTCTTAAACTGCTGGGAAATCTGACCACCCATGGGCAGACCCACAGCCTAGATGCTCACACCCTTAAGAGGACTACCTCACAGAAATAATCTGGCTGGGGCAGAAGGTCAAATTAACCTTTGAAATATAAGGACCCATAGTGCGCAATTTTCTACAGCAGCTTTGAATGATCACTCTCATGGGCAGGAAGCCTGAGGAAACACAGCAGAGTTTATGCTGAATATTAACCCTTTGTGTTATACGGAATTAAATCCAGATCTTAATATTGCATGTGGTAGGTCTTTTCCTTGCTCTATATCCGACCACCATGGAACCTTAAAAGATACTAGGTATGGGTAAGAGGGATTTTGGAGTTATGGGTACAAGAATCAAGCACAATGTCCTGATGTGTTGCAACAAGCTATTTATTTTCTATGCAGAGTTCTACTCCGAGTTCATATAGCTTGTTGGATACGTTAACCTCTGAAGCAAAATAATCAGATTAACTCTATGCCATTCATGGACCACAGGTATAGATGGATTTTGAGAGAGACTGTGATAGAGTATTTGGCCTAAAGAAGAAAAGGGAATTTTCTCATAAATAAAATCAAATTTTAAAAATTTCTATTTAATGTGCAGGTAACACATTAGATGGATAACACCCATGAGCTACTCTGAAGACATAAAATTCCACTTGTAAAGTCTAGTCATCCTTGAGAGATTCATCTTATGGTTGGTACACGCTTGTTTTTTTAAAGAAGTCAGTGAAAATACAGTGCCTGTACATTTTCCTAGTAGAAAATGAAATAATCCTCCTTGATTTTCCCTACAGCTGCACTGTTTAGTATAGGTCATCTTGCACATTGTTCTGAGAGACTGTTAGTACCTCCCAGTATAATGGGCCATTATAATCACACAAACAATGATACCACTTCTATTCATTTACAATTCAAATACTGTCCACCTAAGTGTTTTTCACAAGACTATTTTCCCATGATCCTATCAAAAATTTAACTAATTCTGCCAAATAATTTTGAAACAAACAATACCACTCAGGCTTTCTACACTACAGGAGAAGAAAGAGATTACATACAACTATTGTGTCAAGAAAAAATACTTCATTTAATGCAGGCAAAGCAACATGAGGTGCTACTATACCCAAACAAGTGTCAACAAAAGTGCTGTGGGGCTGTTGCAGATACCATGAGTGTGTGAGTGTCTGAGGAGATGAGAAAGCAGAAGTGTTCAGTGAGAGTGCTATCTTTCACAGTCCAATCATCCAGTGAATGAATGCACATCTCATGCTACAGATAATTCTAAAATTGGCAGAGCAGGTTATTTGGCAAGAATCTGCAGAGATGACTTATTAAAGCTTTAGGGAGGAATTTCCCTTTGTCAGTAAGAATTTTCATTATATAGCATTAATCAGCATTTACTTCGACCTGAAATAGCAGCTAGATTCACATGGTTATCAGCAAAGAAAAAATAAATAAAATGCCAAACCTTGCAAATAAAAATATGCAATATTAAAGTTAAGATATAAAGGAATATATTACTGAAAATTATATTACTAACATTAGCTGTATTTCAGGCACTATTTTAGATTAGTTCCCTGTATTGATACTTAGATTTGGCAGTATCACTGTCTTCATCTTAGTCTCCAACTTTTGGAAAAAGTGGTCAATATTAGTAGGTGAGCCACACATTTTATTTTCAGTGGGACCATTGAAAATTAGGCACTGAAGTATACAATCCTGCTGCTCTGGGGAGCTGTGACTTCCCACCCTGTGCATCTTTGCCTTGAGGGACAGTGTGTCCCAGGAGGATGCCCATCTCACATGCTCCCATACCTTAATTTTATAAAGCTGATTGAGAAAACAAGGGCAGACTAAGTCCCAGACTATGCTTAGGCATTTTATAAAAAATACAAACAAAACCAAAACACAAAATCTAAAACAGCAATACATTCTAGTTTGTTCTCTAGGGGACTATTGACAGATTATGATATAATACCAATATAGGAAATCCAAAATTTAGAAAAATACTGCTTGATTAATATTTATTTATTTTGTCATACTGTGGTCAATTAACAGTATCTGACAATGAGGTGGAAAAGATGCATAAAAGTACAGTTTAGGAGAATCTTCATTAAAGATCTCAGTGCCTAAGTCAATTTACCACTGTGCAACATAATCTCTTACTAGATTAAAGTTAAAAATTCAACATTGCATTCATTCATAGAATTCATTTATTCATTCATAGGATTTATGGGCACAAGAGATTGTCAGAACATAGAGTTCAACCCTCATTACATTATAGCCTATTATATTTTGCTAAGGAAGAGCATTACACATATTTGAATAAAAACTATATAAGAGAAAGGCATCCAATCTTGATTCTTTGCATAGAAATATATGAATGTCATATATCTCAATGACAGAACAACTGTTCACTGTATTAAAGGAATTAAAATATGGTGTGGAAAAAGAAATTGTTCATTGCTGTTTCAATTATTCAGCATGGTGTGTGTGTTTCCATCTTAAATCTAGATTTGGGCACAGTATGTCAAATGTGTAGCAATACTGACAAGACACTGTCAAAACAGCAGCCTTGGTAAGGTGATGGAGCAGGTACTTAGAATAAAAAGGAACACCCATTGAATAATATTATGCATATCCACAGAAATTACTGTCTCCACCAAAATCACATTAAAAAAACCACAGGATGCTTCTACTTTCAAAGTAGTGGAAATTCTAAAGGCACAGTGGAAAATTGTAGGAAAGCAATATGCTTGCATCCTGTTTCTCTAATAATAGTTTATATTTTTATTATCCCAATGCACCTGACAATTAGCCCTGCAGTTTTTAGTTATCAAGAGGTTTTTAATCCAAACTTACTTTCTTCTTCCCTGTTCTCCATTTGTTAACAGCATGTGCTCTAAATGATTCCAAAACAATGAATCAAGATGACTGTATTATAGTCCACTAGCCAAATATGTGATATTTACAGGTGTTCTGCAAGTGAACCACTTGTGGCTTTTAAATCCTCACAGTATGGTGAGTTTGGAGGCTTCCTCTAAAAAAACAGCAGTAGAGCTGCCTTTCCAGTGACATAAAAAGCAGGTGCAGACACACATGCTTTCATCTGGTCCTCGATGAACAAACAAAAGGTTGCTTATGCTCCTTCATCTCTACAACCCATCCCCTCTGCACTGCTATTCCCTCACCATCCTGCAGCCCATCTCCTTGAAGTTACTGCACCTTAACCACTGCCAACCCCCCTCCCCATTCAGCCTGTTGCGTCACGGAGGGGCTCAGAGAAGTACAGAGAATCTCTCAAGACTTCTTCTAAGTGAGGAATACATTACAAACAAACTGCACTGCTGTATTGTATGTCTGAACCTTTCTTCTCTTTGCTGTCTGACAGCATATACCTCCTGGTGACTTGTCTGCTTTCCAAATCAATGGCATAAATAAAGCAACAGGCTTATGCTGGTTTGGTTTTTTTTTATTTTCCTCCTGAAAACTGTTTATAATTTATAAGAGTGGAAGTCTATAAAGCAAATGCAGACATTCGTTTTACGATTTGGAAGGGGAGCACTGGGCTAAGAGATTTGGAAGGGGAGCATTGGGTTAAGAGATTTCAGGACCTGGAAAGGAAAACAAAGCTAAAATGCCATTCTAGAGGAGCAGATTCTCTCTCCTTGTTTTTCCTGCCAATACCTTTAGCATTACTCACTCACCAGTCCAAATACTCAACTGGCTATTCTCCAATTCCTTAGCTCCTGGCTATTCAGCTTAAAACTTGTGGCCAGTAGTGAATATTGTGACTCTGCCTTAAGCAGATACAGGTCTATGTGAAGTAAGATGAAAAATGAAGCATTCTTTATGCCCAACATCAGAAAGACAATTCAATGATTTTGGTTCTACTGTCATCTCTCATGTCTCAACTGTAGTATTGGAATATACAAAAGCTCAAATTCTCCAAATCTTTAAATTCTATAAAGCACTGCAATGAGACCATTATGAAAACTTCCAAGAGAGTTTAATTTGCTTCAATATGTGGATATAATTTTCTAGATATTCAATGAATGCACAGAATCAATGAAGACAATGAAAAGAATTAACAAATAATTACTTTCTCAGATGAACTGAGGTGAAACAAGTCAAAGATGATCATATGACCAAATGCATTGAGGCTAAACCAACCTGCTAAAGAATTGGTTGACGTCTTAAATTTTGGATTTTTCTGCCCCATCATTTTGTTCCACTATTGTAATTCATACGGTTATATTCCAACAAAGAAATAAAACTGAATATTTATAAAATTTTACTATTTCTTCTTGAATTCTCACTTCAGATCATTTAGTTCACCAATAATGTTCAGCTTCACATACAGGTCTCTACTACAGCAGTGCTGCCAAGAGAGTGTTAGCCATTTATGAGGACTGCAACCAGAGCTGCTGGGGATGGTTTTCTATGTGGTCTCCTCCATTCTTCCCCTCATTTGGAAGTGTTTTGGTCCCAGACTAAGCAAGATAATGAGCCATATCCAAATGATATAGAAAAAGAAAGGAAATAGTGCAGAAATTCCTGGGATTTTTTTTTTTTTTAAGAGGCGGTTATATCCTTGCAGAACTGCTTTAACTACAGCCCCCTTTCCAGCCATTTGAGCTGAGTGACTCTTAGCAGTGACATGCTGTCCCCACACTTAGGGACCAGCTGCTTCAGGGGAACATGATGTGCTTTGTCACTGGATTTCAAAATCTTTGCCGAAGTGCAGAAATATCGAGGTCAAGAAGACACTCTAGTTCTGTTCCGTGTTCTTGCAGTTATAAATATCTGTGTTCAAGTCCTTCCAAATTTCCCAGTCCAGTGAGCTCCCAAGAAAGCATTTCAGTAAAAAGGTTGTATGAATTAAAAACAGGGTTTTGTTTTGTTTTGTTTTGTTTTGTTTTGTTTTAAAAAAAAAGCTTTTCTTAGACTTGTACAAACCAGCCAAACATTTTTGCTAACCTTTCCCACAAAAGTCTTCTCAGGAAGAGAACTTCCTGCTTCCTGAAACAGCTGCTCCAGGTGTGTCATCACTGGCACAATGCATTTTTCTAGTCTTTTCTTATAAACCTTCAGGGATGGAGGTGCCACATATGGCCCTGGCAATTTTTTCCAGAGCTTCACTATTCCCGGTATTGAGAAGCCTATCGTCATTTTGAAACACAAGATCATTTTGACTGTGACAAAATGTCTCAGACACAACAGTAACAAAGTCTATACTAAAACAGAAGATTATAAGATTAACATGAAGCATAACCATCACAACCTGTAATAGGGCAAACCGATTTGCAAGTCAAAATGAACTTTTACATACATTTTATGTTACTCTACACTGCCAGTTTGTTGTCCAACAGCTCTCTTTGGCAAACCCCAATTTCACCAAAGAGGAAACATTTCAGAGTAGCGGTATTGTCCTCTACATTAACAGCAGCACTGTACAGCTTTTTTTGCTATCCAGAGAAGTCATTCTATAAGCCACTTTTAATTACTGAATTTGGTTTTTTGCTCCAAAATTTCTATTTTTCAAATATTTACAGCACACCAGAATTTCAGACTAAGGGAACATAAAGCAAACACAGGCCATGTAACACATACATTATTGCAGAACAAGCAATACAAAATCCAATATTTCACCCTTCATGGGAGCCTATCTATTGTTCACTCGGCAATAAAGTGTATAAATTAAACTTTGATTTTCTCGTTTCACTTCTCTTTATCATGCCTGGTGTGCAGATGTGTCAAGAGAATTTTGCCTTTTTGAAGTTTTGCTGACAACGTTACAGAACCATTTTCTCTGGAGCACCCTTCTGAAAGTTGCTCTTTTTTAAAACCCTTTTTATAATATATCAATTTTGCTATCTCTGCAAAAAATATTACTCGCCTGAGGGTTTTTATTCTTCTTTCAGTCATGCTGCCAGGGGGCTGATTGTTTCTGATTGCTAAAGTCAAAACTCACTGAAAATGGACTATTTAAGCTGAAGAGCATTTCACATGAGAACAGCAGGTTTTCCAGTCCCCTTACTTGTCTATATTATTTAGTAACACAGTTACAGTGTGATGGAGATTATAAAATCATTTGAGCTGGCTGCATTGACACCCTGGGCAGAAAAATAATTCTATTGTTTCAGATTCTGGAATGTCAGTCATAGAATAAAGCATTTGATTGTTTAGTAAAGAGTGCTGCACAATTGATGCAAATGGATATATAAGTGACTTACATACATTGGTCTATAAAAGCTAGGTTATCAGCACCAGAATTTCTCACATAAGTAATTTCAACAAATTTCCTTGTTTATACTATGCAACTGGAAAAAAAAATCTATATTAAAATTTATATGAAGACTACTGGACATCCTTTGTGCAATTAAACACAAAATCTTATTCATTAGACATAAAAATGCCCACTGCATCATTCATATAATTTTCTCCTCAGAAGAATTTATCCTACATTGTATTATCTATTGTTTCACTGCCTCAGGCAAGAGGGTTTCATTCATTTCCCTGCACCAGCCTGAAATGTGCACAATACACTGAGGTATCTGAACTTAAGACAGCGTTGGTGATCTAAGTGAATTCAAGAGTGAGTGTAATGATGAGTAAAGTATGCCACTGACTTCCAACTATACTTTTACTTTCTTTTACCGTTTATCAGAGCTTTGGCACAACTGTGTCATTCCTCCAGTTTTTGTTCATTTTTTCTCTATAATTTTCTTAACCTTTCAAAAACTTAGGAACTTTCAGAAAGAGTGGCTGGCTGCTATCTGATAGCAACTGATGTATAATAAATTATTCCCTGTATTTAAAGGGTAATGATGCTCCTGGGCTAGGCACAGTGTGCATGATGTGAGGCTGGAAAAGGAAGGAGTAAAGGCAATTTTTTCCTGTACCAACACTGAAATTGTGCTGCAGCCAAAACCTGGGACTGCCTGAGCACGCTGATTTTGAGATTTCTTGTGCAGACATTCATCCAAGTGTGGATCAAAATCTTAAAGAATTGAAGAAAATCAGACTTAGAAGAGACTGCAAAAGGACTATGCAGACAGGCCTAATTCCCTAATTAAGAGTTGCTCCAGGTGTGTCATCACTGGCACAATGCATTTTTCTAGTCTTTTCTTATAAACCTTCAGGGATGGAGGTGCCACATATGGCCCTGGCAATTTTTTCCAGAGCTTCACTATTCCCAGTTTTGAGAAGCCTACCCTCATTCAGCATTGCTGTGATTTGCCCCTTATTGATTTTCCAATACATCCATAATATAGAGAGAGAACAGATGGTTCCATTCTTCCTTGTGATGGGCTGTTACATACTCATAGGCATTTCACCCATATGTCCCTCCTTCAACTAAACAACCCAAACCTTTCAGTTCTTCTCTTAAGCCAGGGTCTTCTTACCACCATTTTCCTTTTTCACTGCTGGATCACATCTTGAAAGGAATTATATTAGAAAAATGTTTTCTACACTTGAAAAAAATTATACTGTTTGGCTTCTGATGAAAAAGGTGGAAGTGATTACATGTTCTGTGATAGAATGTTTAACTGGCACAACAAAAACTCTGAAGTAAAATACCCTGAAAAAAGTTTATAAACACTCACATAGCAGCAATGGGTGTTAGCTTTATTCAGAAAGGTATCTTAACCATGTCACAGTTGAAGTAAAATTGATTAATCAGACATTGAACTAGAGGACAGGAAATAGAATCCCACCAAAGACAGGAAGACTAGACTGAAAGATTTTTGAGTTGAATAAAAACATTCTGGGGGATAGGAAAGAAATAAATAAGCTAGAAAGAGAATGCCAGAGAAAACAAAACAAAGATAATACGGTTTTAGAAATGCATCCAGAAGCCTGTAGAAAGAATTATCAAAATATCTGTGGCTGGCAGAACTCTTGAAAAGTAAAATAATTAATTAATTAATAAATAAATAAATAAATAAAAATATCAGGAAAAAAACCCTGGGCAGACAGCATAAAGGTAGAGATGAGAAAGAAACTGAGGAGGTACATGGAATAAACAAAGAAGTTTTACAGTCTCCCTTTCAGAAATTTTGCCACAGGAATCAAGAAGGACAAAGAATATTTCATGCTCATCTATTTTTAAAAAATATATACTGGAATGAGTAGATGCTGCCTTCTCATGCAGCATCTTTCTCTTGTTTTATGATTTTACTGTATGTCTGACCCAGTTCAGTTTCCTGTTAGTCTGTGTGCCCAGAGCCTTGAAAGCAGTAACATCACCTCTTTCAAAAATGCATGAATTGTTAGAGAGCAAATACCTGCCTGAACCAACAGAAACAGAGCAGACACTTGACAAATATCTTCAAGCTTTTGGGGGAAATCTCTTTAAACAAACAGAGGCCAGGGACTAGCACAGTTTAACAGTGTACATGTATGTGATGCTTAGTTTGATCACCAGCACAGTTTGCATGTTTCATGTCACAGAAAACACTTGAGCTTAATGACGGATGTTCAAGTGGAAATAGCACGAGACTCATTTTGAGATTTGGGCTTGTGTAAGCAAATACACTTATGCATGTTTTACTTCCAACAGAAAAAAATTAAGCTATGCCAATTCATAAATAATGATTACCTCAGAGCAGCAGTTTTCCCATTTCTGTGAGTACACGTGACCTGCCTTGTTTGGTACCCAATTTGTATGTCCCAATATTTGTTCTCTTGTCTATTTTGTCTGTTACGATTCCTCTTCTTCTTAATTAACTCACGAGCCTCAGGATCCCGAACGGCCTTTTCCTTGTCCTTTTCCTTCTCTTTGTTCTTCCCTCGTTTCCTTGCTTGCCTTATTTGTCTCGAATGGGGCACCGAGCAGGCGCTCCATGGCCCCACGCTTAGGCTGTACAGGCTTTCTTCAGCAGCGCACGGGCTGGACTGGCAAATCTGGAATTCGGTGAGGTTTGGGCAAGCTGACCCACCGAACTGCGGCGGAGCCACCACGTGCCGAGTTCGATGCTGAAGCCCACTGCCACAGGTCTTGGAGCACTCAGACCAGGCGGAGAACTCAGCCACGATGCAGTCCTGCCGGCATGGGATGAGGCACGCCTGCTCCTGCCGGGGCTTCGGCTCGAAGTACTCGCAGATGACATCCTCGGCTGGAACCCCGTTGGACTTCTGTATACAGGTGATGTCCCTTGTCTGGATCCCTTCCTCCCCTCTGAGGCACTCCAGGGGCTTCTCGTGGCTGCGGGAGAGGACGGGCCGGCACTGGTTCCAGCTGCCGATCTGCCAGTCGTACAGCTCCTTGTGCCAGTCGCAGACACGGAAACAGCTCTGCTGGTTGTCCGGCCGCTCTGGCTGCTTGCAGTTCGTGGGCAGCGTGGTCCAGCCCTCCACATGGGCGCACCACACCGCTCGCGTCTGGATGCCTCCTGGGCCACATTCATCTCCCATGCATCTCCCCCATGGACCTGGAAAACAAGAGCAGATGCTAATATTGCATATTTAAGTTATTTCTCTGCCATATTGCAAAAGCAAGCTCACAGCATTTCCTCTATGTCTAAGAATTTCATTCTTGGAGAAACTCAGACTTTGAAAACACAAGCATGGGATTACTCTTCATCTCCTGTCTTTATGATTACAGATACATTTCACTTTTTATCCCAGACAAAATGAATATTTAATACTGAATAATTATTAATATTGAAGGATTCCTGAACATACACAGGAATTAATCACGTTAGAGGACTAAGAACTGAGCAATCACATTCACAACTTAGTTTTTGCTGCCAAGGTAGGAGCCAAAGCTCTTCCCTTGAAGGCATGAATTGGATCTCTCTCATCTGCTTGAATAACTTTTCCTGGACTTCAATTTTTTCTTCACATTTCTACTGTACTACACTTTATACCTTGTTGTCAATTAATATCATGCTCTCTTCCTTCCATATTGCATACAAAAATGAGAACTACACATAACATTTTGAAAACTAGAGGTGATTTCAAGTAGGCCACTTCCAGTCTTTCCTTTATTATAACTAAAATAAAAATTAAAATCCAGTCCAAAAATGTTTGTTCCACACAATCTGCGATGTTACTGTAGAACAGAATAAACTCTTGAAGACAGAGACATATCAGCTGGTAACTCTCCAAAGAACAGAAGTTATTGAATCATAGAATCAGAGAATATTGGGTTGGAAGGGACCTCAAGGATGATCTGGTCCAAACTTGCTTGGCAAAAGCACAGTCTAGACAAGATGGCTCAACACCCTGTCCAGCTGGATCTTAAAAGTGTCCAACATTGAGGAATCTACCACTTCCTTGGGGAGATTGTTCCAACTTCTGATTATTTTCATTGTAAAAAAGTTTCCCCTTGTGTCCAGGAGTAACTTATACCTAGAAGCAACTTGTTCACACTGTTTTTATAAATCTCCAAGGTCTATGGTAAATATAGACATGCAACAAGTTGTTATAATAAATCAATAAAAATAAATAAAAACTTATATCCTTGAAAGGTTATATAGTTGCTTTATCCGCTATTAAAAACTGTAGTATTCACCCAGCTCAACTAATGAAATCCACAAATAAGAGGTTAAAAAAATCCTATATTTTTCATGGTTTTTAAGATCTCCCCTCATACACACTGTGAATTGACTTACTACGTAAGAGCAAAAGAACAAGCTATTCAGAAAAAAAACCCCTACAACTATTTATCAAAAAAATCTGTCTATCTGCAGACACTTGATCACACAGAAGACATTTTCTCTAACTAAGGAGTGCTTTGTCCTATGAATAAATTGGGGCCAAGCCATGCAATCCTCATTCACCTGAATGACCCCAGTACAAGACTATTTGTGTGAGTAAAGCTGTTGAAGAAGCCAGGCTGAGCCTTTGCTATTTTCAAAGCAGGTTGACAGCATAATTTTGGTACTGCACAGGAATAAGTGAAATGAACTATGGCAGATACAAATTATTTACAACATCTTCTTATTGAATGACTGGAAGGAAGATGAGGCCACATCTTGTTACTTATTCCCATGAGCTTTAAAACTCCCATTGACTTCAACACAATTTTCATCTGTTCATCCAACATTAACTTCAGCACCAGTTAGGGAATGGGTTGATGATAGGCTATACATTTAGCCTCTGCTCCTCATTGTTTCTCTTTTAAGTGAACACTGTGCCTGAACGGTTCAGTTGTAGTTCTAAAACCTAATAATGAACACTTCATAGCAATGCCAGCTGGCAGATTCAGCCCATGGAAACTCCCCCATATTTTTTGCAAATTAAGTTTGAATTATGGTTTCCAAGGTCTAGCTAGTTATCCAGAAAAATGCATGTATATTAAATATAAATACATTTCAATTTCCATTTCAGCAAGACTGCACTACCTTATCTCTAACCAGCTGTCCAGAAATGGCATAATCGTTGTATTTAATTTAGGTGTATTTACACTGAGTTGAGAGATATAATTTCCTCAAAACACCACTTTGAACACCTGCCATTTTTTAAAGAATAAAGACTGCAGAAAATCTCCAGCTAGAGCAGAGACACAAAAAATAATTGCGACTGAAATAAAGCTAAATTGTTCATTTTGCAAACTACAAATTTCTACCTTACCATGTCTCTACACCTTGTGTATGGTTTTTGTGTTGAATGAAGAAATCCCTCTTTTCAAAGATCAGGCCTTTACTGTACCCCAGACAAAAATTTTGCCCATTTGGGATTCTATCACATTTCCAGTCAATAACCCAAAAAATCACATTGTACCTAAAAACTGTGCTGGTCATCAAAACATTTTCAATCCAATTTTAGGCAGGTTTACACTAATGAAAATGATAAAAATCTCAGCCTTGATGCAATAAATACTACCTTTGGAAATATAAATATGAACAAAAACTGTTATGTGACCATGGTAATAGGGCAAAAATAAGTTCTTTCATTAGATTACAAATATATTGGTTTTAGAACTGAATAGAAAACAGTGGTGAGATGCACAGGTAGACTCATGTAGTAAATTGCATTATTTTGCTTGTCCTGTGAAGTAGTAAGACATTTCATAAAATCATTACAGGTGAGTACCAACAAACCACATTTACATGAACCTTTGAGCAGACCACAGCTCAGAAATTCTATGTTCATGGGCAGGTTGACACAAAGCTCTTAGTGATGTATCTGACCTTCCCTCTTATCTATATTAGGTTGATTTTTAAGTTTAAATACAAAATAACCCATTTAGAGAACAAGACTGCAAGTATACCAAAAGCTTAAATTTTCATGCTACTACACACTTCTTTATGTGACTATGACAGGATCTAAAAGGGAACCCCAGCTTTGGGGCAGGGATCTGTTGAGGCTTTGTCCTAAGTGAGCTTCCTCAAAAAATGAAAGTGCTTCCACACTTGACCAAACCAAATTTTATATGCATAGAAAATTAAAACTTGTGGCAGGGGGCAGATGTTAAAGAAAAAAGGTGAAAGAAAAACCAGGAAACAAAACAAAACAATTTTACATAAATCTTCCCTGCCCTCTAAGCCTCTGTACCTCCCTACAATGCAGTGGCCCTGTGCTGTCTGGCCTCGAGAAGTCCCTCTGGCCCTGCAGTCCTGGCCGCGTACTCCCTGCCATACCCTCCTCTCACATCACAAAGATAGAGAAAGATGTTTTTCTCCCATTTTCTTTACAGCTACCCATCTCTCTCTCCCATCAAGAGCCTACAATAATTTACTTCTAACCTGAGTGGCTCCAAACATGTTGCAAGCCTCAAGGCTGTCTTTTGAAAATAATCACAGGAAAACAGGGAAATAAATGTCTCTGAACTGAGTAAAGGGGCTTTGTGACTTTTTCCAAAAGAACAAAAAAATTAATCCTAAAGTGTTCCTAACCCACTTTAAATTTTTGAATCTTCCTCAGAAGTATGAAAAAACCACATACAGCTTACCTGCAACACGCTTTTTGTATTGCATCATTATTAGGGGTAGTGCATTTACCACTGTATTTGTAAATGTGAAACTTTGGGATAAAATTAATTATACAGAAACTAGTACACATATGAAACTAAGAAAGAAAGAGATCATCAGAACACAATGTAGAGTCTCACCCACCACCGTTACTTAAAGGCCGCAGAAGGTGGAGGGTGGCTGCCCTTTCACAAATCTTCAGCTGATGTTAAGCCCTAGTAACAACAGGAATGTCTTCAGGAAACCTGTCAGGCCTAATCAAGGCTTGATATGATATTTTAATTTGGTCTTTATGAATATTCTTTAGGTTCTCTCTTTCCCACTGAAGCAGCCTTCACACAGACACTCTGCTGTCCCCGCTGCGTGCTGATCCCGTTCCGCCTTGCCAATGGGATGTGTGCGCACTCAAACCATTTCACGCTGGGGAGCAAAGGCCACTGCTGTGAATGCAAAATAGCTTCTCTTTGGATTTGTTCTAAACATACTTAGATGAACAAATCACAGTTTGCCTGTAGTGAGCTGAACTTGTTTCATGAAAACACTATCATTTATCCACTCTTTATTTAATCAGTTTTATAAATGGCAATTACAGAAATAAATAGGAAGGTTGCTTCTTTTTGTTCTGGGAGTTGTCACTAAAGTCTTAGTGAGTTTAAAATGTCATTTGTAATTCTTTGTCTTCTAAAGAGATTACTGTAAAATACAATATTAAGATTCCCTCTAAGCTTCTGAAGGATTAACATTTATTTTTTTTAAGAGCAGGAACATAAGTGAATTAACTATTCCTGCAAGTTTATTTTGAAATTTCAGGGACTGATCAAAATGGAGTCAAAAACTGAAGATTAAACTCTCACTAAAGCACTGACAGTTTTGCAGCTAGCTGAGAGCAAAGTAAGCTATCATAGTATTTAATATAGTATATTTTAATATTGTTGCAGGTATTAAAATGATCTCTGTTTGAAAAAAACTTTGAACTTCAATCCAGGACAAATAAGGCTATGTGAAAATCCCTTGAGCTTTTCTCCTCATACAAACACAAATAAAGACAAAACAATCCCCCAACTATCCTCAAACATAAAACTCCAAACATGACTTAAAGCACTGAGCAAGACATTAATTGCATTTTTAACAAATGAGGGCTGCACCAGAGATTTCAACTGAATTTTGCCGTACTTTCCGTGCGAATTGGTTTTGACCCATTTTGTGTTACTGGTTTGGTGCCTGTAAGTAGCATTAACAGTTTAATGCCAGGGAGAGAGTCTCAGACTGCATGAGACAATGAGCAGCTTAGTTTTCAGTATTTTGAGAGGATTGTACTTAATGGGACTATTGAGAGACTGATTAGCAAAAATCTACTTTTTCTAAGTTCAGAAACAAGCTAACCTTACCCTATGCTGGAAACCTCAAATTTCTTTGTGTCATGAAAATGTTGTGAAGAGGCTAAAGAAAGTTAACTGGGTGACACAGGGCTGAGTCAGAAGGATGCGAGTATTACAAGATAGAGCTCAAGCCTAGGCAGTAAATCTCCAGAGAGGTCAAAAAGACACAGATCAAGAAGTATTTGAAGGACTCAGAAAATGACACTGAATGCAAACTGCAGCTCCTGATAGTGGAGCTGGTCAAGGAGCTAGATGAACAGCAGGTCACTGAGAATACAGCAGCCTCAGAGCTTTACCAAAATCACTTGCAGATCTGCTTGGCTAAATTAAAATATGATAAGCATGTCAGTAACTTCGTACAGTATACCTGTATTATCCATATTTGCTTTACACAATTACAGTGACAAAGGAAAAACAACCACTGCTGCAACGAGGTATTTTTTATCACAGGCAGTAGTTAATTGTGAAAGTCTAAACAGGGAACAGTCTCACTGATTCAGACACCTTGCCTATTACACTGGCAAAAAGTAATAGAGCAAAATGCTGTAATTTACTGATAGCTTCTTTCTATTTTCTTTAAATACAGAGTCTGACATGCTGCCAACATGGCAAGCTGGACACCTTTGGACAGACAGATTCTATAATTCATGCTATTGGGAGTGCCAAGACAGTAGAAGAGCATTGATAGACAAAACCTTTGTTTTCGCATCTTTCCCACCCGTGGTAAGACTCCCAGGGTGCTGTATGGCTTGCTGCCTGCTCTGTTTGCCAGCAAATTCTCCCCTCCAGGAGTGCTATGGATCACCTTGACTGTCATTTCTGTTTAATGCTTTTGTCTTTCTTGGCTCCTCTTTCAGAGGTTGAAAAGAACATGCAAGGCAGTGTCTGCATCAAAGAAAATGGTTTCAGGAATACAGCAGAGATACAAATGGAAAGGATTCTCAACATAATAAAACATAACACCTGTGATTCAGAGGAATATAATGAAGAATTGAATATGCCTACAAATTATTTGACCCTTAGATCAAATTTTTTATTTTCTAATACCATAAGGGAGAGTGTAACCCACAGTACAATTCAAGGAATTTCAGAATCTGAAGAGCAAGTTGTTGAAATTTCTCAAATTAAAAATGAAATATATTTTTAAAAAAATTAAAAAGTAATGTTAAGTTGAACGAACTAATTTATAAATTGCACATTGTTTCCCCAGCTTTCCAGACCACTCCAAACAGTGGAATAAAGGCAAATCAAAGCATATAAAAATCAGCCTCTTAGTTATCTTTCTAGGCATGCACATAATTATTAAGGCAATTAATAAAATGTGGGCCCTTTTAATTTTTTTCTCTATTAATATCAATTGGAAAAATACATTCACACACGTTCCTTACACTATTCACAGTATGGTAATTAACATTATCCATCTGTTTTCACATTTCTCTAAAAATCATGAATGTAACACATGTGATACAAACCTAGGAGTAACCATATCCCTTTAATTTCTGACATCAACATCACAAAAAGCAGAACACTTATTCAGTGTTTCCCTAACAGCATTGTCATGTTAGAACCTCACAATTAATAGGATATTTATTTTCCTCCAGCAAGGAGCAAAGTAAATTTTATGTATTAGAAAACTGGTGAGTCTAAGACAAGGTTGCATGTTCCATACCAAAATTTTGAATGTAACATGCTTTCCCTGTGTTGATGTGGTTTCATGTGCTGTAATTCATGGCAGTTTTAACACCACATTTCACTTGGTAAAGAAGTTATTTGGCTGCTCTGTGCTTTTTTCTGGGCCTCACTATTGTGACAACTATAATAGATACTGACTCTTCTTGCCATTTGTCATAAACATAGAGATGGCTAAAAGTATCTATATCCACAGTAAAAAAAAAAAAAAAATAAAGAAATTAAATTATCTCAAAATTTTTCTCCTCTTTTTAATATACTGCTAGTTCTTCATCCACCCTAGACAGCCAGGGCTGAGAATTTAATTCAATACTTATACAAAAAAAACCCTCGACCACCTTCTTAATGTTGTCACTATTTAACATTTATTTTGTTGCTCTGGCTGTACAGATTCAATTTTTTTAATAAACTGCATCAGGAGCCACTCTTTTCATAACACATTTCTGCCCAAGGTAATTTGACTGTACAATGGCATAACACCCTGAAAATTGCTATCTGCACCAAAGCTATCAAGAGCCTTCAGCTTGCAGTAGTGGTGCAACATGTTTATCTGAAGTATATGCTGGCACATACACAAACATGAAAGGTTGACAGCTCACAGTGCAGAACTATCTGGCTTTACGTTTTTGTTATCACCTGGAAAGAAATCCTTGCCTTTAGGCTCATTATAAACTTAAGCTTATTCCCAAAACATTATTCAGTTTTAAAACAGTTCTTCCTCCAAAATTTTTTTAGCATTAATTCCTCTCACTGTTCATTTTCCCTTTACGTAGTATAGCAGTAGCAGACAAAATGAATATTAAATGAATACACAAAAGGAATATTTAATTGAAGCAGCATGCTTTAAAGAGAAATAGAACTTCTATGTTCTACAAAGCAATTACATTGCTTTGAGCTTCTAGTCATGTTGCAATAAATACTTCTGATATTGAATGCAGTCTCTTCTAGCCAGCAGTCTGTTTACATATAAAGCTGGTTCATGAATTTTTCTTAGTTTCATTAGAGGTGGTGTTAAACCATACTAACATATTCCTCACATGGCTCTCCTTATGTTGCCTTTCTGGTCAGACTGCTGGCTGAAAAGCCAGATAACGCTCTTCTGATAAAATGATGAAAATGATGATTCTCATACATAGCAAACACTCTTGCAGGCTTTGTAAGTTGGATGAAAGGTTTTATTAACCTTTGCTTGTACCTCTGCCACACGTCTGGTTTTGGTTTTCCTCTGATTACCCACAGCTGAAAGCTGCTCAGCATCTCCCCTGCAAAACAGCTCTACTGAGTCAGGCCCAAGACCTACCTGCTCCAGCAACAAAGAACAGGAGCTTGAAGACAGTATAGAAATATAGTGCACATATATGATGTCTTCCTTTGTACCCTTCCAGCTTCCCACCAAGTCCAGCTCACACACCACACACAGCAGACATGTTGGTACAAACCTTCTCATAGAAATAATACTTATACATGGACATCAGATTAAAAAAAAATCCATGTGTTCTTCAACCACCTTCTAAATAAAATCAGTTTTAGAACTCATATTAGAAACTCCTAAATTTACTGTTCTTTTTTCTAATGCTACCAGAATGTAAGTATAAAAATGTGTAGAAATACCAGAAATGTAATGACAGAAAACACATGGCATGAACCTATTTTTTTCTTATGCAATGGGCAAAGAGAAACAAAACAAAAACCAATCCCATGAACAGCAGAGCCAATTACAAGTAAATCCATGAAATCAGCAGTTACTCCCAATTACTATTCAGACTGTAATCATGAGTAAATATTATCATTTTACAATGAAAGCCCTATAATAATATGTGTAGCAAAAAACACCACTATGAATTATTCTTATCTGTGTCCCTGTAGACTCTTACACAGCTCTGTCTCTGTCAGAATCTGATTTTAAGGGATAGGTTATCGAGAAAATCAATTCAGAATCCAATACTTATTAAAGAAGAAGATTTTATTTGTATAGATTGAGATGAAGTTTTCTCCTTGGTTTTGAACAAAGACTCAGTGTTTTCTTCCTATTGGCATTTTATATTCAATTTACCCCCAAATCTTAAAACAAATTTTAACCGAAACACTGCTGAGATAACATCTCAACCTGAAAATCTCCCTGACAGTGAGTGTTGTCACTGACCATATGTGGAGAAATGCAGGTTTTTGCACTAATTTAACCAACAGAGGCTTGTCCTCCAATTTTATCAGAGTGAATCCCAACTAGATCTATTGAAAAAAACACTACTAGTCCTTGTCATGACACTTGGGCATCAGCATGTGTTGCAACACCAATCTCTTGGTAATGTTAGGACAGTTTATTTCTGTGCAGTCCCATGTAATTTAATGGTAGTCATACTGAACAGATAAGAGAGACTTTAAATCAAATTTCATTTCTGTCTTGCATAGGTTTGTAAAATGTGATTTTCTTTAGTACACACAGACTTGATGCCTTAGAAAAAAAAGACACAAAATATTTCCGTTTCAATTTTCATCAAGACCAAGTAAATGCTTTTCTTTTTCTGCCTCTGTTTCATTTTCTGCCCTTTGATTTCTTTCCCTTGTTCATCATAGCCTCCTGCTGTGGTGCTGATGGCCAGAAGTGCTAGTTGTGAGGCTGCTGCAACCACGGGGTATGGCTGTCAGCACAGACCATCATGCTTGTGCCAGCCCAGTGGTTTGTAATCCCAGGCTCTGCTTTCATTAGCCAAGGGCAAACAAGTCAAAAAACTCCTTCACTGAGATATGAAGAAATTCACTGCTACAGCTTTTCAGAAACTGGCTACAGCTTTCCAACTAGGCTACTTGAACCAGAAATCAGAAATTAAATGTAGCATCTTTGCACAATGATTTATTTAAAAGGTCAGACTTCCTGCAAGGTATGTTGTCAGACAAAGTAGCCGGAAGCTGCTTATAAGAAAACACTACAGTTCAGTTGCATGAAGTCAGAGAATGATTTAGGTTGTACTCAGCCCTACTGCTGACCTGCAGGATGATCTCCTCAGTCACATTGCACTTCAGCTTCTTCAGTGTAAGGCAAGGACCACAATATGAATTTTTAAAGCCTATTAGAGGTATTAATGAAAAATTACGTGCAATAAGTAAATAGAGGTAAGAATATATGCTCTGTCATTTCCCTCTGGAAGCACACAGTTTACTCAATATCTTTCCCTTGAGTTTTGCTCTAAATCCCAGTTTTGTTGAATGGTGTGTTTTAATAAAAAAGCAAGAAGCCCAGACAATAAACTGATGCTTTTTCTTACTCTTGACAGAAATCTTATTCATAGAGCACAGCATGCATACTTCTCATCTGTATCTTCCCTCTGACTCCTTGGCCACAAGAGAGCTAATACAGATTTTCAAAGATCAAATAAGAAGGTTTCTCATATCTCTGGATTCTTTATAGTTTTCTTTGCTGCTAATGGAATGAAATAAAATAGCAGACCTGAACATAATGAATATCACTTAAATAATGTAATGGACCTGTCATCCTTTTGGCTTTCTTCTAAGTCATTGGAGCAAAGAAAGTTTAATGAAATTGCATATACAGAACATTATGCAAAGGGTCAAATGTATATAATTATCTTTATTTACCTTTAAATATTTCATTATTTAAATTGCCTCAGTGTTGGGCTGAAATAACAATCCAGTCATAACTCTTTTGAAGTGCACTAAGATTTTATATCTTGCTGAGATATGTTCTCCCAAGCATATCCTCTGTTCATTTATTATTCATTATCATCTGCATTTTGCCAAATTCCTTTGAAACCCATTTCCCGTTTTAAATGGCAACTCTCCCCTAAAACTCTGGTGCGTTCATTATACAGACATCGTACTTAAAACTATGGGAAGGCAAGATGACTAAAGCAAGAGGATATACTCAAAATACAGCTGCCACTGTGTATCAGACAAGAATAGATCTGTATTAGTTTTGAAGAAATCGTATCAAGACCATATGATACATGTCAATGCAATGTATGCAAAATAAGCAATGTCTTCTTCTGAGTGCTCTATAATCAATCATTTTCATTCAGACACAACAGGGAGAAATAATTAGTTCAAGAAAGTGACTATTACTTAGTCATTTACTTCCATCTGGTAAATGTGTCACAAAATTGTATTAAACAAGCATTTTTGTCCATTTTTGGTGTTATTGGAAATACATCTAAAAAACCCTTTTGCATAAGTACTTTTCTCAATTTTGTTTTAAAAATAAGTAATATGAAATATTAGCGTAGGTAGTCATTTCAGTACCTTGGACTATATCATAACATCGGCTTTTAAACAGAAGCCCCCATTAATCACAGCAAGGACTTCTGCTTAAAAATACATTTACTTGAGCTGATATCACACTGATCTATCACAAGAACCCAAGATGCCCTACTAAAATGCAATGAATCACTATTACAGGAAAGTTTAAATTACACAAGTATTTTAAGGAACACATCAGAAGAATGCTCTCATATCAGAAATATCCAGATTTCTTAAAATTCCTCTCACCCATCAAAGACAGAGACAGAAGTACAACGACCAACCATTGTTTTAGTCTTCTGTCCTAGCACAAAACCCACTTATCTTTCCACTTCTTGTACTACCTTTGATTTTTACAGTTACAGAGGTTATAAGTAACAGCAGAATCTTTTAGCAGATGCTAAAAGATTTTTTGCTCTTTCTCTTGAGATAGCATTTTTCTTTAGCATCGTCTTAAACTTTCTTTATACTTGGAAGGATTTATTTGATTACTATAATGGGAAACCTCCCAGTTAAGAGAGGGTGAGAGACAACGAATGTAGTAGGAAACTTCACTCATGCAAAGCTACATAGTATCAGGGCAAGCTGTATGTTTGTCTCCAAAGGCAAAACCATGAAATTAATGTTTGTCTTTTCTAATAATCTGCTGCTTCCTTGAAAACTGTGCTAGAGCATTACAGTTTAGCAATGAGGAATGTCATCGATTACTCCTCCAGTACTACTTTTTGTCACTACTATTCTACTGTTATTAAGATCCTCATTCAGCCTTCAAAAAACCTGCAAATCTTAGATTTTCATCAGACATTGTTAAAGTCTCTAGAAAGTAAAATTTGATAGAATATGTACCATGTGGTAGTAACCAGATAGTTACCAAGACAATTCTTTCAGGTTTATTTTTGAAAGAAAAAGAAGAAATTTTATTTTAAAAATTCTGACAAAATGTAGGTCTGGCAGAATTCTTGTGGACATTAGAAAAAAGAAAACCACCAAAACTCTACAGGAAAGAGAAATTCTTCCAGAGAGTTTAGCATAAAGTAAGACATGGTTGTAACTGCTATTAAAATAAGTAGAGAGAGGGAGGAAATGTTCCACAATGTTCCACAAAATACGACAACCTGAAGGAAAGGTGTAAAGAGGATGGAGCCAGGCTTTTTTCAGCAGTGCCCAGAGGCAAAAGGCATCACCTGAAACACAGGAGGTTCCCCCTGAACACTAGAAGACAAGTGTTGGCTGGAATAGGGTTAATTTCCTTCATAGTTCATAGTAATCCACATGGGGTTATGTTTTGGATTTGTGCTGAAAACAGTGTTGATAACCCAGAGATGTTTTCATTACTACTGAACAGTGCTTATGCAGAGTCAAAGCCTTTTCTGCTCATTGCACCACCCTACCAGCAAAGAGACTGGAAGTGCACAAGTTGTTGGGTGGGAAGACAGCTGGGACATCTGAAGCCAACAGATCCAAGGGACATTCCACACCACACGGCATCATGCTCAGCATTAGGGGCTGGACTTCGATGATCCTAGTGGGTCCCTTCCATCTCAGTATATTCTATGATTCTATGATATACAGCTGGGGAAGAAGGAAGGGTGGAACGTCTGGAATGATGATGTTTGTCTTCCCAAGTAAGCCTCACGTATGATGGAGCCCTGCTTTCCTGGAGATGGCTGAACTGCCTGCCCATGGGAAGAAGTAAATGAATGAATTCCTTGTTTGCTTGTGCACGTGAGTTTTGCTTTACCTATTAATCTGTGTTTATCTCAACCCATAAGTTTTCTCACTTTTTTCCTTCCAACTCCTCTTCCATCTCAACAGGGAAAGCGAGTGAGGTGCTCTGTGGGGCTTAGTTGCCAGCTGGGGTTGAAAGATGACAGTCAAGAAACTCTATTTTATTGTGAGGGTGACTGAGCACAAGAAAAGGTTGTCCAGAGATGACACAGAGTCTCCATCCTTGGAGATATTCAAAAGTTGTCCTGGGCAACAGACTCCAGGTAGCCCTGCTTGAGCAGGGTATTTGGACAAAGGCCTCCCTTCCAAGCTCATCTGTTCTGTGACTCTGTGAAATACACACATCAATTTGAAACACAGAAGTCACAAAGGCAATATTTGGTTATGTATTTTGCGGAGTCTCCTAAATTTTCTAAACTTCACTATGCCAAAGTTTAAAGCACTATATGAAGATTCAAAGATATTATGCATTTCTGCGTAGATACATCCGGAAAACAGACAGCAAGAAAATGCTCTCTCTTAAGGTTTGGAATCTGTGAATCATAGAACTTCTTATAAAGTCTGTCCTTTCTAGAAATAGCCATTTAATTCCATGCCACAGATTCTGTATCAGAAAACTGACAGAACAATTTATAATGAAAACCATCTATAGAATTAAAAAATTTAACTAATAGACAATTACCATAAACTTAAATGGGTAGCATGTATACATACCTCATTCAATATTAACTACATTAGAAATTAATTCCTAAATGTTTTTATAATATTGCATCCAGTTGATTAGAGAAAGAAATGTGACAGATAAAAAGGCAGAAAAGATTTTAAATTGTACATTGAGAAATCTTTATAATACACTCTTCAGGGATTACCACAAGTGGTAAATCTCATTGTTTAAGCTTCATTGAAAACTGTATACTTACATTCATTCTTAAAACTCTTCCTCCCAGTACTTCAAAGCATTAGATAAATATAAATTCAATTTTTAAATGGTGAACAGTCCTTTTGCAAGTTTTATTTAAGGGTGAAAATTATTGAGATATTAATTTTCCACAGAATCAAATTCATCAAAACTGCTGAAATGATGCTATGCTATCAGGTCAATCATTCTAGGTAGCTAAATAGTTTACTTCACATTCTTCAATTTTGCTAATGATTGATTATACCTGAATGCCTTGTGTAACTTAGAACTTCAAGAAAGAAAGTCCAAAAATGTCTTTTTATGATATAATAATATTCAATTAAAGGCCATCCCAGAAGGCAACAGTAACTTTGTGGGACGCTATTGTTGCACATCCCAAGAAGTCTCACTAAGCTAAATAACAAATCTTATCCTTTTAAAAGACTGAGATAACATTATACCACTTTAGCACAGCTCCTTTGGCTACATCACTTAGGAAATTAGAAATGTCATTCTCTATTTTATTTCACCTTCAGGAAAGAAGGTTAACTCATTGGCAAGGAAATTTTAACAGGTCAGATCTTTCAAAATCAATAATGAACTGCACTGGAGATATCTTTCCAAAGGGATCACTTCAATTAAAACAGCCCTCACCAAAGATAATGAGTAGAGAAGGAAGGTTAGTGTTGGACAAAGAAACACTGGTCCCTCTTGCCAAATACGTGATGCAAAGACACTTATCAGCCTGAATTATGCTGAAAAATCTTCAAAAGGCTCTGAAAAACAGAAAGGTCATTTTGTCTCAAGGAGACTCTCTACAAAGGGGTAAGAGTGAGAATCTTTCCTAATAATTTTTTTAAACTCATCAACATCAAAATGTTCGTTGGGCTCAGAAACAAAGAAAAAAACCTGTTATGGGAATTACAATGTTGCAAAGGACATTCACAGTGATCATATGGTCACTGTTTATTTTTCTGGAGGACGTACAAGAAATAATTATCCTTCCAGGCTACATTAGCAGCCATAAAATCTCTCTCACCTTCTTCAGATGCACTATGGAAGAACGAATTTGTCCAAGCAGGAACACACAAGCATTTGGCCTAAGTTTCCATCATAATGTAAAATTTGACTCAATTCCAATTTTACTGGAGAATTGGAGCAGCTCTTGCTTCCTTTTAAAATAGAAGATTTATGACTGGATAACAACAATTGCCTCATGGGGAAGTATGATAAAACAATTATAAATCAAATGCAGGAGCCTAAATTTGTCTACCTTGACCTCATTACTGAATTGTCAATCCCAATGCATTTTTGTCCCTCTTTTTATCTTACAATAGTACTATTTAGGATGCTTCTTTTCCTTGCAGTGAAAAATAACCACAGTCATCTAGAGAATGGTCACACTTTACGAAGTGCACATTTATTTGTTCAACAGCAGGTTAATATAAGCAAAGGAAAGCTCAACCCAGTGTGGCACCACTGAAAGCAACAAAAGTCATTTGGGCAGCAAGGAGAACAAAACATACTCCCAACTACATGGGTCTCCTCATTATATGCAAATCACAGCACCCTGTTTAATTAGTCAGCTCTGCATTTTTCCTTCCAGTTTGGATTTTTAAAGGCAATAAAGCTATTCCTGAGTAGGAGGCTATACCAATAAGAAACCTGACTTCATGCCAGTCAAACCAGAATTTCACTAGTATAGCACAAGACCACGTATATCTACCTTATCAGGCAGGGCATTGTAAAATAGAAAAAGAACTCAAATCAGAAAGAAGACTTCTTTCAACTATTCAAACAAATCACCAGGAAGAATTCTCTCCCTAGAAATCTTGAGATTGAAACTAGATGCTTTTCTGGAAGATGCACTCAATTACTTATATTCATTTCATTTTTCTAAGATCCAAACACACCTGACCTTACTGTGCAGGACATTGTGCAACTTCAGAGACCTCGAGTGTCCAAGTGCTGCTCCACAGAGTTCACAACCTGGACTGGGCTCAGAGGAGACATGTACAGTGCACACACAGAGTAAACAACTTGATGACTGGAAGCATGTTAGTTGGACTATTGTTTTCCTTTGATTGCTTGCTTTGCTGGGCTTTCCTGGGAATGCTTATGTCAAATAGAAAAAGAGAAAACTGTAGAGAAGCACCAATAAGAAGTGTGAGTGGAACTTAGGTACTGCAACGAGGAAGGCAGGAAGAAACATCTCAACAATCAGCCAGAAAAGACCAAGAGCTAAAACCAGCGGATTTCACAAACAAAACCCCCCTAATTTAGTTGTTTCTGAACCTGCTAGTGCAGGTAGGAGGTCTTAAGCTGTCTCAAAAACTACTTGCTTCAGTTAGGCAGGAATCTTTAATAATTTTCAAAACAGACAGTAACTGTCCAATCCACACCAATTAGTGCAATGTTTTGTTGAAGAACACGTAAGGACATTCACAGAAATAATCACTCACTTACACCTGATCCCTGCTTGCAGACCCCACCCGAGCAGTGCGTCAGTGCAGGCAGGCTGCCCACACCCTGCCCAGCAGCAGCAGTGGAGGTGGAATGCTGCTCACACTCCTGATGGGAGATTGGATTTCCTCCAGTCACACTGCCATTGCTGGAGCTAAGGAGCATCCTGACCCTGACCCACAGGCAAAAGGCATTTGCAGAAGTGGCTGTTGCTGCCAGGTGACCCATACTCCCAGCTTCCCTGGCAGTTTGCCATGGCCATGGCATCACTTATGACCCTGTGTTAGAGATCAGGGATTAAGTGACTGGCCATATGTGCGCCATGCTGCTCATCTTTCCTACTGTCTCCATAAAGCTGTGATTTATAAGGTGTTGTCAGATCCCATTACTGTTTGGACCACAACACCTGACCATGCATTAAAATTGAGACACCTGTTGCAAATCCAGAACTGAATTTAAGTTAGATGTTAACTCAAAGTAAAAATACCATGAATGGGCCAGGAAGCATTTTGCCAGCATAAATTCATTTGAAGCATTCTATTACCCAAACAATCTGTTCTGATTCTATGTTATCAGAGTAAAATATAACATAAAAACCTGTTTGAAACATGCCAGTGGGCAAGGTTTACTTTCTTGCCTTTTAAGGGAAGGTAAAATACAACATAAGCTGCCTACAAATCAGCATTTATTTAAAGGTGCAGAGAGCACCATTTTATAAAGTAACTGAATATACTTACACTGATTCATAAATTTGAATTAAGTTTATTTAAAGCAATAGCTTTTTTTGAATGTATGTTTGGGCTTTTAAATAAAGAGACACACAGCAAGAGATTTGAAAAAATCCCAGCTATTTTAGTGCTTTGCTTTTTCAATAATTCAAACACTAATAGTTAAAATCCAACAATATAAGTTCAGACAGTGATTCTACTACTCCCTTGGTGGCCTTTAAGACCCTGGTTTCAGTCACTAATCAAGATACTAACAGACCTTTCTCTATTATTAGGAATGATATCAGCTTTCATAATTTCTCTGTAAGAAATGGAACATTTATCCAAGCAAATTTAGTATTAATTGCATGTTTCACTTCAAATGCTCTTTACAGCCAACAGGATTTTCACTATCAACATCTACACAGATCAACCGTATTACACAGCCTACAGACCAGAAATAAGAAAAAATCTCAAAGGCAATGCAAGAGATTTTCTATAAAATTACCCTATGTTTTCTTTAGATAATACAAATCATCTGGAATGGTTTGTAATAAAATGATGTCTTCTAATTATTCTTCAGCTTTTTCTGTTTCTCTGAAACCTTCCAAACATAAAGGTTTGAAAATAAAAGAATAATTAAAACTACTTTTCTAACAGGGAATGTCCATATTTCTGTTGTTCTGCTACAAACATCAGGTTCATGTCTTGATTCTGATTTGTAAGAAATATTTGCAAAGCATAAAACACTTGCAAAGCACAGAAAGACAGACCCATTGTCATCACATAAAGCCCTAGAAGTTTCAAGAACAAAAATAAGGACATTTCCCTCCCCATCCCATTATTCAGGTATATGCTCTTTTATCAGATGGCAAAAAGCCATTCCCAAGAAATGTACTTCATGGTTTAAAAGAAATCTACAAAGAATAACTCAGTCCTAACTGAGGTCTTATGTCAACATTTAAATAAAAAATGACAAATACATATATCCCCTTTTTTGGACCTTAAACGGTTGATTTCTATCACACATATAACAGCAGCAAGGGAAGAAGGCTGATTCTGGCACTTTCTAGTACTTTCTGGTACCCACCTGTTCAATACATGCAGTCTACTTCTATCTAGTGATGCTTACTAATTCTTGGTATTACTCTAGCCTTTATAGTCCATATATATGGACTTCCTAGGGTTTTAACAGAAAACATGGTGAATGCTACAGGGAATATTTTTTAAAATGAGAATGAAAATGGTATGGGACAAGAGTGTTTGAAAACTCTGAGATTTCAGCTTGGCAATCTTGGGGGGGAAGCAAAGAAAATTACTTGCCCAAAAACAATTATATGGTTCTGAAGAACACAAGACCATTTTTTCCCTTCTCCCACCAACATCAAGTAGAAGCAATGGAAAAAGGCACAGTTGTACACTAAAAGACCTATATTCTTCAACAATACCGTGAACTAAGAATTTATTACTTAGCACAGAACTAGATCCCCAAAAATTTGCTTCAACACACAGAATTCAAAGAATCAATGACAAAAACAAGGCCTCTTGCATTCCAGTTCAGGGCAATTTTGGTTCATAAGAAATACATAATGCATTTTTTTGACACTGCATATGTGTCAAAATTACTTTCAAAGTGGAGACAACACAGCAAAAGTTTTGATGATACTTACATATTGAGAGTAAGCATTTTAAAAGATACTTCATTTTTTTAATGGCATTTTCAATTGGTTAAAAAGGTCATTTTCTTAATCAAAGAGAACTTCACTAATATATTTCAGAAGAGGCATGAGACAACAGCTGCAAACCATTGGCTGCAAGCATCAAAGCCTCACAGGAGCACACAGATATTGCCACCACTACATCCTCACACTCCCATTCCTCTCTGCTAGACAGATTGATAAAGGAATCAGGACTAACCCTGGCTCAGTAGGGTTTTTTGAACTGATAACAATTTTACAGTCTAGTTTGCTTTTGTCTGTATATTTCAAGAAGTCCAAAATGATTAATACCCACACAGGGAATGTTTTCTTGATCTGAAATGACATGCCTGCACAGTGCTAGAAACCAACTACTATTTTCCAGTAGTTCATGGAAGAGGTAGACAAAATGGATAGATCAATTGTGTTCTCAGAGGTTAATCCCAAGCCAAAAGTACACCTCTATCTTAAATACCCATCTGCTTTCATAGTGTGACAAAAATGGCATCTCTTGAGACTGTCAAAGATGAAATTTGATCCAACAAGCCTTTGCCTCCTCTATATACATTCCTATACCACCTAATGCTATCAAAAGGCAGTGGCTTTAGTGTCCACATAATTTTCCTTCTGGCAGGCATCTTATGGCAGGCTAACATTCACAAAATACATGGCAAGATAGGAACTGGAGTGTTTGCAGAGAGAGGCGACGCCATTCAATGGGTTTAGCTATAGACACATTATGCTAGAGGCGGCAAACAGAAGTCAGTGTGAGTTACTCTCTGGTGACTGAAAATCCCATACCTGTACAAGCCCTGGGCCCTTGACTTACAACAAGCTGTCAAGGGCACTGGGCCACATCTCAAAGACATACCCTCCCTCAAATCCCTACCCAGAAAACAAGCTTCGAAACATAGATCTCAGAGAAAACTTAGGCCATGCTGTTCTAATGCATATGGAATCACAACAGCTTTATTTTCTTTCATTCTTTAACATCTCGAACAAACCCCTTTTCAGAAGCCAACATTTCATTGCAGATACTGGATTGAATGAAAAAGCTTCCTGCAACCCCCAGTAAGGAGCAAAGGAAGCAGTTGAGCTGAGTGCATGCATCCCAGGCTTTCCCTTCACTCTTCTGATCCCTCAGTGTTCACTTTCACATCACCATTTAAAGGTTTGGCTCAAAACAGGCATATCTGTAACACCCATCGACGAAGGAAGTCAGCACGTGGGAAGATCATCACCCAAACTTGCCATATCACATTACTGATGACACCAGCTTTTGAACCGCAACTTTTGAATTGCAACTTTGCAATCAAGACAAGCGGAGTCCCAAAAGACAGTAGCAGGTGGCTGGACAGGAACAAACCATGGCTAAACAGCAACTCCTGGTAGAGGCTTCCCTTTATGTTCTGCTGATGTCTTCCTTCAGAGACACTAGAAGGACTGCATGCTCCTCTATGCTTGGTATTTCAGAAATGCTCTTGTGGTCATGACAAGGTCAGGAACGCAACCTAGGGAAATCCTCCAACACCAGTCCAATAAGCACAGTAGGAGCACAGCGACTAAATCAATCTGCTTCACAACTGTAAAATTGTGTCATTGTCCTGGAAGCTGTGGGCTAAATAAATACATGAAGCTGTAGAAAAAAAACCCCAAAACCTCTCAAAACAAAAACCATACCATACCAAACTAAACTAAAAAAAAAAAAAAAACAAAAAAAAAAAGAGAGGAAAAAAAAAAACTTTGGGGACAAGAGATGATCTACATGCTCAAACTGTCCTTGTCAGGGTGCTGTTATGTTCCTTAGGTTTGTTCCCTCTGAAATGCTGGATTACTAGCTGGGTTATCACCATATAAACTTTAACTTTTGGTCAGCCCTGAAGTGGTCAGGCAGTTAGAACAGAGGATTTTTTAAAGTCCCTTACAACAGAATGCTTCTTATTCTATATGAACATATTTTACCTGTGGCTGATCTCCTTAATGTATAAATACCTACTTCTGTGAAATCTACTAAGGTCTTAACCTCAACAACTTTATCATTCTCTGATTATTTGCTATTTCAGAAGAGCTAATTACACCTAAAGAAAGGAACTTTAAACTTTATTTTAGAGGTTTCATAATTGCACAATATTCCTGTGAAAAACCACATAGACGTGTTGGATAGCCACACTGGAATTTGCATTTACACTTCTGCATACAAATAAGGTGGTGGGGATCCATGATGCTAAGCTTTAGACTAGCCTCGTTTTTCTGAACTGACTATTTACCACATTTTCTAATATATGAAGGAGGGTTTTCAAACATTAATACAACTGAATTGCAATTCAAATCAAAACAAAACAGGGTGTTTTTCACAAAACATATAAAAACAACTTGGAAACTTCTTGCTGTAGGTGGTTGTGTGCAAAGAGCAGCAGGACATGGCTACAGAGGAAAAAATTCACAGCAGTTATTATGCAGAAAGGGATTACCATTGGTTTAGAAAGACACAATTTGCTGGAGGCAAGGATGTTATTTAGAGGTGGTATCTGTACATAATTGTCCTCATTTCATACTCTTCCCCAGGCATCCAGAAACAGGCAGGGTCACAGAAAGGATATCCTGTTAAATTCACCTTTTTTTTTTTATTTGATAGGAATGCTCTATTTTTTAATCAGCACATATAAAATTCCACACTGATAGAATTCTCCCTTCCATCCCCAAATTATCATGTATGCTTTCACCAAATCCAGCAAGTCCATGCTGTCCTGTGTGTCCCAAAGGTCACTACACAGCACAGGGAACTCCGTATAAAACATATTTTTAAAGAACTCTGAGGTGGAAGAGCATTAAAAGACACATCTGATGAAGTATTCCTTTAGAGAAAAAATATTTGCATATAGAAACTCTAAAGAAAGCCTAATAAAAAGGGGAAAACTTCCTAAAAGTTGTTATTTGTTCAAAGAGAAAACAGACAGAGGTGCTCTAGGCTTTCTTCTCCTTTAGTTCTGGATATTTCAGTAAGTCATAAGCAAGAAAAATGTAAAACAGCGTTTTCTTTATAATTATACAGAATTAGATTAAATGTCTTTCTATGGTATAGAAACAGATGACATGTCCAGGTTGCTGCTTCCTTTTTTTTTTTTTTTTAATACATTTACAGATCTGTGTTTATGCACCTATCAAGAAATGATGTGATTGACTGGGAAAACATATATATGCTATCAAGCTTTCATAAAATTTAGTTTACTTTTAGTGCAGCATGCCACCAAGTGGTTTTATATGTCCTATTAATTAAGGGAGGGGGAGGTATGAGAATGAAAATTATGTAGGAAGAAGGCAAAAATTCCCTCAGATCTAAGTACTGGAATGATTCACTATTATTTACCACTCTAATCAACATATACGAAAATAAACCACAGCTCTATCTAGAATCAGAATATGGCTTTATAACATGACAATGCATTTTGTCTAACTGTTCCCTACTCAGAAAATACAAAGCAGCTCTCAACAAGCAAATCTTTAAGGAGCCTGAATATTTTCTGGTTTAAAGGAAATAAACCTCTCATCCCATGAGAGCAAGACCTCATTACAAAATGTGCTAATGGGCTGCACCCTTTGAGAGCTCAGCGCACTCCACTTTTTACTTCAGGGCTGACACTGCACCTTAGTGTGAGATTATCACATTAGTCAGTTCCTGTTGTGAAACATCACATGTGAAACTACAGTGGAAGTGCAAAATGACTGAGATTCTCTCTGACTTCAGTATCAGCACAAGGTTCCTGTCATATGCCACTGACTGCATGTGATGCACTAATGTATCTTTGCCCACCTTACTTACACAAATATCATCAAAACTTTTCAGTTTGGATACTGCTGTGGCTTTAGGAATGCCTGTTGCTACTTTTTTCATGTTAAAAAGTGACTGCCTCTTGGCACAAAAGAAGTTATCATCTCTTTGTATTACAATTTTCTTTATCAGCTTTCAGAAGGCAAAAAACCCTACAACAGATTGTAATTTTCAAGTAGCCTTACCCCTGCATATTTAAGTATAGTGAATAACATGGAAATAAATGTGCATGGAAAAGTATTTCTGTGCTAATAGAGACTGCGCAAGCTGACATTTTGAAAGATGTGATAAAAGCTGGTTGAAGAAAATCAGGAAGGACATGACTTTATTGTCCATCTACTAACTATTGTACTCTAGAATGACTAGAGTAAATAATAATAAATCTTGAGATTCTTCACTGTAACAGCTTAATAAGAAAAATCTAAATTACACACACACAAACACACATCCTAAAACCCCTAAAAGAATGAAAAACCACTGTCCCTACTCCCTCAACATATGAAATGCCAGCCTACTACATGTGTGAAACCTGAGCATAAGATAAACAGCATCAGTTCTACACCCAGCTGGTGCCATGAAATGTGTGATTCCTGATTAATAATATTATATCAGGAATCACAAACACAGGAATTAATTATATACAACCTTTCTTCAAAACATCCAATAGAATCACTGTTATAAAATACTGAAGCATTACCTGTTTCTTTAGCTACATAGTCTGACATATGCACACACATTCCCATTTCATCAAACAAACAAAAATAGTTCGGGCAAAATGCTATTTTTTAATACCTAGTCAATCTACCTAATAATATAAAATCTATACACATAGAAAGAAACCAAACCAACCCAAGCCCCTAAAATGTGAATTTGCATCTCACATTCTTTCTTTCTTAGTCAGTTCTGCTATCATATCATAAGCCCAAAATATTTCTGTTACTTCTTCTCAATTCAGGACACCAAGAAAAACCCCAACCTACAAAACAATATTAGAAGATATACTAAATGCACACTCATTGTTCCCTCTTCCAGAGTCATCTGAAATTCTAAAATGTTGAAATCTGGCACAGAAATAAACTTTTATTCTGAATCATATGAAGTAAAATTATATAGTTAAAATAATGAAAAAAATTAACATTGACAAAATATTTTAGGACATCTGATTTATAAATAGGTTAGTACCCACTGTGGTTGAAAATGTGGCTACCACTAATGAACACCTTGTCCAATACTTGCACAATGCCACTGTATGGATGGCATTTATGAAAAAACCTCAGATATCAATCAGAGTAGTGATATCAGTAATGGATGCAACCATAGAAATATTGTAGATTTTTATTTTTCAGACTACCTTTTCATTCCACAAGGAGGGATTTTTAAAACTTCAGATACTTTATTGTGTTAAGACAGAAAGCAGAATGTAAATAAACAAGTATCTATCAGTCACACTCTTGGGAACAAGAGGAGAATGAGGCAGCTGAACACATTCTCAGGTCAGTGGATTTATCAGGCACTACCATCCCTTAGATCTTGGCTCAGCTTGTAACAACTCAGAGCTTCTGCTTCCTAAACTATAATGATATTTCTGATAATGTTGTCCAAAACGTGCTTCTGAATTCAGGGTTCACTGCTTTTTATGGAAAGGTAGGGTTCTATTTAATTTTTGCAGGAAAAAAAAAAAAAGCTTGCATTTAAATTCCCACTTCAGAGTGCCTATGTGTTTACATTTCTACAAAATATCTTTATGACTTTACACCACATATAGATTTTATTATGTTACTTAATTTCTCAACGTTTTAGTTTTTTTTAAAGAAATGTTTTTAACGGTCAAAATTGTACCACTTTCATGAATTTAGGATATTTCATCTACTCTGATTTTGTATTAAAAGCATTTCACCTAGTACTTGCCTCTTTTTTTTTTATTATCCTTCTACAAATTCAAAAAAGTTATTTTCAGGATTAGAGTTATTTTGGAGATTATTTTAAGAGATTACATTGATGTACATTCCCTTTCTCAGAATAATGATTATTTGCCAGACTTGATTGCAAGCCTGTAACAGCATTTGATCTCTCATGATCTCATAAAACTTATACTGATTTTTGCATATAGCTTCTATTTAAAAGCGTGAATAAATATATTTGTAAATCCCAGATCAGTAATTTCTTTTTGTATTTAAGAATGCTACTTCTTTCATTGAGTATGTCTTTTTTTTTTCTGAGTGAACTTGGAAATATTAAAGTTGAAAAAAAAAGTGAGAAGAAAACAGTTAATAAAGTGATCTCTAAAAAATTAATAAATGGACTGAATAAATTTATTAGCATATTGTTACATCGGAAGAAGAGTTTCTTCTTTGGAGTAAACAGGACTTTTGTATATAAATGTGTATTTTTCATTTATTAAGTTGCAATATTAAAGAATTATATATGGGGGAAAAGGGGGAAATTATTAACAGTTATGATTCATTTGGTTTCTGAAAGAAAAAGAAACTCAAGCTCCAATGAGATTTCTACTGTAATATTAGCCACATTAAGAAGAAACACTTCATTAATATGTTTTGACAGTAAAACAGGGACTAATGAGATTGTAATTAGCAACAGTCAAAGACTGTTGGAGCAACAGAAAAGATTTCTGAAGTTATTAGTGTATTACTTAATTAGCAGCTTCTGTGAACCATAAAAAATGTTGATACTTAATCTACACAAGAAAAATTTAAAGGATAAGTCTAAGTGGATCTGTTGATTTGTTTACAGCATTGCTTAAGCCTATTTACAAAAGAACTTTGTACCACTGTAGTGAGGAAAACAAAAAAAAACCCAGGTGCATTTAACTGACATTTCATGCCCATTATACAGCCTTGAAGACAAAGTATAAATCCAAGATTTAAAAAACTTATCAGCTGAAGTAAAGTGTATCATGAGATGCATAAAGGAATACCATTATAGAAAACAGTCATGATAACATTCCTTATGATGAAAATACCCTGGATCAAAAGTAATCCTTTTCTACGGAACACCTCTCTTTCTTAATATTAATGAATGATTTGGGAACTTAGTGTAATCGTGTAATAATTACACTACTACCGTTTTTAGTGGGTTTGTTCAGAAGGCACAGAAAGGAAAAAACACAGAAAGCAAGGAGTATGAGCCACTACTCCTCACATCTGCAATAGGAGCAGTAGCAGAGGAGTGTGGTTAAACTGCAGCATCAAACAGCTTCGATTTTAGGGGGAAAATATCTTGCAAAAAGGGTAAAGAAGTACTGAAATACTTCATCTCATGATGCCACAGGATTCCTAACTCTGGAATTCCTTAAAAACATCCTTCAGGATGTCCATGGTCAGATTAGAGCACCAACTCACTCTCAACATCGTGACTCTGTGTTCATGCACTGTAAAATTTCTGTGTAAAATGTAATTCATCTCACCATGTGATTCAATGAGTTTAAATAAAACTCAGCAAGGGAGCGATACTGGGAAAGAGGGTAGCTAAGGCAATACTGATACAACATGGGGATCAAGAAAAGGATCAGAAACATGCAGTTGAGAAATAGCAGTGGATGAGTTAGTTTACAGGGAACAGAGATTAAACCATTCTGAGAAATCAGTGAGGAAATGTGAAAGGCACTGGGAAAGAGCCAGAGTGAGAAGGGCCAGAAGCAAGAGGTGTTGTTAAGTACAGCTGTGATGGATGATGCTGAAGCTGTTGAGCAGATGAAAACACAGAGAGGAACAGAGAAGAGGGAACATGTCAGAGAACTGCCCAGTGACAAATGCACTGCACTGAATCAGCATCTTCAATACTCTCTAATTCCGAATGTCATGTCCCTTTCAGAAATGGCTCTCTCATTGGATAAGCTGGGCAGGGATATTCTGATGTGCAGAGCCTCTCCAGGCCTTTGCACAAGGGGAAGGAGAGAGGCACACAACAGGGCAGTAAGAGCAGTTATATTTGTCAAGGGATTTCTTTGTGGTGCTATAGCTTAGCCTATATGGAAGTCGTAAGCAGAGTAAAATAAAGTTACATAGAAAAAGTACTGCTCACAGGCATACTGGGATTCTTGTCATCTGGGTGGGAAGGGTAGCACTCAGCAGTGACAAAAGATGTAATGGGGGCACAATTTGTGTTTCAAGGCAGTTATAGAACCTGAGAGCCTCTCTAACCTGACAATCCCCTCAAAATCCACAAAATATGAAACCTGATATATTTATACAACATTTAAATGACAATTTGTTGCTTCTAGTTAAGGTAGGTGCAGATTTGTTTGACTTTCAAAAGAATTCTTTTTTCAATCTCTGACAAGGGGGTAAGAGAGCTGAAAACAAGGTTATTTGTGTTATCATTATAACTCTCTTTTGCTTTTTCCTTTTTTGCAATCAATACGGTTTTTTTATGTATGCACACAATGCACACACAAGGGTGCAATGGTCTCACAGCTCAGATGCTGTCAGGGATCAGCAGAGTACGTGTGCAATGTGAAGCGTACCAAAAAAAAGGCAAACAAGCAAGACTGGCCCAAAGGATAGAACATGTATCTCCTTGGTAATTTGCAATTACAGTCACATCTTCTATAGGTATGTACATCCAAGTAAGAGAGATAATCTAATTTACAATTTTTTTAAGAGCAGTTTAGACAGCACCACAGTATAGATACAATTTTCTGCCTTGGGTCTTTTTTGGCAATGACCTTCTAAAATAAGAATGTAGCAATGACAGCAAATACAAACCTTTTCTGCTTTGGGTAAATACTCCATGTATTCTCTTTTAAAAAATGCCTGCCATTTATTCTAAAACATTTCTGAAATTTACTGTGTTTTCTTAAAAGAATTAGGCCTTTTACCCTAACTGCTTCTACTGGTATGAAAACTAGAAACCTGTTTCCAAGTCTTCCTTTCCACTGTTGTTTGTTACCATATACACATATATATGTGTATGTATGTATCTATGTATGTATGTATATACTTTTCCATCTTCAGCCTATCTGTTCACACCCTATTAACTCCTTCTTTTTGCACAAATTGTTCTGATTTTTTTCTCTTTAAATGTGTTCAAGGATAACATGAAACACATTTGCTTTAAAGTTTCACTTTCTGATTAAGCAAACTAGCCTCATTTAAGGCCTTCCTGCAAGGCAGGCTGAACACCTCCTTGATGCTCACAAGTACATGTTTTATGCACCAGTCTTACAAAGGGAATGGTTTCTCTTCGTTTCCTTTATGAAGAAAGAGCCCGATTAATACAACTACATTGTCACACAAATGAGAAACATTTTAACCACCATTTTAAATGTCACATTTTCAGGGGTTACATGGAACCTTCAAGCCAGATTCCTAATGTTTTGCTCCTCCAGCCATGATCCTGAATTTGGCAGGAGTGAGAAAATTCCTACTACATGAAGTATTCAGAAACTATTCATGTATATTATCTTTTATATATATGAATTTTTTACCTACAGTTTACATTTTTCCTTCCTATATTCAATGTATATTATTTTTTATATATGTGAATTTTTTACTACAGTTTACATTTTTCATTCCTTGAATAGCCAAAACCTCAAGCATTATTCTTTCGCAGTTGCAACAGTTAATTCTATTAACACTTTTTCTGTTTTTTCTCCAAACATCAGAATACTGATGGTGAAATCAATCTAAATATCAGACATGATATCCAATTATATGTTAAAATGTTGTAGCTGTGCTTTAAAAGTTTTTGTTTTAAAAGCTTCACAAGTTACTAATTTTGTATTGGAAAAAAAGATTAAATCACTAACATACCATTATTTTTAAAATCTTACAGTGACCTACTCATTTATTTCAACACCGGACACAATATCAGTCATATCACAATATCATAATACCCAGAGGGCTAAATAAAGATAAAGCCACATGAAAAAATGCTTCTTTACACATATCTTCTGGCATTTCTGTACTCATTAAATATTGTTGCTTGCATTTACTGCTAGCTTTTTGGGATCCCAACTGAAATCTTTGAGAAAATAGTCTGATTCATGTAGCAATCAAAATGCAGATCTCCTATAGTTTACAAACACTGCCAAAAAGGTGGGAAACTATGCTTGTAACATAGTTAAAAATGCTGAATTTGGGAGCAAAGCAGGGCAAACAAGGGAGTGAGTCATATATCAGATAACAGTGTTTGTGCAGCTTTCACATAAACAGTAGTGCTGTGATCACTCTTGAGCTCTGCATGCATCAGCCTTATGTTCAGAAAGCATATATGTATTTTCTCTAACCAAAGAAAAATCTAAACTCAACATCAACGCTTTTTTTTATATATATTAAACAATGCTTCAGAGCTCAAGCACAATACTGAATCTGCACAAGAGGCTATGTTGAATGTATGTAGAGAGACTTCTATTACCAAAAAATACACTCCAGAAGATGACTTACGTTCTGATTTGACAATCTGACTCTATCCCAAAGGCTGTACTCACAGCACTTGCAACACAAGTCCAATCAAATCTGTACCAAGCTAAAAAGTAATCACCTTCTGTGAAGACCATTAGCAGATTAAGCCTCGGATAAAAAAGAAAAAAAAGTTGCATGCATTTATCAAAGGGCAGAAAACCAATAGCTTGTACATAAGCCATCTTTTCAATTGTATTTAGGTAAGTGATTAGTCTTCCTCTTATCACTATCATTTGACTATTTGACTTCATTGTGGCCATACTGTGACCCAAATACAGCAGATATATCAGCAACCAGATCAAGTCTGATTCCAGCTGCAGGCTTTTTATGTCTACTGATATATTAGGGATGACTGATGGCAGCTTTCTTGGTTTTACTTACAAATGACTTTATTGAAATTAAGTGCATCTATGAGAAAAGTAATCCCAATTGCAGAAATCATTTTGTTTCACCAACTTTAACAATCAAAAGGGAAACAGATGTGTGAGTGAACATGCACAGTAAGGGTGCAAATACACATTGTTAACATACGTTCAAAGGCTGCAGCATCATGAAATTACATAGTTCAGGGCTGGGCTAGGAACACCAAACTGTTAGGTTACTAATAACTTGAGACCAAACCTGGATATTCTGGAATGAGCCAGCCTTGCAGGGCAAATGAAGGGGATGAATATTGCGAGGTTGCCCTGAAGATTTCCACTGTCATCTTGTTCAAGAGAAGCAAGGAGGATTTTCCAAATGAAGTAGGCAGTGATTCAGTGCTAAACCTCTTGATCCTGTGAACTCTTTGAAACAGGAAGCCATCTGGCACGGAAACTTTGTTTCTACTACTTGCAGTGTGCACCCATTCCTAACCCTGCCCTTTTATTTACATCACGCTATCAGAATTTTTTCTGCCATTATTATGAAAATAGTCAAGATACAGTTATTGATTAATCAACTTGAAACCAAAAAGTAAGAGAATATCCTTCCCTCTCTTACTGTATTTTTACAGTTGTCTTATATTCCTTGAAGGCCTTCTTTTACCCTTTAGTGTATATGGTAAACTTTCATTTGTTTTATTCTTTGCAAGACTCCCATTTTTCTCCAGTGAGATCAGAGAAATCTTCTCTTTTACATACCACTTTTTTTTTGGCATCTGACACAAAGCTGGCTTTGACTTCGCCTCTTTTTTTTGTACAGCCATTATGTTTGCTTCATAGGCAACCAAAACCTATTTATGTTTTCTTTTAGGGCAGATATTGTCACTGACTTCCACCTCCTCCAGTCTTGTAAAATAAGTATCTTTTAATATTTTCACTGGTAAGAGCCTTAGGACCTTGCTCATGCCATGCCCATTGACTTTGGCTGTTACAGGACAATAAGAGTCAGTAGACAGAAAGGTATTAATTTCTATATTTTTTCTTGACTCTATCAACTAGTCTAATTGAGTCTAACTGATGTGGATCATGGGTTTGGAGTCCATTTTACAGGTTTGTACCATTTTTTAGAGTGCTAAGGTTATGAACCCTTAAATGCTTTCTACCCATTCCTATCTTCAGCTTTCATTAATGATCGGGCTGTGTCCCATTTCCTAAATGGATAAATCATAGACTTACAGGGATGGAAAAGTTTACCACATAAACCATATTTTTGGTTTATGCTGTCAGTACATCTGTGACACCCAAGCTAGGCTGTGTTTGGACAGTCATTTAGCATGTGGAAAAATGGACATTATGCCATCACAGAAAAAGAATGGTACAGAGCAGTTTAGTCAGGAGCTGTAGCCAGTGTAGAGCCCTTCACCCTGTCCAGTAGCTCAGACAAAGCTACATTTTTGTCAGGAGTATTCTTGTCTTATGATTCAGATCTCCAGTTTAGGTAGCAGCTGAAGCTGAAACATATGCCCACATGCAGCTATAATTAATACTTAACACAGGAGATACAGAAATTCAAAGAAGCACGTCAACGCTTAACACTTGCCTTTGTCTCTGATCCATTATTTGTCTAAAGCACTCTCCACAGTGAGCTCAGGATCCCCAGACACTCTCTTTGGTTAGCTATTGGAGCCACCCATGTCAAAAGGTGGAGCACTATTCCCTTGGTGTATTAAAGTATCTGTCTGATCCTTCTCAGAGCCTACAGTACGCCTTCACTGACCTGAGTGTTTGCTCCTCTCACAATTTCTTCTTAAAATATCAGAACTTTGATACTTTCATCCTATTTGCCAGATTATACAACTGCAATTCACTGCAGAAAACTCAGGATAAGTAGGCTTTGGAATGGAGTTTTGTCACAAATAACACCTGAATAGATAAACTACTAGTATCTCACAGATACACAACACTTTTATTAATTCATGCCAGGCTTTCTACACATTAAAAATTTTAGTCCAAAAGCAACATGCAACACATACTACAGATCATTTACTTCAAATCTTTAACAGAAAGAACAATCAGTAAATCCAATGCAAGGAAAAGGTCCAAGCCCTTAGAAATGCAGTTTGGTTGTAGGACATAAATAAGATCAGAAATTAAATTTAGAAAACCAAACAAAACCCACCACAAAATAAACAAAAAACCCAGACCTCCTACTCATGGCTCAAGTTGAATGTTCATGAAGATCTAAAAATCTCAAATTTCTCAGTGGGCTGATGCAGCAGAGAACTAGCCATTACATCATCCAAGTGACATATAAATATACGAGGTCTAGAGCTGGCTTCTGGAACTGTCAGTAACAAGGAGCTGGCTGTAGCAAAAAAGGCTGAGGACCACCTTTTTCATTGGAATTGTCCTAAGGGCTCTTAAGTCCCAAAATCAGCCAACAACCCATTATTTCTTCCTATTCGTGGTGTATCTCCATCCTTCAAGGTATGAAACATATCTTTAAGCTCTCTGCTGCACAGGCATTCTCATTTATTTTATGTAGAGCCAAAACTATTGTTCTCTGTTGCTCAAAGTTTTTATTCCTAATATTAAGAAGATGCTTAGATTGAAAGTTCATGGAAATCATGTAGATGCACATATAAACACATAAGTGTTTAATTGCTACTTCAATACTCATTATCAGTGTGGAGAAGTCCAGCCTTGACACCGCTAGTTATCAGATGCATGTGTGGCTTATAATTTGGGATCACATCCCACATGTATGCAGTTCTTAAGGAAAAAGTTAAACAGTCCCATTACTCTCTGAAATTCACTAAAATATTGAGATAAGAATTCTACTTAGTCTAAGATGAAACCACTTGACAGTAAACAAAATTTTTGCCTGAATGTCACCGAAGTGTTTCCTAGGTCCTCAAAGGATATTAGCTGTTTCTATGAAATTTTCTCACCTAAATGATCACTTTTGGATCAGTGAGATGGAAAAAACACATTTTTAGCTAAGAAAGAACAAATGATAGCCAGAGAAACATGTTCACTTACATCTTTATTTATATCCCATATATATGTAGCACTTCTAGACTGTCTGAACAGAAAATATTGCCACCCACAAAGTCACCAAATGTTTGATGAAAAAGAACTTTTTATATCTGCACATACATGTAGCTCTGAGACTAGGGATGAATATGTGAAACACATGCCTCTATAATTATACTTAATTCTTACTTTCCTATCACAGCTTCAGCTATGAAATAGATCATTCATGACTTAACCATGATGCCACTTGGATTCATTCCAAGTTAAAGTTACATGACAGAGGTTAAAATTATAAAAGCTAAAGTTATTAGAAACAACCGAAAATGTGGTTATTAATGGAAAAACATATAATAGACACACGTTGTGGACAAGAAATATTAGATAATTCTTTCCATCCTATACCCCACCCGCTAGTAAATCTTCTGAACCTCTGACAAAGAGCTGCTCTCAAATATGGAGTTCTTCCTTCCCTCCCACTCCTACAAAAATTAGATGACCCAAGGCCAATTATGGGTGTTAGTCAGTACTGAGCCAAAGTTCAATTTATAGTACAATATATCATAATTTTTCAGTGTCAAAAAAGTCAGCACTGTTATTTGATTAGCCGAATCCATTCCAATCTGAAAATGCCTCTGGCTTCAATATTCTGACAAGATTGTCATCTCACTGAACTCTAAACAATGCAGGCAACAACCCCTGAAAGAAAAGGCAGTTTAAGTTGTGTGTGTGGTTTAAGGGAGAACAAAATCAGGAATGTGGCATGTATATACAATTAAAATTACCAGACTATCTTTACATGCATGTAAACAAATACCAAAGCTTTCAGACTGCAGGTATCAAAAATATGAGTCTTTTAGTAGGAATGTATTTGTGATACATTATGCTGCAACACATCATTTATTTCACAGCAAGGAATCCATTTCAGTGAATTTTATATGTACAGGTCTATTAAAATTCAGGTTTAGAGCCATTCCCAGGGCACACCAGAAAGGAGGTGTTCAGGCTTCACATCTTACTGTAAGGTACAGCAGAAGACACAAAGGCAGCTACCTTCAGAAATGGGTTAACCACCACTATACCCTTGCCTTCCAAACATATTTACTTACATTTTGCGGCCTTCCCTTCTCTGGGATTGCAAAAGAAGGCCATCTTACCTAAAATGACATTTGTATCTAAACAACAGCCACATAACACAGCTTTTCCACCAGCAGGATCAAATCAGGTTTCTTTAGTACACTGATAAATAGCAAGTGTTAATCAGACTGACATCAAATACCAGCACATTTGGCATGTGTTAATCCATGCTTGTTTCAAAGCATCTCACATAAAACTTTAATCTAGCACTGTAGTTCAGTTTTCAACTATTTTGGTCTTTACCAAAATAATGAGGGAGAAAGGCTGAAATTCTTTCCTTAGAGAAAATACTGTGATGAGGCACTCTCTCAGATACATGGCATTTCGCAACACTTGCAAGTTATACACTAGAATTGGTAAGCATTTGTCGGCCTACAGCAATTCCCAAGAATTGGTCCATGCATATTTGAATAACTTTTGGAGTCCTGCCAGACTGATAGCTACAGTTAAAGGAGGCCACGGCTGGTATGTTAAATAGCACCATGATTACTTTTTTATCTTCTTTATTTGGGATAGATGCAGAATCAGCCCAGCTGCAAGCCAAGCATGACTTTTAAGTCACTGACCAGAAAAAGAACATGCTTGAGTTTGCTCTTTCTTTTCAACTTGAAAGACTTTAAGCTCCTATCCCAAACATTATCAATAGCAACTAGGAAAAGAATTCATCAATTACTTTTTTTCACTAAGCTGAAAATAGCAACAGTCACATTGACATAATTTTTCGTGTGGATTTTATAATAGTGGCCTAATATTTCAAGTCAACAGCATCCCCTTTATCAAAAAAACCTCACACAATTTTAAAAAGTGAATACTTAACAGCATGCATGTGGTGGCTGCACAGAATGCACTATCATGTGTGGAATGGGAAGGATGGTCCTCTAATTAAGACAGGACCATCCCCTTCCATAAAAACAGCACTAACTGTAGCATATGCAGTGAGGTTTATGCCCACTGTCCTCCAAGTGAAAACCTTAAGTTTGAAATTAGTGTCAAAGTGTGTAGAGCAGTTTAGTCTTTTCACTTTTTTACAAGACAGATTTATATTGCCTTGCATTTTTAATCAAAGCTACAGCAGACTCTTTCACTCTTCCCCTATATATAAAAACAACCATCCTTTGTCTTTTATTCACATTGTGTTGCAAAATACAGCTTTGTTTTGGTGTTGGGAGACTGGAAGGTGAAATGGAGGTCACCCAGTTCCCTGAGGTCAGCCAGCACTAACAACACCAGCCTCTGGAGAACACCAGCAATGTCCTGTTTCTCTCAAGGTCAAGCAACTGCTGTAATCATTCAATGAGAGACTAATAAGACAATCCTCAAGTCTTTTTTCTTCAGGGGTAAAGAACATACATCCATACTGTTACAATGGTTTTAAAACCTTGCAAACACATTTTTTTTCACGGAAAGATATTTAAAAATATGGAAAATATGAGCAGTAACTACAGTAACAACCACTCAGATGCAGTATTTTTTTGTTTTGTTTTGAAAAGAGATCAACTCTATTATAATTATTAAGTACAGATAACATATAATGAAATATAAACACTTGGGCCTTAATTCAACATGAGGGAGTAAAAAAGAAAATAAATTAAATGTTATTCATTTATTAAAACGATGCATATGCTCCTGCCTTATCCAGAATCCTGGTTGCCTGCATACATGCAGACCCTGGCCCTGCACATCACACAGCCCCTCCATCCTCATGTCTCTTGCAGATCCACTTGAGCCAGCCTCTTCCTTCCCAGGGTTTTTCCCAGCCCTGTTTTCCCAAATCTCAGTGCAACATTCAGACCTAAACTGCAGATGCCCTTACTCCTCCCAATACATTTTACCTTCAGCCTGACCCTAATCTCATCCCACATTAGCCTCCCTATGCACGATATCCAGATAGACTTGTTTTTCCAAACAACCATGCACAGGCAAATAAACAAACAAAAATGGGGGGTGTCCACAAAAGAAATAGGCAAATGGTACCCAAAACTTGGGATATCAGTAAATCCTGCACCACTCCTAAGCCACTGAGTGCAATGTAATCCACTTCAGTAGAAATGGGATCAATCAAAACCCAAGTCTCTGCACAAATAGATTCTTATCCAAAAGTTTACAAAACTCAGAAAAATGCCCAAGTTATTATCAGTATCACTGGATCTAGAAGTTCGTGCAACTAAATTTAGAAATGCTTAAAGAAAACAAAGCTATCTTCCTGACATTGTGAAAAAGTTACCAAAGTATTAATTTTGTTAGTGATATTTTGCTTTTGTTTTACAGTACAGTACCTCTAGTATGACCACTGCTGAATATGATGTTAGACAACTATTAAAAACCCCACACTTAGATAGGAGAATATTTCCAAATTACTTTGCTATATTTTAATGTACATACATATGAGTATGGAATGTACCATGCTGTTACACAAAAATATCCTGCAATGCCACAATCTGGCAATAGTACTCTGAAGCAATGCTGCAGGAATCCTGAGTAGGCATAGATTTGTATGTTGTATGAACTGCAATGAAACCTCCAAGTTTCATTACATCCTTTTATGACAGACGTGTCACAAATCACCAGGAACTATAAGCAGCTGTAAGAAGATGCTGGTATTACAGCAAGATGACTTTCAAATTTGGAGCAAAATTGGTTAATTTTCTTTCTCTCCTGCAAAGTATTTTACTTTTTTATTTCACCAATTTACTTGAAGCCTATGGAGAGATTTCTGAGTATCTCTGTCAGAAGACAATGACTTTACAGTTCTGCTCTGAACAAATGTATTGCATGGTGGAATGAATTATTACAGTTAATATATGATTACTTGCTCTGTGACAGTTCAACCTTGCAAAGAAGAAATTGTCTTCTTCTTTTCCTTTCATTTTTTCTGTTCCACAATAGATGGCAGAATTACTGCTGGCTTTTGATCAAGATTAACTACCCAGTTTTGAAAACTTGCTTCTGTTTCTCTGTACTTGGAACTAAAATAATATTTACACTCACAGTGAACATTTCACAGTTGCTTCTCAGTCTAAACCATCTCAGCTTATCAAAACCATGTATAATTGTGACTCAGACATCAAGCTGCAACTGTAAACACGCTAATCCAAAATTAAAGGTTCATTACTCACATAATAGAAGACAAGTTGAAGCATTTCATAATGACACAGAATTTCCCTTTTGACTACTTTTGATCTTCAATCTATTTTGGCCTGAGGTCAGTTGGCAAACAGATACCATAGATTGATTTCTGTGTATGTGTGTTAATTATTCCTCTTTCCATCCTTTGGCTCAAAATTGTCCTAAACTGGCATTGACTGTGGTGATATTCAGAAAATAAACTTCATAGAACTGTCCAAGTGCTGGTTATAAATAAAATTTAAGGTTCAAAAGAAAAGAGTTCTTAATACTCCAAGGGATTACTGAAAATGATCCTAATACTATTTAAATATGCATAGTTTGACTGGGTTCATCACCTTTCACTCACTGCATTCCCCTTTTGTAAGCATAGAGAAACTTACTGTTTTAGCAAATCCAGATTTTTCTATAAATAATGGATTCTATTTCCCTTTCAAAACCAGACACAATTCACCCTGAAAGACACCAGCCGAGGAAATTTGAGCCTGAAAAGGCAGGCACCTTTCTCTCTTAGGATCAGACAGTATAAGGCAGTATCACACAGTCAGAATGTTTATTCAGGCAACACAAGAAGTGCTTAAATGATTCCTTAACTTCTGAAAGCAATTCCTCTTGCAATGTTAACTCAAAAATCACCAACAGAAATGACAGCAATCACTGTGACAGGAAATCCTTAGGGAGGGCATATACAGAGCTGGCCAGAATAAAGTTTTACTCTTTCCAGCCATCATGAAGAGTTTATTGTACAGAACTACTGAATAATATCAACAGAAGCATGTGGTCCATGCCCAGATACCATAAATCTACATGAACCAAATTACAATCCCAGTGTGAAGCCTTCCTCAAGCAAAGAACTGCTGTGTTTCACCACAAGTAGTACAAGTGCTTGGCTGCTGGTGGGCAGAGAGCTGTTCATCTTTTCAATACTGCTTTTGCAGCATTTGAAATTAAAAAAATGGACTACCTGACTGTCTGGATGAATAAGCAGCAAAACACATGTGTTCTTCTTACACCTTCATGTTACAGCAACCTGGTCTGTGGTTGGAGATTTTTGAGAGACAGGCAGGCAGATTTGATAAGAAATTACCCACCTGAACATAAAATTTTTAAAACAGACAATTTCTGCAATTTTTTTCCAGAAGCCAATTCTTCTGTAAATGAAATAGCAACCAAATTGAGCAGAATACTTAAATAGTTGTGATTTAAATCTTGGGCTCCCCTTCAGACTTAATCAGCTATCTTTTCTCATTATATATTGAAGGACACAATCTTCAGTCTCCCTATATGTATCATAACATATTTAGGCATTCTAATTTCCAGATTCGATCAGTTCAGGCATATTTATGTTTATTAGGATAAATGTTAATACAAATCATTCTGTTTGGATTCTATTGTAAGCTTTTTGGGTAGGAGCAATATAAGTCAAGTGCAGCCATTGCTAAATCACTAATAACCTCCCGAAAGCTTGATTTTTTACTGTTCTGGTTTCATATGCTGAAATAATTACAATGATAAAATGAAATGGAACTTTATAAAAGGGCTTATTCTGATTTACAAATGAATAGAAAAACCTCTGAATTCATTGTTACATAGATTGTAACAATAAATTATTTTTACTATCATTACTCACAATCTGAGGAACTCCATTCTTTTCTTGAACATAAACCCTGCTCATCCATTTTCATGGACTTGTCAAGAAAACAGAATTATGCAACTGTCATTCAAATTAAATGAAATTAATATATTACCTACAAGAAAAGTGAATGTTTACCTATGAAGCTTTACCTTTTGTAAAGAGACAATATGAGACCCGCATGACATTCAAAATATTATTGGAATGATAAGAGAATGAATAAAGTATAAAAATATTAATATACCTTTCAAACGAGGTATACAAGAGAAATATTGCCCTAATAATCAAGTGAAATATTACCCTAATACTCAAGTTCAGCTCAGTGCTGAGTGCTGGACATAGATGCTATATATTGTAAAATTGGCTGAACATATCAAAAAACATTCACAAATTTCCCAAACAAGATGTGCTCTGTGCAAAGCATAGCCCCACATGTGTAGGCGGTGTATGTCACATCTTTGAAATGCGCTCATTTAAATAAACTGTCAGCAGCAAAAGCAAGATCAAAGAACTGGGTGGGTTGGATGTGGGCTGGTTAGTGAAGGATGATATGGCAACGACTGACACGGTTCAACAACTTCATTGCCTTATTCTTCACAAACCTTAGCAGCAAGGTTTGGGAAGTGTGACAGCCCAAACTGGAGAGTAAAAAGCTAGAAACTACTTAAAGGAACTGGACATACAAAAACCCACAGAAGTAGAGATTATTTAGGTGTAGGTGCTGAACACAGCCTGCTGTGCCTTCAAGGCCACTGTCTATGATTAAAAACACTGCAGGAGGATAATGGGAGAAGTGGTAACAGCTGGGCAGATCCTGGGACCCAAAGGCCTGGCCAGCCCCAGCACAGACACAGCCAAGGCCATGAAGCACATCTTCTGAGAAATTACTCACAAAGACAGGAAGGATAATATCGCAGGATGATGAATGTTCTAAATAGATTTACCAAGGGAAGATCATTCCTGTACATGAGGAGAAAACAGTGCAATATAACTTGATTTCAAGAAGAATTATGTTGACTCCAAGAAGACTTTTTATGTTGACTGCTGCAGTATCCTCATTAACAAGATGAGGACTCGACAGACTTCTAGATGGTTTGAAAACTGTCTGGACTTCTGGGCTCGAGGACAGGCAAGCAGCAGCTCAGGTTGTAGCTGGTGTTCACGATAAAGCACAGTACCCCAGGGATTGCTGTGGGGTTCATACTGTTCATACTGCGCTGTATTTGCCATGATATTAAATGGAGAAGACTGCTTGACACACTGAATTGCAGTTTCAACTCACAGGCACCTTCAGAAGCTTGAGGACCATTCAGTGTGTCACCCACCTGTGGAGATAAGTGACATTCCGCGACACCCACCCTTTCTAACTTACCTAAGCATATTCAGGTGAGTAACATCTTTCTGCACCTGCAAATTTATTTTATTTTTTAAAAAGAAATTAATACAACCTAAATACTATTTGTGTTCATGCATGGAGAATAGCTGTGCTAGTGTTTACATCATTATCCGATAGTACAGAAATGACAAGATTAGATTCCCTACCTCGAACCAGCAACTCAGAACCACTTAGTAATCTCTACTAAAGTTTTCAGCCAATAAAACCTGCTTCCCAGAGCTTCCCCTGATTTAGGTATGCTTTTAAGTCAACTAAAAGTACATGTTTCTAGAGAATGAATTGTTTTCTTAGAAAAACTGGTCCTTTCCCATTCCGAAGAGGCAGCTAAAATCAAATTTATAATAGAAATAGCCTTCACTTATGGTGGTTAACCACATTTGAGTTCCACATTAGAAAGAAGGAAAATGATCATAAGTCTACAAACTGTGGTGGCATTCTTTTGCAACCACAGATGAACAGTCACATACTGACGACAAGAGACCAACACAGACCAAGGGGAGAAGGAAGCAACATGTTCCCCAGGAAGCACAACTAGGTATTTTATGTATTCTACATAGCAGGCACCCAAAAATTTGCAAAAAGTGACAAGAAACATCTCAGAAACTGAAGAAGTCGAGTGATCATAATTCCTCATTCCAGTCCTGTATATGCTACTTCTACACTGTCAGGGTGGAACTGAGGTCCCCAAACAAGCACTGTCAACGTAGCACAGAAATCCATGTTTTCAAGGACTGGCTCTGGTTTGGTCCCATGGACCAAATTCTATTTAGAAGCAGGAGACAAATCAACTGCACTCACAAATAGCACAATTCAGTTTAGTTTCACACAAAGGAATCTAATATTTGCCCAGTGATTTCCAGTGTGAAAGCAAGCATGGTGACTGGAGATCAAGGTGTAACTCCATGTAAAAAACACATTCCTGTTCCAAATTAAAACTCTAGTGCAAATGTACCTTGGGCATCCTGTACCAAGCCTGGCTTACAGGTATTCCTCTTAAGAAACAGAGCTCTCCCAAGCTACTATCCTTAAAATTAAAAGGTTAGGAAAGGTTTACAAGAAGACATAGGTAAAATCAAAATTGCTTATAAATTTCTCTGAAAAGCTAAATTTGTCCTATTTAGGGATCTTCTGCCCATTTCATAGTCTTTGCTTGGACTTCTCATTGCAGATCTGGGTTTTTTTCAGAAAAATAAAAAATCAGTGCCAACAAAACTAGGGCTTTTACAAAATAACTACACCTTGCACAAACCAAAAACCAAACCCACATTTTCTTTTACTTTGTCTAAGAAATACAAGGGCCAGATCATTAACTAAAAGTTCAATTGCAATTCATTCTCTTCACAGAACTACTGCTTGACATTCCCTTTTTCTCCTATGTCCATCCAGAAGTGTATACAACATGCCTGTAACCAAAACCCACACCATTCCCAAAACCAAACCAGAAGACCTAACAACTGAAGGTTCACTTCAATCTAGGCAAATTTCCTAGCTAGCAGTAAATGCAAATTTCAAATTTTTAAAAATCGACACTTCTACAGTGTCATTTGCATTTGGAGTGATTGCAGAGCGCTGAAGGTTGTTATTAAGAAGGATCCCTGCTGTTGTTTTAGTCAGTGATTTATCACCTTCACATCTAAGAAGGAGGAGGTCAGGCTGCAGAAAGGAAACGATTCATTCAAGGTGGCATTTCTCCTTCCATTGCCAGCTGCTGAAAAAAAAATTAGCAATTTCTTCTTACTTAATGACTACGTAAAATGGCAGCATGATCCTGTTCGTTCATGTTCACAATAAAACACCACCCAAAACATGTTTTTCAGAGAATACAGCTTTCTAATATGAATGACCATTCTGCCTCAAATGTCCAGCACATACCAGTAAATATATTTTATGTATTTTATTTATAATTTGTGCACAATTATGGAATTTCATAATTCATATTACTATTAGAGATTATCACATGTTCTGTGACTTAAAATACTAGGATAGCTGTATTTATTTACTGTTTCTGGTCTGATAATTGCTGTAAAACCTGATCAATATTTTTGTGGCACTGATGGATACAACAGGCAGTAATCAATCATAATGCTAACTATATAAAGCAATTGAAAGATTAAATTTTATAGCATTAAAATACAATGCTGAATTGACAAATAGTAAATTGCCTATTTTTCTAATCAAGTGGAAATAATTAATCCCTCAAAGCATAGCACATGTGTCATCATATTCCTCTTCAAAACATTTTTCACAAATCTCGCAAGTTTTTCACTAAATACCAGTCAAATTTGCAAACCTCTCCCTGAGAAGTATTTTTTTTCTCTGCAAATGATGGCCAACAAAGGGGAAGCTCCTCATAGTCATCTAACTGTACTTTGCTCCATTTTTTACAGCCATAAACTTCTTTTTCCTGTTAGGCTTATGGGGCATTTCCACAGAAGGCAGATGATGAAATGAAAGACAAGATACTGAAAAATCATATCTTCCAGAAGCAAGCAAGGAGAATGGTTTCTACTTCCTGTCTATGTCACTTCTCTCCCCTTGCCAGCCACATCATCCACATGTACTCATCTCCCTCCCCACTTCAGTTTTATTTTCCACTTTGTTGTGCTTTCTTGGAGTCAGTTGTCTGCAGTAATGAAAAAACATTTTTGGCTGTTACACAGCATTAGTCCAAGACTCTTAATTCTGACAAAAAGGCTTTGCTTATTTTCATTGTTTACCAGACAAATAGGAAGTCAGGATGAACCAGAAGACAAAAAGAACCGGAATTTGATTTTGGCCATTACATTTGTTCGGGAGTTTTATTTTGAGAAGCAGTTAGGGGGAAAAATAAAGTCATTCCATAGGACTCTACAACACCTTCATAAATGACTTGGACACAGGACTGGAAGGGATACTGAGCAAGTCGGCAGATGATACAAACCTGTAAGGAGCTGCTGACTCCCTTGATGACAGGGAGGCCCTGTAGAGAGACCTTACCAAATTAGAGAACGGGGAAATCACCAACTGTATGAAGTTCAACACAGGAAAGCGCCAGATTCTGCACCTGGGATGGGGCAACCCTCGATGTACAGACAGACTGGGAATGAGAGGATCGAGACCAGCCCCACAGAAAGGGACCCGGGGGTCCTGGTCAACAGAAAGTTGACCATGAGTCGGCAGTGCCCTGGAAGCCCGGAGGGCCAGCCCTGTCCTGGGGGGCACCAGGCACAGCATCGCCAGCCGGGCAAGGGAGGGGATTGTCCTGCTCTGCTCTGACCTGGGGCAGCCTCAGCTCAAGTGTTGGGGGCAGTTTTGGGTGCCACAATATAAAAAAGACATTAAACTATTAGAGTGTGTCCAAAGGAGGGCTACAAGGATGCTGAAGGGCTTGGAGGGGAAGCCACATGAAGAGTGGCTGAGGTCACTTGGTCTGTTCAGCCTGGAGGAGACTGAGGGGAGACCTCATTGCAGTTACAACTTCATCATGAGGAGAAGAGGAGGGGCAGACACTGATTTCTTCTCTGTGGTGACCAGTGACAGGACCCAAGGCAATGTCATGAGGCTGAGTCAGGGGAGGTTTAGGCTGGATACAAAAAAAGATTCTTCTTCCAGAGGGTGTTTGGGCACTGGAACAGGCTCCCCAGGGAAATATCAAGACTTCAGCATCAAGACTGGCAGAGCTCAAGAAGCATTTGGACAACACTCTCAGGGATGGTGCTATGCATGGCCAGGAGTTGGACTCTGTGATCTTTATGGGTCCCTTCCAACTCAGCATGTTCTGTGATTCTGTGGAATCCTGCTAGCAGTGGATGGATGGGAAAAAGGTTAATCACCAGGGCTGCCCCTAAGGCCTGCTCTTGGCACTGTGACATGGCCTGACTTTGCTTTTGTCTTAAGCAATCAGGAAAACAATGCTTGGAATTCTTTTCTCACTAACATTGTCTTGAAACATTTTTACACCACATCACTTTTTCCCTGCTTTCTAAAGAATGCAGACAGAATGCAAACAGAGATGAAATTTTAGTTCAGACAGACAAACCCAGAACCTTGCTAAACTGCTGTGAGTTCTTATCCAAAAGGAGAGAAAAAGATCAGTACCATAAATAATCTAATTGCAACGAGTTTGTCAAGGCTACAAGGAAGCTGATGAAATGTTTGTATTAAAGTGAATAAAATCTAGACATTACTTAATTTTGCTTAGAAAAAAAATCTCTCTAGACAAAGTATTCCTTGTGTCTACATTCAGAATATCAAACCACATTAATTGTTTTGAAATGTCTCAGAATTATGTCTTTGATTTCTTTATGCAGTTATTTCATCAACTACCATAAGAAATACAAATCAAATGATGTCATGCAAGTGAAGCTTATCTAGGACTTCTTTTAACCAGAGTTATTGCTCAGACTCAAAAAACCAAGGATAACAACAGCAATAGCAAACAAAACCTACTGTAAGGACTGAAAAAAAATAAAAGGGTATCTTTGGATAAAAAAAGAGAATTATGGCAAAACACACTTTGCAGAGGAAAAAGGTTGTTTCATGGAGGAAATCAAAAAATGTGTCCATGGGAAATAACACAAATAGTTTATTTCATTTGCTATCTGGAAACTTAACTTAGGCATTAAGAAGTAAAAACATCATAAAATTAAAAAGTCACATAAAAGAGAGATTATTAATATGCTATCAGATTGCCCATAAATATCATGAAACCTCTACTAACATAGGTTTAAGACAAAGTAATCTTTCCAAGGCTGAACTAAATGTTCCTTATAATTCAATTTTCTACAGCTTGACTTTACTCTCTAGAACTGCATGTTCAGAGATTAAAAAAGAATACATTACAAATGTCAGAATTGCCATCACAATATATTTTTAATGAGGTAGGAATTAAAGTACTGAGCTTGTGAAGCAAAAAAGTCACACCAGCTGAGCTTTCCCTGCAGTCTGATAAGACAGCCCCGGTTAAGAAATATTGTAGAGAAGGGTTTGACAATAATAGGGATTCCTATCTGCTCAGCACAATACAAGAGTGATGGCGGATACAAGCCAAACTTCAGACAGGCAGGATAAAAGATGTGTTGTCACAGTACAGAAGGATATTGAAGAAACAACAAAGTGGAAGACAGAATTGACACCTGCATACATCTCATTAGAAAGAAAAATTTGATTGAATGCTTTACTAAATGTAACAGGTCTTTCAAACCACAAAGCTCGCAATTAAATTAGTCCTATCTCAAAGAAACAAATGAGAAAGATTTATGACTATACAGAAGAATTGTAACACTGGCAGCTGATGGTTTACAAGAAAAACCAAATGCACCAGTCAGGAAATCAAAATGCATTAAGTGTTGCCATGTGTGGCCATGTATGTACATATGTGTTATATATAGGAGGTCTAACATGTTAGGTAATTTTCATATTATAAATATTATGTACTGTTATAATAGTATGTTGCCTATAAAATATATTTATTTTATTGGTAATATATAAAATAGTAAAGTGTTATATAGTATATTATATTGATGATATATGACTTATTCTTAATACGTTATTTCTATGCACACATATATCTGTACACATATATTTGTGTAACATGCATCAGAAAGATTTCAGATCCAAAAGAAAAAATTTCACTGGATGCATGAAACTTGCTTAGATCAGCCACAGCTGGTAATGAGAAGGAATCCTTTGCTTTCAACTCACAAGACTACAGTAGGTAAAGCAGGCAAGACAGGGACTTGAGCATAGGTTTGCCATATCTCCAATGCACTCTACACATCTGAGGGAAGATGTGTAAAGATATTTACACTCCTTATTTTCATTTACTATGTCTGCTTTTAACGGTGAAATAAGGTTTTATTTTATTAACATATTGTTAAAACTCTGATCTAAAAGCAGTCCTGCTGCACTACCTATAAACAGAGAATGCGTTTACCTTTTTTTTAGTTTGCAGCTGGGGAGATTGATGTCATTTGTATGAAAATTTGAGAACCTGTTAAAATAGCACTTGGACTTCTTGAAGATGGTGAGACCAGTAAATTTGGAAGCAAGTTGGTTACAGCAAATTAGAAATAAAATCTAACAGAAAAACCTTAACCTCTGCATTGGAGCAGCTTGCAGTTATACTTTATATATATAAAAATGCATACACACACATATGTAAAACTACATAGCACTTATCTACAGAGAATACACAAACTATGTTTGTGGTCTTTAAACTCAGTTTAAAATCAGCAGTTAACTATGGACTTAAGACTTTGTGGTTGACAATAACAATGCTTTTCTACTCATATTTTCTCAGTGATAGTAAACAGATTTTTGAGCATTCTTACAGTACTTTGAAAAAGTATCTTTCTAAATTACAAAATAAGAGCTACTGCAGATAGTTACTTCATTTTTCTCTGAATTTCAACAATGAAAAAAATTAACAGAAACTCCTTGAGAATAGGGAAAGGGTTACATTTAAAAGTATATTCATTATTTTCCAAGGCAAGCCTTTTGAGCTGCACAAAATCCCTTTCAACAAGTATTCAGTTTTTTCATTGAAAAGCATCAGAAACCAAAGCACAAATTAACAAACAGCAAATACGCTTTCGTGAATTTTCCTACTGACATTTTTTGCAAGAAACACAGCTATGCAGTATGTAGCACAAAAAGAGATTCATGCATTAAGGAAGATTCTCACAGAGGAGATGCTCCAGGCACTCAATCATCTTTGTGACCAGACCTGGACATGGCACTCCAGGTGAGACCTCACTGGTGCTGAGTAAAGGGAAAGGATCACGCTGTTTGACGTGCTGGCAGTGTTCTTCCTAATGCATCTCAGAGCACTATTGACCTCCTTTGTCACAGGGACACGCTGCTGGCTTGTGTTCACTTGGTGCCATCAGGACCCCCAGTTCCTTTTCTGATGAGCTGCTTTGCCTGCTTTGCACTGGGTAGCCTCAGCATATATTGGTGCACTGCTCCTCCCCAGATGCAGGACTTTTCACTTGCCCTTGCTGAACTTCAGGAGGTTCCTGACAGCCCAGTTCCTCTCCAGCCTGTCAAGGTTCTCTGGATGGCAGTGTGACCCTCTGGCATACCAGTCACTCTTCCATGTTAGGGCTAATCAACAAACTTGGTGAAAGTGCACTCTGACCCATCATTCAGATCATTAATGAAGACATCGGACAAGATTGGGCCCAGTATTAGCCCTGGGGTACACTGCTAGTTACTGCCCTCCAATTACAGGCCACAAGTTATAATCAGGATAGTAGTTTCAAGATCCTCTTTTGCATTATCTTCACAGTTGCACCACAGAATGCTATAGATGCCATGATGTGCCAGTGTTGCTTCTATATTACATGACAACACACAGAAAATTAATTTATTCATACTACAGTAGAACAGGGCATATTCTATGGGTATAATTTCTATCCAAGAGTCACCTAATTCAAGTCAGTATCTCCAAGGAAGAGAGCTTAAAAGAATTTGTCTCATCATGGTATCCACATCAAAAATGCAAACACATTGGGATTGAGAAATCATCCCTCTTTCTGTACCTATCAGAGCAAAGCAACTCTAGCAGCCTGAGGGGTCAATAGAGTGAATACTAAATTTTTCATTAGATTTTTTTTTAACCCTCCTCATTCTCTCTTTGCACTTCTTTTTATATCTCTAATTCCTGTTTTCCTTTGTATCTAGCATTCATCTTTAAGCAATCAAATCCTTTCTTTTGTCCCACTTCTGATTCTCTCTCATTGCACACCCATATTTCCCCTGTCTCCTAGATCTGCATATATTAAATATCTTACTGGCTTCGTGTTCCATTCAATATTTGGATATCTGATTTGGGTCATCCTGTAAAAAGAAGTCTTTAATTAAACAGATAAAAAATTTTGAAGCCAAAACCATTGCGTTAAATAACACATTCAGTATTAAGTATCTTATATGCTACTTGGGATTTAAAGTAAAATATCTTCTCACTGCTCTCTCTCCTCTACATATTTCATTAGCGTGAACAGTTTTCGACAGCATTTTTCTCACATTCTGTACATTGCTGTGTATTTGTAGAAACGTAGGATTCCAAAACCTGCTGTTTATCATCACTGAATTGTACCTTAAAATCAGAAAAGAAGATACAACTTGTGCAAACATCCCAAATGTCTAACAAAGCAGATCACTTGCCACAACCATCATTGGTTCCTTTGTTAGCTGTGGCCCGCAACCTGAGTTTAGATTTTGGGAAGGTGCAGTTGAGGAAGGTGTCGTGCCACTGCTGCCAGAAGTCTCATAGCAGTTTCTTGCCACGTCTCCACAAAACCTATGATTTCTCTAAGCTAGTATTGGAGTTGAGGGCAACAACTCAAGCACAGAGGAAATTTTTCTTCCAGAGCAGCAGCAATTTACCAGCCATGCCAAAGCATGCAACATGCCCTGACAGGGCTTTCCCACTCTGTTCACAGACTGCTGAGTGCCCACTATAACTATAAAAGCTTGGCTTGCACCAGATTCTTAACAGAGCCTGAAAATCTAGCAGACAATTTTATAATGGCTCAGGGAGGGAGGAAGAGGTTGAGCATTGAGCTCCGCCCAATGCTGCCAGCACAGGTCTCACAGCCACTGACAGAATTTCTTTGAGTAATTTCTTAGCCCAAGTGACATTGATGAACTGGAGTTCGTGGTGCCATGCTCACTCAACAACCGGCACCACTCAGCAGTGTGGACACAGCTTGAGGGTCAGGAACAGACAAAAAATACTAGGTTAATTTTGAACCAGGTCAGACACTGAGAAGAAATATAAAAAGTATTAGATATCTGTGAATTTAGCTTAAATCCTTTATTCCAGCTGTAGGATGGAATTTATAGACCAATATAGAAATTTGTTGGGTATTGAGTGAAAAATTCAGAACTGATATACAACTGGAAGAGAACGTTGAAGTGTGGCCAGGATATGTAAGAGCCATTTACCTGATTGCCCTCTGTGGGGACAGTAGTTTGTGGGTTTCCCTCCTGGATATTCCCATTTAGACATTTTTTAGGAATATTTTAGTCTCTGAAGTTACTTCCAGATTTAAATTGTGCATTTCATTATTTAATGCAATCAGGTCCAAAATTAGGGAAACAAATGACAACAGAACACATGCTGCATGATACATGAAGCACTGGCTTTGAGGAAGGAAAGAGAAATGTCAAGGAAATAGGAGTCGAACCACAGGGTATGGCAAACTCATTCAGTTGTTCCATTCAAGGGCTTCTCTTTCTTAGCACTTTCTCACGAAAATTGAAATAGATTCAAATATTGTTTTGAGATCCAGCATGAAAACATAGCCCACAATGGAGCTGTATTTTTATTTTTATGTAAGAATTCACTTAATATATATATTCAAGCTCTTTGGTCTTGGATACTTAATTCTAATGACAAAAAAAAATTAAAGCTTACTAAATACTGTTACTTTAGGAGCAGTGTAAGGGCTAGATGAGTTTAAAACAACATCATGGCAACATTTGCAAAAATATTTAAAATAATAATAAGTTTCAGTAAGAAATAATAAGTTCTGTGTATTATTACTATACCTATGCACTCATTAATTTTATAGCATATGCTATTTCCTCCAGTACTACTCGTTATTGGAGTAATCTATTACCTAACTCCTGGTAAAGCCTGCCTGTAAGAAAAAAAACAATTCCAAAGATCTGTGGTTTTACAAGGGCTTGATGCAAGCTGCTATGTTAGGAGTCCTATGGTTCTATCCTGTATCACTAATACCCAAACATTTCTTATTTACCACATTATTTCAGTCATACAATAAGCAATTAGTTAATGTGAGGAAGACAACTAAGAAGGTACACTTACTAAAAATAATTCCAGATGCCCTTTGACACATGGCACAAAACTTTGCCCTTTAAGAGACCTGGGCTTGATTCCTCCACTAGGAATGAAGGTGAAAAAAACCAACATAATATAAAAGAAATTATACCCATTTCCATTCAACACTAAGCTGCTCACTAACAAACCAATGAAACTTTACAGAGTGGAAAGAAGCACCAACAGCACAGGACCTTGAAGGTGAAAGCTGCAGAGTGCACCTTCAGCACTGTGATAAGGGGGACAAAGAAAACGGAAGGTAAGAAAAGCAAGGTCAAGAAGCAGGGCAGCATCTCTGTGTCAGAGAGCAGATCATGCCAACTCAAAGAGAGTGGGACCAGATAAGCATAAGATAGTAGGACTAGAAGATGAAGTCTCCTAAATAATGCATTCATACACTCCAGACCAGTTAACAAAAGCATCTATACAGCAATTAAGGAAATACAATCTGAAATAAAACCATTCTAATTTAGATGCTGTTAATGTTACACTAGATGTTGCTAATGGTGCTGCAAGACTGTGGCAAATTTGTGATAAATGGGGAAGAAAATAACCCCTAGAGTGTTAGAATTATACATTGGGACTAGAAAACCATCAGAAAATACATTTAAGATTTAGAGATTTAGATAACTGGGTAAAATAATAATGTATGAATATGTGAAGATATTTGTTTCTTTTTTAAAAAAAAAAAATAAATGTGTTTTGAGAGGAAAACATGAGAAAATAGCAGTGTCATTGGAACATTTGGCTTCAGATTACAAAAGCAATTCAAAGAGCACCAAAACAATCATTATTTTTCCATTATTTTTAATGGGACTTTTTAAGCAGTATTAAAAAAAATACTGCTTATGAATGCAAACTGAAAACACAAAGTACAACAAAGACTGCTGGGTGATGCAGAGAAAAGGACAAAGAAATGTTCTTCAGAAAAAACTCTTATTTATAACAAACAAAATGTGTAAGAAATTCAACACGTAACACCATAGTTTTCTGTTTAAACATTTTCATGTGGGTTCATCACCTATGAAGTTTAACTCATTATAAACCAACCTCAAATATTTGTGGATCCATGGTTAATTTAAACAGGGCTTACGATTTTTCCAAAGATGTTCTACTTTATCTCTTGCAAACTCAATATGACAAAAATAGTTTCAAATTGCCAAATTGCTCTGCTATTAATGGATCAAAAATAAACCTTTATTGACACTTACCTGGAAAACAGTACTAATTGATTTGTCTCATTCATTGACTTTTTAGGAAAATTATAAAAAAAACTAAAAAAGCTGAATTGTATGTAATTGTATTCAAAGCAACACAAAACAAAGAATAGAGGGGTAAACCAAAAGATACATAAATATAATTCTTCTGAAGTGATTAATGGTGAATGTAATAGAAATTCTCAGTCTTCAGACCGAAACAGTGATGTTGCAGATGTTGCACTGATATACAGGCATTGGGATGTCTCAACTGGCAGCAGTAAAAGAACAAGTTTGGAGGTGGGAACATCTTAAAATTTCTAGTCTACAGTAATAAAGAGAAGTAAGATAAGCGGACAGGTTCACAGGAAGCATGTTTTCATAAATATTTTCACAGCATTATTTTAAACATTGGAAAATATACCAATAATTTTTTTAATTAATAGGTAGAATCAAACTAAAAAAAAATAGTGTATCTTCAGCAGTGAAGTATTTCCTTGAATTACCCATTTGCACCTACCATATGCTTTTGCTTTCCATAAAATTATCATCAACAATATTTTCTGGCATGCAACTTGCCTCATGTTTTCTTTCCCTTCTGAAAAGAAAACCATACCTTTATGTTTCAGTTTATTACAGAAGATGCCCAAATGTTCTCCTGTGAGTATACATGTAATGCTCACAAAGAAAACAACCTTGATGAAAACAATGTATTATGTATGACAGTGGTTCTGCTTTGGAGCTGAGCCGGGATATTCTTTCCATAGTTCTGAGGGAATTATTGGCAGAGGTAGTTCTTTCCAGATGGGGCAATTCTACAGCTGTCCTTTACAAAATGGGAAAGCTTTTGATCCACTTCTAAGATACCAACTGTCCCCAGTCTCATTTCCCTTCTGTCCTATTACTCTAAGGTGAACTGCATAAACAGACATTTTAAAGACATCATAGGATTGTTTCTCAGCCTTGTCAACTTTCTTTGCCAAACACACTTCAGCATTAAAGATGCTCTGTACAGGTTCAGAACAGAGAAGTTCTGAACAGGAGTAAAATGATAGATAATTTCTATTTGAAATAAATATGAACAAAAACTCATGAGCAAATTCAGACAGATTGGTTAACTGGAGAGCAACGTCTAGTATTTTGACTGTTAACTCCTACCTCCTGTGATGGGATCCTTATTAGAGCTATATTTTCAAAGAAAAAACATCCCAATTCACTTCCTATGGTGGTGATTCATCATGCAAGCTGCTGCCTCATGCTTGAACGTTATTATTGACAGTGGCTGGTATTACAGAGCGTCAGCAAAAACTTTTCAAAAAAAAAAAAAAGCTCCTGCTAATGTTCAGCATGTAATGCTCTCAGTGACAGAGAAGCAGCTCTACATCACAAGCTTGGCAGTACCACTGACTCTGACCCTGCGCCCTCCGGCCCCAGCGCTCACAGTTTTTATGATCGGATTGGTCTCTGACCCAGATACTGTACTGATTATTGAAGCTTTCACTTGGCAGGAGTAATTCTGACCTACTGTGCTAATAATTTTGCTGATGGGAACTAATTAACTACCAGACAGTCTACATACTCTCTTTAACCTAGCTGTTAACAAGCTTGTAATGAAACTTCAATCAAGTCACACTGTGCCCTGAGTAAATAATCATGTACATGCACATGTGTCTACACACTGGAATGACGACTCCAGTCCTATGGAATGAGTGAAGTTAAAATGAAAACATGCTAACACACAGACTAAAGTGCCCTGTGTTTACATACATCTGATCATTGACTGAGATAAGGAAAAGAAATGAAAGTGGCTGCATTTCTACCTCTAGGGTACTTCATACAGGTCAATTTAGGACAATCCCAAAGAGACTTAATCTCACAACTATGTGAGCATAGCCCTTCTCTGCATTAGTGCATCAGTGCTCTGCACACTGAACTTTACCTAATTAAGTACCAAAAAAAAGTTTACTACACTACCTCAATGATTTGAAGTAATTTGATATTCCCTAGTTATTACTGTTCTAATAGATTAACTTCTAAAGACATTAGAAAATTGGGTGCCTAGAGTGAAGAGCTGCACATACACTCATGTTAGAACAGACCTAGTCACTTAGATGATTCTGAAACAATTTTTTAATCTATTTAAATGTTAGCATCACTGCACTAACCCCCAGAATCCACAACAGACATGGTTAAGACTTAGAACAGAACTAAATCTAACTAACAAAAAATTATCTCCAAATGCTTCAGGTTGAAATACAAAATTTATTTTTTTTTTAAAAAAAAGGAGGTAAGAGTGGATTATAATACATGGCAAAAAAATCCCAACATATTATATAATATTCTAAGTAGGCAGGAAATTCCTGTGCACTCTGTCTGCACATATCACAAGTAACAGACCAATGTGACCAGGTTAACAGAGAAAGCAGGAGGGAAGAAAATCACTGTGCTAATCTTCTCCTGGTAAAACACTCAAAGATTCAGAATAACAAAACAGAAAATAATCTTTGTACATTAGATCAGTAACTGTTGAAGAAAAGCATGCAGATTGATTTTTCTTCATTTCTCTTTGAAGATTTTGAGCTTCAGGATAGAAGTGGTAGTTAATGCCATTTGAATGAGGCAAGTTCTGAAGCAGCAGAAACTCTTCAGAAAATAGCCTGTATAAATTAACCTATATATCACATTTTAATTGATCAATATCTACAAATCTTCACTGAAGATAAGTGTGTCTGGTTCTATGAAAAATTAACTACCTGTACACAAACTTTACGATATAACTAAAAAATTAGATGTCTTCTGTTACAATTGAAGACAAGACTAAAACTTGAATTTTGTTCTAACTTATAAACTGACAGCCTGGGTGACAGTCTTTAAAGTCTTCTATGCTACTGGCTTGCCTCCATCAGACTCACCCTACACTGGACTTAGACACTTGGCTACATCATATACTTTTACCTCCAAAAAGAGCACTAAATTTAAACAATCTTAAATCAGGCTCTTTGACCTTTTCTCATTACTAGTGTCCACTCAACCTTTTCAGGATGAATGGTAGATATCTCTGTCCAAGACAGTTTATGCAGCAATCACAGTACTTCCTCTAAGTTAGATAAATTAGATGGTCACTTCACAGGGAGAAAGGCCAACATCAATTGCAGCAAAGGTCACTCAGTTCAGTTATCATGTACTGTATTAAATTGTCATCAGATCTGAACAGCAATTTCATCAATAATCCATCCAGCTAGAATGACCATGAATGTTTGAAACCATCCACCCCCTCTGTGGGGGACACAGAGCAGCCAGGAAACTCGCACGTATCTGTAAGGCAGTGATACCAAAGGCCACAAAATAAATACCTGAAGGGAACAAAGGCTCTCATCCACCAGTTTGGGGCAAAAGTTGACGAAACAGACACTAACAAGCTAATGAGGTACAGTATAGTCTTCCCCACAGAACTACCAATAACGTCCTATCTGCTACTACTTGAGAGTACAAACTCCTTGAATCTTTGCCTCTCAACGTTTTTTGGGTGCTCTTGCAGTCGTTCTGGGAATACCCTGCCCTTTCCAGCATTCCAAAGTTCCTGCTTAGTTCTGCCGATTCTGCCTTCACAAGCAAAATGCAATGGAAAGAATACTTATGGGAAGCTTTAAATAAATAAATACTAATGCTATCCAACCTCTGACACAGAAAACTATTTTGTTATTTTGATCCAGTTACTTACAAACTCCTAAATGTCAATAAAAGCCTCTTAGCTTTTATTTTAACCAAGTCTTTACATTGTTGAGAGAAGCATTATTTCATTATTTTAATGAAATTAAAATAGTTCAGTAACTCTAAAATCCCAATAAATGTGAAGCATTCAAGCATGAAGATTTTATGCAAACTAGTCATTCATATTTACAAGGAAACAATACATGTAACCTGACTCCATACAGAGTTTCAGGTTTTGGTTTGCTTTTTTTAAAGAAATACAATTGATTACTTCTACTTGAGCAACTTCGCAAAAAAAACAGCAAAGTCTATGCATTTCAAAAATGTCAGACAATGCTGTGCTTTTATTTTGCACATAAAGTTTCAAACTGCTAACTGAGAATACTCTTACTTTTAAACAATATCCATACTTGGATGTCTTTCATATTTTCAAATAAATTATAATCTAATTTTCAGACAATCCATCCTGAAAACAAATATGAAAGTGAATGCCTGAGCACTTACAGATGAAACCTATCCCGTCTACTCAGGAATCTGCAAAGTAACAGCTGGCACTACAGCTGTTAAATTCAATCAGGGAAGACAAGCAGTACCATATGGCATGTTTTTCTAATGCAGTTCTAAACACTGAATATCCAAGATACGATACTTAGGGGGAAGAAAGAGTAAGTTGAAATGCAACCATTACTAATAATTAGCCCAATCCATCACAAATTATTACCAAAATGATTTACCATTAATAAATCTTTACTCAGGGAAGGTTGCCCAAAACAACAAGGAGAAAGGCTCATGCAAGCTTTGCATTTTTCATTTAAGAATCACTTAATTACTTTTTTTCATTATGTAAAACAATGTTATTTCTAAACATCAGGAATAAATCTAGAAAGTATCATTTCAAGTTGCACTTTCAAGCAGGGATAGCATCAAGACCTTTGAAGAAAGACTGCTTCAAGAATCAAAATCTATGATGATGAAATTAAGACTCACACTTGAAGGCTGAGGTATTAAAAAGGAAACACAGATAGAAATACAGGTTTATTCAGGAAAGCGTTAGATTTTTTTTCTGTTACTTAGAAACTTTGTTTCTAACAAAGAACAAAATCCTAACTTCTAAAAAACTGTCAAGAAGAAAATCTTCTCTACACTTTGAGAGAAGAAGCTAGCTCTGGTTGACAGAAATATGTATTTATAGAGCTCATGATTTTATCTCTATATTCTGAAATGCAGTTATAACAACCTGTCACCGAATCCACTGAACTAATGGCAGAATACTCTGACACAAAGAGAACACGTTGTATGAAAGCAACATGCTGATAAAGTAGTATTAATAGTGTTGTGAGTTTTACTTATAACCAACCATTGTATTGACAGCTTTAACATATGTGCTTCCCAAAAAAGAAATATACTTTTGTGACAACATAAACTCTTCAAAAATATATTTTTAGACAGTTTGTCTCAAATGTTCAGAAAAAGTTTAATACAAGCAATAAAAGTATTACATAATATGCTATTAAGTTGAAAACTCACATGAAAGAATTTCCTTATTAATACACTTATTGCAAAATACAGGTATCTGTTTCCTTATTTGTGCTCAGGTGCTTATCTTTTCTCACATAAGGTTAGTTAGTTGACCTCCCTTTGAAAATTATAAAGGGCTTTTTTAAAACGTGGGATAAAATTGTCTTTTTCATAAATGAGTATTCTAAAGACATCGAACCAATGCAAAATGTCAGCAGCACTAGCTGCATTTCACAGCAACATTTACTGTTCCAAAGAGCATTCTTTACAGCAACTTCACTGAACAGGGTGAATCCATCTGCCCCGCTATTAGTCTGTAGCTAAGAATGAAACAACAGATAAACTCCAAACTTTCTGTCTGAGTTTACTGATTAAAGATCAAGGCTAAGACCATCTGCTGAGTTACAATAATCTGTCAGGATGTCAGAAATCCTAACACTGAGAAACAGACAGCAAAGATCTTTCAGCAATGAAAACTACATTAAGTAACTCTGTAGAATCACTAGAATGATATAATAATTTCTAAGAGGGTACTTAAAATCACCACAAAGTATTTAGGAATGTTCTACACACACAGAAGGACCAGATTTTGCTTGTGAAATTTGTTCTTACAAGCACATGAGTAATAAAATAGACTACTAATAAGCAAAGAAACTCTTAATTACACTGGGCAGATCATAAATATTACATTTTAAAATGTCTTACCCAATTTCCTGCTCGCAAGCAAACTACAAAATTATCTTGTTAGCTAGTGTGAATAGTTGGATGGCATTGAAACTGCAGGCAGTCTTAGAGCTGAAAGAATGTTTACATGTTCAATACATGCCTGGAGTAGAAAGACTGCTTACCTTCCCAAATTGTACTGAAAAGCTACATAAGGATATTGAATTGGAAAAATAAAATCATCTTAATACTTCACAAAAACAAAGACTAACCAAAATTATCAAAAAATAATGACTTAATTACTAATTCATCAAAAGGCATTGCACAAGCATGACCTTCAAAATTAAAATGGTTGTTGCTTTTGTGCTGCTGGGATCAATTTCTGTATCTTTACCAGCACTGCAGACTGATGTACTACTATCAAGACAGATAAAAGCAGAAGCTTGGAACCATACTGAACTGCCTGTCTCATAAATGGCTACCATGAAGTAAATTTCAGTTTAAAAGCTTTTCCATTACAAAGGTTTTTAAACAATATGTTCTCATTTTGAAACTCTTCTTGAAACCAGTTATTTTTAAACACACATAACATTCTCCGCTTTGAAAATGGAATAGCTATGAAAAGCTTATTTAAATACAAAATCATTGCCAACAGCCAAGCCAAGGGTACTCATCTACCAGATTTCAAAATGACAGGTACTATCCTTGAAAAGTTAACTCACAGAGATTTCTTTGTTATTGCAAAGAGTAAATTCCTTTTTACCTATCCTGCATTGAAATTTGATTTTTTTTCCACAAAACCAAAGCATGTTAGAGGCGGTAAGAACTACATGAGCAAGTAGCATTTTTCATTAATTTTCTAGCACTTTTTTTTTGTAGAAGCAAAAAGGAGACATAAATGGGCTGTGCATATAAATCAGAAGAACCAAATAAGATCTTGAACCATCAACTACAAACATACAGTAACTACAGTAACTAAGAATTAACAAAAATCCATATTAACACTTCCCCATCACCCAAAAAATACATCTTTCAATAAAACTGAAAAAAGAAAGGATGCTAGAATATCTTATCTTAATCTAAAACTCATATATCTTTCTTCTTACCATGTCTGCTTGATAAAGCTACCTTGGCATTATGCTCAGAACAAATTCTAACAGGCACCCATGTTTCTGAAGGATAAGGATAAGAATTTTCTAAAAATTCTTCCAAACCAAGAGGAAACAAAGTGTTACATCACTCAATTTCATCTTCTGCTTCCCATTCCTTCTAATGCAAGGATTAGGCATTATTCCTCACCTAAAGCACATAGGTTAATCTACCTAACATCTAAGAATCTGCTGAAAAAGAAATAAGATCAAGACATCTTACAGCCTTTTCTCTTTTTTTTTTTTTTTTTTTAAATAGGTTTTAACATGGTTGCTTAAACACAAGACACTCGGCACTGGGCATTTTGCTTGAATAGATATTGTGTCAGCAACAGCAACAAAAACATGTTCCTTTAAACAAAATTGAAAAGAAAATTAAAGTAAAGTGCATGAGCTTCTGACAAGTTAGGTGTAATTCCAATAAGACAGAAGAAAAGAAAGTCTAAGGATGCCTCCGTGACAAGGATAGCCCCATCATGGTGATTTCTATTAAAATTTAACTGATGTAACAAAGGAAGTCTCAGTGTATGGAGCTGCACAAAGAAAGTGATGCTACAAAACACATATTAAAGAAGAAATATGATTTTTTATTAAAAATATATAAATTAAAATGCAAAAAAAACCATCCAGGAACGTCTCATGGAGACTATTTCCTCCTTTACTATCCAATAAAAATGATGAGCACTTGCAGTGTTACCTTGAGACATGATATTAAATTCATGAGCTAAATGCCTATAAGGTTGGACCCAGAAATTTTACCTTCCCAATGGAGAAATCAAACAGATATACACTGTTATTACAACAGTTAGTTAGCTGGACTAAACTTCCTCCCAGAAAGATTCAGATTTACCTCTCTCTTGACCATGATGAAAAGGAAAAACATCATAGAGTTATTGAATTAAATCGAATTAGGTAAAAAGCAAAAATTCCTCTTGAGATATTGTATAGATATGTGTCGTATTTTGTTTATTAAGCTTACACTAAAAGTTTCTCACTTTCTCATGAAGTGAGGAAAAAGTTGTGATCTCTCAATGTCATATACTGGATGATATCATGAGTATTTCATGTGACAAGGTGGCTTGTAGCCTGGGAAGTAGAGCACAGCAAACCACTGACAGCTTTATCAATTTCCTTATTTGGCATTCCAGGTTATCTTTGAGGCCGCAGGCTCTAAAGAACAGCAGCCTTCTGAAGCACCAAATGTCTCTATGGAGTGTAGCTGAATATTAAAATCCAGTTTTGCACTGCCATCATGATGCGCCTGATATTCAGAGCTTGTAACTTATCCAGATCTAGAATATCATTGACAAAAGTACCCAACTGGTTCAGGCTTTGTCTTCTAATTTCAATTCATCCTTGATAAAAATTTTTAGATGTTGACAGCACGAGATAAATAAGACCATATTTGTGAATCATCCTTCTCTTTCGAAGTGCATTAATGCAATGTGACAAAAAGGATGAACCACTGTTTCCTGATGCAGGTAGAAGCCTATGGCAGTAAAAGCATGTTTCTTCTCCAGAATAATGAACAGTTATTGAACAGGCAGCTAAAACAGACCCAGGTCACAGGGACAAACATCTCATACAAAGCATCCATTAGCCCATTGAAACAAAAGAGGGGTAGGATATGGAAGTGCTAATACAAGCCATGTGAGAAACTGGGATGAGGACCTAAAAATTATCACATGTACCCCAAAAAAAAAAACCCATAGATGATAGATTTGAAAACTCAGTAGAACCTCTGTATTATACAAAAACTTACTGTGTTTTAAAGAATGGGCCTAAATGTTTCATTTCTCATCTATCTGTACTTCACATACACTTCAACATATTTAAGGAAACAATGTGTATCATATAAAACTGATGGCAACTTAGATATCAGGAGAAATTGTCCACAATGTGGTTTTGTGACTTTTCTCTGTGTGTTCTTTTGTTCTTCTTTGTTGCTATGTTGCTTTAAAAAAAAAATTTAAAAATAGGTTCTTCATGAAAAAAACTTATATGTGCTTCATAACTTTATTTAATAAGTGATTAGGAGTCTACTCAGTGACTGTTAAGTGTATGTATTAGGGCAATGATCACATTTCAGAAGGAAGTAATTTTCAACCTGAGGTTAGAAGAAGTCACATTAAACCAATTAGAGTAACCATTATGTAAAAGGCAGCTCCTGCACTGCTTGACACAACACTAGCCAGCGGATTTATCAGGAAAGATTGGACTTCACGAAGCACAGCTCAGCTAAGTGATAGCTGAGGGGCATATACTCTACTTGAGTAATCTGGCCATGAAGGTAAAAAGGATTACAGGAAAAAAAAAAAAAAAAGAAAATTAGCCATAGACTACAGTACTGTCTGTATGTCGCACTTTCTCTTACAGTGATAGAAACTACTGCTTAAAATATTTACAATAAATGCAATGCAGAAATTGGGAAAGACATGGCAGTTTGGAAATAAAGAAGAGAGATGGGGTTAATTATTTAGCCTCATTAAAATTTTCATCAGAAGCAGCAAACTATCATAGCTTGGGCATTTTCTTTTTCGTTAGAGTGCTTTTTAATATTGACATCCAACCAATTATGTTCAGACTAATTCCCAGAATGCTGTGCGACTGTAGCTACTACTTTCAGAAGTTTTTCCACATTAATGAACTGTATTATTTTTTCATTAGAAGCTCGTGTGCTCTGAGACATACAAAGTGGGCAACAGAAAACCTCCCTGAAAAGAACATATTCTCCAAAAAGTCTTTGGCTTTCTTAATGAGTTTCCATCTTCAGGGAGCCTTCTTCATCTTTACTTTAAAAATTCAAAACCAAAAGCAACACTTCTACTTCAAGTGGACTCCTCCTTTATAACTGATTGCAGCAAAATATGTGAACTCTCTGCCTCTTAGCTCCAGACACAGGTGAAGTGATAGAACACAAAAGATTTATATATTTTTTTTATTTAACATGTATCTTTTATGCTCTACACTCCAATTTATATATTTGGAGTTGTTTCATTGTTTTTTTCTAGATATGCCTGGCTAGATAGAACTACATTAATAACATTCTGAAGATTTAATAAGCCTTAGCTAATGACAGCTTGTTTCTTTTTTACACATTTTCAATGAAAAAAACCAGTTAACAAAAAGGCATTGTATTATCTGATTCATTACACAGAAAGCAGGACATCTTTTTTTATGGCTTCTTAATATATTTTGTCTTTTCTTTCCAAAATAACTCTCTCTGGTAACATTTGCATAAAATGTGATGAATGTCTGTCCTAAAAGGAAGAGAAATTGCAACACTGAATTGCATTAGCTACCAATATAGGCATGACAAGACTAAAAACTAATTCTTTACTCTTCCTTTTAATATTTTCTCTTTAATTAATTGGCACCTTTTCTTCATCTCAAGTTCTCCTTAAAACCATATTTTGTTAATAAACACCTGCCTCTAGTAGTGCTACTCATCACTCTCAGGGGATTATATACAGACTGTATTGCATACATAGCTTAATAATAATAACAAACTTTCTGGATAACACTGTGTTACTGTCAGAGAAACAACATATTTATAAAGATATGGGCTTATATATTGAAGATCATCTTCAATTTACTGAAACAGCAAGTTCAGAAGGCACATATACAACCTCCGTAAAAGATACATAAGCTACTTTTTAAGAAATTATCTATCATCTTTCTTAAAATTACTTATACCAAATAATTACCAATAATAACTCAATATATGAACAGTAACAATATGCCATTTCCTCTGAGACACAGGTTCACTGGTTTGTCTCTTTCTAGTCTGATAATAATACTCTCATTTATGAGGACACCTATTTCTTAAATGAGAGTGATGAAGACATTATGTAAGCAACAGATTGTTATTTTGAGAGACTTTTTTTCTGCAGGCATGGCAGTAATTTTTAGTTCACTGAATTGTCACTCCTTTCCTAATTGTCAATTTCCTTTTATATGTGAGGCTTCAGCAAAACACACCTATTTTGGAAACCTATTTCCATCCAAAACGTAATATCTTTACTACCCAGTTTTGGCTTTTTTGGACCCTGATGCTTAAAGACTATTACTTTCCTGTTAAGAGAGAAACTCAGCAGCACACTGTTAGAAGAAAAGGGAAGACATTACTATATCACATCCTCAGAGCAATAAAATGAACTTTTTGCAGAGTTAAGATAGGGAAAAGACAAAAGTGATACTATCTCAAAACATAAGTTGTATTATAGTTATATAAAACCACAATAAAACAAAACCACAAACAAATGAAGCTCCTATCACATGTAATTGACAGAATATCTGGTAGAATAGCTCAAATCTGTACTATGACAAAAGAACCAAGACTCCGTTAAAATTAGTACATGTACTCATGATCTGGATTTCCTCCATAAAGCTTTTAAAGTATATTTAACACAGAGGAGAGAAAATAAAGCACATATCACTAGTAAATATGTAAATCACCTATATAAATCTGTCATGCTATGCACTTCATGGAGTTTCAGAGAACTCATGTTTTTACAGCACAGACCGTAACATTCTCCTGCAGATCCCTACAAAGATGTGAAGATCAGCACATAAAATAACCTGAATTCCCTGGCTTTATGGTTCAGGTACCCAAACTACTCCCAAGATGTTGACATTCATATATCAAATTGAAATATGGAGAGCCATGAGTCATTCATCCACGTCAAGTTAAAGACTACAAATCTTCCTTGCATGTTTTGTCACTCTATCACTCTCTATCCTCTTCCTTTCATCGTCTCCTGCATGGCACCAAACACATCTTACAGGAACAAGTCAGTCTTTCTAATACTGCCATCTAAAAAGTGATGCTGTGAATTTCATTTAGAATTACAAAAAAATGTATTTTTATATATATATATACACAAACAAGTGGAAAAAAAAGCCATTTCAATGACAGCCTTCAAACTATGTTTCTTAAAAATAGCAAGCTCAGCAGCTGTGAAGGTGGGATTTCTAAAGAGAAGTTAGTGGTGTATAAAAAAATACACTTTTTATTAGATATGACCACAAATTCAAGCTGTGCCACTGTTCTAGTCAGGAAGAAGAGGATGACTTAGATAACCTATTATTTTATTTACTTTAAAGTAGTTCCATTGGGACCATACAGCATTATTTCAAGTGTCTTCAGATCATCACAAACATACTGCACATGCAAGCACGCACACACATTTATATGTATTGTTGGAAATATTGCATGAAAGTACCTTCCAGAGTGATTCATTAGAAGAGTCATGTTAGTCTAAAAATTTCCATATGTTCATAAAGGAACTTGCCCCTTCTCTCAGCCCCCTGAGTTTTTAAATCTCACAATCTATTTTGAATATTTGATTTCAACAGAAAAAAAAGCTGCTGGTTGCTTTCCCCATGCTTTTCATGTTTGTATTCTCCACTCATGTTAACTTCTTTCTTCCTTTCTCTCAAGTGTCCCAATCTTCTCCACTACATCCATTTTTGCTTGCATATTGCAAGTAATACAAGTGTGCTAAAGCATTGGTTTCTTGGGTACTGTCTAATAACTATTAAAAATCTCAAGACACAAAGTTTTTTCTGTTTTGTTTTTGCACAGAACAACGGAAAACTATATTCATATAAATGGCACTTTACAGACTAGCAGATTCCCAGCATCACCACTGCAAACCATGTGCAGAGCTGAGATTGGATTCAAGATCCAGCCTCTTTACTAGCTTATAATGCAAATTTTGCAAATAAGGTTTATGTTCCCTGTTGCGAGATGTAACAGCCTTATAAATACCTTAATGGCTTTTTCCCTTCTTGCTCCATCCTCTTCCTCTAATCCAGGAATTATTTTGAGCAAAAACCACAAGAAAAGTAAGTCAAGCAGAATAAAATGGGATAAAATTCCTCACAATGTATACTTGATTAAACCACCAGTAGAACACTGCAAAACAAGCAAAATTTTACATAACACAAGTAAACTTTTAGGATAATCAAGCACATTCATATAAAATTCAAAACAAGAGTTTTCCTACTTGCAAAAAGAAGGGATGACTGCTACATCTGTGAATGCAGAAATGCTAAGTAACTTTTAAAAACATTCCTCTTCTCCCAACAATGCATTTTGGAACTCTCACACAGATTCTGCTATCCAAGGTTTTTTATAACACTATTTTCCTATGAAAATTATTCTCTCCCCCAGTATCTTTTATGGCATCTTGATATCAGCTATTTGATCTACTTTTGGCACTTGATGTTATTTGGATGCTTCTCTAGAATGTTAATTATCTATCTTGGTACCTTTGTAAACAGCATCTTTAACAAGTCTTAATTATGTTGTTTTGTAGAAAGCTGTGGTACTTAGGAACACCAGCAAATAAAGATTATTCAATTGTGCTAGGCACTGTACAAACACAAGTCATTATAAAACAATCTCTCTCTGTTCTATTCTTTATTTCTCTAATGGCTTGGTGGTAAAATATCTATTCCCCAGCAAACATAAGGAGCGTTATATTATTGTTCACTAATATAAACATTTCATTTTGCATAATACAGGAGGCAGAAAGTAATAACGTCTCTCATTAAGAAATTTCTCATTGGATTAGCAGATGTCATCAATCTTAAAAACGTGTCTCTCATTACATCAGAAACCATTTCCAATTAAGATCCTCAAACTCAGTTTATATAATACAAACAGACTTCAAGAAAGGGTCACATAATCTCTTTCCCCCTCAAAATACCCAGACTCTTACTGGCATTTGGACATGTGAAAGCCTGTTTTCTAGCACCATCATTGACAAGGGATCACACACGAAACTTCCACTTGAGCCAGTCAATAAGGGCTGCATCTAATGGCACTCCTCCCCTGAATCCATGCAAACACACCAGACTTTCCTTCTCTATTCCACAGACATAAAAATCACCAAAACAGTCTTGGCAATGTTCACAAAGTACAGAAAGCAAATTAAAAAGACCTCCAGCTATTGTGGTCTACTGACAACTTTGAGCAACGCCAGCAGCACCAAAAAAATCACAGTGCTAATTAATGCTGAGAACGTGCTGATTGCTACAATAAATGGCTGTTGGATTTTATGTGAAATCCCAGACACTGATAAGTTTAACAATGTACAGCATTCATATGAAAATGGTAAATAATGGAATTTCCTGAGGGAGAATAATTTGTGCTAGTGGTAACAAAATTGCTTATACTAACTTTTGTTTGACTACGTTTTAATATCCACAAAATACAGTTATTTTAATTGTGATTTTTTAGGGAAACTTTTACCCAATAATACGAATTTTTAGGGTTTCTGTATATGGTTCGCTCTTCTAATTCTTCCATTACTTTAGTAACCCCATATTTTTTCTGCCTTACTAGAGAGAAGCAGAGACAAAAATAAAGAAGAATCCATAAATAGAACCCAAGTCAATGCCACTGGTACCTCCCATTGCAGGCTCTGTCACCCACTGCCTTCCCTGAGGTGCTACACAAACCCATCAGATCTTAAACTTCTGTTACTGAGAATTTTAACATATCTCTACCCATCTAAGGAACCCACTACTTTTTTCAGGTTCACTAGTCTAAGAAAGAGAAACAGAGATTTTGACTGGACATGCAACCAGAAAAGGCATCTCTCCATCCTGTCACAAAGAGAGGACTTCTTTGTGAACAGACCACAGAAAAATAGAAGAAAAGAATAAAGGGCCATGTGAATCCAGGATATAAACTTCAATAAACAGGATAAATATATGTATTGTCCTTTACTCCAGAAATTACTTTCTCACAATACAAATTTTAATGCAGAATTTAATTTATAACATAGCAAATTTTACCTCAAAATATTGATTACTACTTGTCTTTGATAATACTATACATCATATTATGGGAATCTGGCTTTCTATTAAATCTGGAGTTATGGTATTAGAAGATACACCCTTCTGTTACCTGAAGAACTAAGTGGATGAGCAGGATAGAAAATGACATCAACATCAACTGAAGTAGGGAACTGTAAAGTTAAGCCCTGGTCTATAAGGTATTAAAAACCTGAATTAATTTAACACTGGATACCAGCCTGCTGAATAAAACAACTCATAAAACAACCTGGTTTTGAGGCATTCTCCTATTCCAGCATCACTGTGAGCTGAGGGATTCAGTTGATCCAGTTAGCATAAGCACTCCAGGGCACTTGCTAAAAACAATCCAGACATCCTCTGCTACCAGTACAACATTACCAACTACCATTTTCCACTTTTCTGACAGCTTTAAAATGCCATTCTACAAGTGAAATTACCCTAGCATATAATACTTGTTTATCTTAACTAGAGGGTTATAATATCAGCCACACTTTTTTTTCTATTTTCCTACTTCAAATATGGCGAAGTAACTCCACGAGAAAAAGAATTTCACAGCACAACATTTTTATCCAAACATTTAAATATTTACTTTGATTTTGTTAAATAAGGGCAGAATACTAAACAACATTTATAAATAATTTCCTTAAAGCAACCATTTTCTGCATCTCTGCCAAATATTTTGTTGCCAGGCTGCTCTACTAGTCTTTTGCATTAATCGAAGACCTAATACATGCTTTGCAAAATTTGTTTTGAATAAAAATCTGAAAGGCTATTTTATAAATGAGGGCAAAGAGCAACAGTGATGAACATGCCTAATGAAAATGAATATTTCCTTATTCAAGACCCATATAGACAAGCCCCATTTGACTACATTAAAGTCAGATTTAACTGGGACACAACAGCAAAGAGTGTGGTTGCTTAGATGCACATAACAGAATGTAATAAAAGTGATAAATTCCAATTAATATAAATTTATGCAGGGTATATGAAACCAACACTTAATCACCATTCTATCCTGGAGGATCATTTATATTTAACAGTAACATTTCTTTAGCACTTTCTGCTCGAATTATTTTTTTTCTTTGAAAAAGTGATGAAATACAGTTTTTATTAATATTCCTTTCATCTCATTCTGTAACTGAAGACCAGAGAATAAAAAAGATGAATCCCCAAAAACACCTTTTACAATCAATGACAGTTTAATAATCTTGAATGACCTCTCTCCTCAAGGATGTGCAGGCATCAGCTGAAGCTCACCATCCCACAAGCAGGGTTTTATTTTCCCTTGAAGAGGTCCTCGCTGCCCTCTTTCATCATCATATGTGAATTCCCTTCCTGACATTTAGGCCTCAAGATAAAACATCTTTTTCTCATTTAGCATTTTCCCTAGCATCTAATCCTCCTCCTCAGATCATTTCTTCATAATCTCTTTAAAATCAGGAGATTCCTAGTTACTGACACAGGCTTATCAGTCTCCAGTCTCAAGGTGCAATTACTGCAAAAAGCCTTTACTCTCATTTTGAAGGGGAAAAAAAAAGGAATACTGAAACAAATGGGGAAGTTTTTACTTATATAATGGAACAGCTTCAACAAATATGATGACACAGCCATGGAAAGGTAAGTGCTTTAATCAGAGATCTGGTTAGGTAATTTTTCTCTCTCCCCTTCTGATAATTCCTGTCAGTGTGTATTTAGGTACATTTTGAAATGCCTGCTGGACTGCCAGTCCTAGGAAGGACTTCCGTCCTCCTCAGGCATTAATATGAGATAGGAACACTCAGTGCAGTGAAAATAGGACAGTTCTAGGGTCATACATAGGGAAAATAAAATGAAGACTTTTTATTCAGTGATTTTATGGATTTTAGGCACCAAAGGTGTTAGAAGAGGAATTTCAGAACAGTTGAAAATTCCACTTGTGGAACCAAACTATTTTTAAAATAGAGTTGGCCCTTATAATGTAAAACCTGACAAAGATGCAATGGCACAGATATTGTGTTTGCTCCTCTCTGTGGGTAAGTACTGTAACCAAGGGGTTAAAAGTCAGAGTGCTGAGACCTAAGTTCATATCAAGCCATGAAATGTGATTTGGTTACAAGATCCCAGAGCAACGCCTTGAAACAGAAAACGTTTTTTTACAGGCTCTGGAAGTGGAAGGCCCTTGTGTACCCTGTAGCCCTCTTCCCAAGCCAATGGAACAAGGAAATACCACAGAGATGCTGCTGCCTGGAAAAGACCAAAAAGGGATTAAGGAGAGCTCTTGGACTGCAGAGCTTGCAACAGCCCTCTGGCCCAAGTGGAAATGACCTGGCCCACTGGTTCCACCCCAGGTCTCCCCTACCCCAAAAATACCTATGATCTTCTGTATGTTGCCTACACACATATTACTGGCTTTCCTCTGATCCTTGATTGCATCAAAGGTTGAACAAGTTATCATCTAAGGACGAATTCTCACCTAGGAGACACAACCTAAGCAGGAAAATATAGATACTTAATTGTTCTCTTCAAGAAACAATGACATTTTTCCCTTTCCACTTTAATTTTAAAACAGCACTATTACCCACAGAGAGCCTATTTCAAATGTTACCTTTGTTAAAAAGAAGGGAAAATGTCCAACTGTAATCGTTATAGCAAAGACCAAGTCTTGGTATCAACAATTGCAAATATCTCAAATAATTGCATAGAGCTACACCTATCTGTACTAGCTGAGATCTGATCAACAGTCTTTAAAACAGATAATGATGGAAAAGGCACTGCTTGCTAGATTTTTTTCTTACAACTTTTTTGTTCCAGAGATATCAATCCAATGCTGCATCTTCCACTTCAAACGTGTAATGTTCACTACTTCAAGCTGTTGGAAGATGCAATTTTAATGTGATCAAACCTTGCTGGTCTTGTGCATTCTTCAGTAATTAATCAGCATATAATATATATATTATATCTATATATATCTTAGTATCTGTAGGCTGGCATTCTACCCAACACTGGCAGCACATCAGAGATCACCATCTCAGTTCATTTAAAAAAAAAAAAAACAAATGAAGGAGAGGGTAGAAAGAAGTAAAGGAGAGTTCTGATGGGGCAAGAAATGCCTGTGCTTAGTCAGTTGTGTAAAGAAATGGTAAATATATGTCCTCCATGATGAAATGACAGACCGAGAGAAACAGACATATTCTTGTTTTGAAAGAGTGAAAACCCTATGGCTGTCTTCATTTAGGAATCAGCAGTCATCACATTGTTAACTGCAAAACTTACAGATGCACCAACATCTTGGCCCATGGTGGGCAGTATCACAAGATTATAAACTGTCTTTGAATATGAAAATCACAGAATCACAGATTGGGTCAGGTTGCAAGGGACCACAGTGGGTCACCTGGTCCAGCCTCCCTGCCCAAACAGCGTCATCCTAGAGCACATGGCACAGGATTGCATCCAGATACTTCTTGAATATTTCCAGTGAGGAAGACTCCATAACTTCTCTGGACAGTCTGTTCCAGTACCTGGTCACCCACACAGTAAGAAATTCTTCCTCATATTCAGGTGGAACTCCCTGCGCATCAGTTTCTGCCCATTGCCTCTTGTTTCATTGCTTAGCAACACCAAGAAGAGCTTCCCTCCATTCTCTTGACAACTTCCCTTCAGATATCATTCAATAATATTCAGTAAAATTCAAAAGCAAATCATATAAGTTAAGGTAGAATACAAATGAAATTTAAGTGACTCACAGATGTTTAATCTACCCCTGTAGAACCCGAAACAACTGCTCATTGCAAATGAAATCAGTAAAATCAGAGAAGGGAAATTACTGATGAACAAAACATGTCATTAAAAATCTTTTTCAACATAATGGTTCAGCACTTGGCAGTGTGTGTCGACCTCACATCAATAAAATCACAAATCCTCAGTACCACAACTTCTCTTCCATGAGTTGCTAAAAACTGCTGCTGTGTAGCTCAGATCATCAAGGAGACACATACCATGACTCAGCTCTGGGAATCGCTGTTTCATCACTTCGCTTTAGTTTATATTAAATAAACCAAGACGGCTTTCCCAGTGACCACATAAAATGAACCAGCTGTGTATTTGTAACTGAATAAAATGCATACACCAGGTCGGCACAGGATGGAATGAGAATGTTTGGTGAGAAACCTAGTTTAAACACTTGTAACTATAATCAACTAGGTTCATTTAAATGCCATTCAAAACTCTGAAGGTCCAATAAACACACCAGAACACCAAACACCCGTTCTCTACATAGATCAAAAAAAGTAACAAAAGCCAAAACTTCAAAGCAGTTTCAGTTGAAGTAAAAATTACTTAATGATGGCACCCATACCACAGGATGGTGGAGAGTAGAAGGGACCTCTGGAGATAATTTTTAGTTCAACCTCCCTGCTCAAAGCAGATTATTCACAACATTGTCATGCTGAATCAGAGACAATTAAACACCCAAATGGTTAAGCTGAGTATGGCATAAACCTCACATTTTTATGGTAGTAGACAGAAGGATGGTAGTAAACTGGAAATCATGTCCCCTGAGAGATATTCATGGATTGAAAGCAAACACTTGAAATTTGAATTAGAACACTCCTCCCCTCTCTCCAACAAAACACAAAGAAAAAAAAGGAAACTATTATTCTATAGAAGAAAGCATGCCTCAACTCAAAGCTCATAACCACTGCAGATTATTGTCAAGGGCATCCTTAAGAAAACACAATGCAGTAAACCAGTATAGAAGACATGGAGCAGCATACATCAAGACATTATTTCAAAAACCTTGAGAAATAAAAACAAGACAGATGCAAGTCATGAACAGCACTTACAAAAGCTGATGACAGACTAAATTCAATACAAAAATAGCATGTTTCTCAAAAAATGGGCATAAGAGGTCCCAAAAGGCACATATTCAAGCTGATTTCCTAGACAAAGTTTCAAGCACACATATCCCTGACCTCTCTCCTTCACAGAAGGAGAAGCGAAATATCATCTGAATTGCATGAGCTCACTACTGTTCAGTTTTGTTTTTCCCTCTGATACTTCCGCTGAACTCTATACATCCCATGCTAGATATCGCTTCAGACCACTGACCAGCAATTCTCCCAGTTCACTTTCTAGATCCTCCCACAAGTGGAGGGGGGAAAAAAAAAGAATTCAATACACAGCTAAGAAAAAGAGTGCAAAAATTTAATTTGAAGCCAAGCAGAGATGCAGTGCCTTATTCACTGCATCTTGTCATTCATCATTTGGAAAGAGCCACTCTTGTTTTTCATTACTTGTTTTTCATCATGTTTTCATCTAATCACTGATGTTATGGCTGCAATATTTCTTATTGTAGGCAAAACAGATGAGAGAGGTCACAGAAGGAAAGCTGAAGGGAAGAACTAGCTCTTCATCAGGCAAAGTAATTAGATCATACCTGTTCTACACAAAAGTTTCTTAACAGCTGTCTTTGCCAGGAAGGGAGAAAAGGGGGAGAAGACAAAAGCCAACCCAGTTTCCTTCTTGCTGGTTTAACTAACACGACTTCAGAGCACGTGTGCTATCTGCAAAGTAAGGGGCATTAAGTCCAGAGCAAACTGACTGCACTGTTAAGTAGTAGTTCACTAGAATTACTATTATCCTCAACCTATGTTACTATTTTAACATTTTTAAATACAATCCATTACACTGTTGAATGGAGACATAATAAAATCCCAGAGAGTTTATTCTACTGATGCCTAGCTACTTAAGGTAAATGTGAAATGCTTTATGAAAATGTTATATTATTACTGTGCCTTTGCATAAACCTGCGCATGTATAGCATCTCTTTTTAAGTATGTGTTGAACATTTACAAATCTGTAATGGAACTGAAAACTGGTTTTAATTTGTCAATGGTTTAAAAGGAAAAAAAGTCACTGTCATTGTGTAACCCATCTTTCAGTCAGAAGTGAAAGTTGCAAAGGATTTTCCCTTCTTCAGATTTCTCTTTCTAGTGTTATTGGAAAGCTTGTCTTCTTCTTTAAATGAATTTCCTTTTAATCTCCTCTCTGAGCTGCTGGATAGATGGAGCCTCTTAAAAAATTCAGGATATCACTGTAATGGTAAATTGATCTGCTTCTGTGGCAGAAGGCTGGGTCCCTCCATCCAGGAAAGAGACTGTCTTCTCAAAGTTGTTTTTTCAGACAAACTATTAATTTGCAATCTCTATTATTGTTGTATTATCCTTTAATGGAAAATCAGTTTTTAAACAAAACTACTACTTTTTGGATTATTTTATTCCTGGCAACATACAGGAAAGGAAGCTAACTGCCAAAGCCAATATTTCCCCAGTCTGAAATTTTTAAATGTCCTAAATGAGAGTTTGAGTCTACTTTCATAGGAACTAAAATTGTATCAAGACAACTAAAATACACATATTCATCACTGCTTAATTCCTGAATTAATGTAATATATTAATAGACACAGGAAAATTCCCCAATGATTTTTAATGCAGAGTTAAGGTTGAAAAACTGTTATGACTATGCAATCTTTAAAACAGACACGTAACTCATTAGGATCAAAGCAGGGGAAATTATCCATCTAATGTGGTGCTGAATCCACATAGCCTATTTGCCTTTGGCTCTTTGGTTATGAGATCTGGCATCACTTGGATTATTTCACCTAATCCATCATTAGCTTTCACGTGTCCTATATACTGTGGAACAAACCTAAATTTAACAAACCCAACTCCCCATCAATTACCACACTGAATATATTACATGTCAGCACAGGACACAAAGATTAGACATGCTGAATCACATCTTTCTTTGTGAAAATTCAGTATGTTTAGAGCACTTTTAACGATGCTGACTCCAATTGTAATAATTGCTCTTTCTCATTGTGGACAGGCACTAATACTCGGACCTTTATGTACAATACAGAGCTACTAAACAAAATTAAAAACCTCAGAAGACACAGAAAATATACAGGAGATCCCAGTAACAGTGCCTCAGAGTCACAAATGTGGAGTTTTTTAATTGCAATATTTGCTTGGATGGAGGAATCATGTAAGATGACCTATTTTCCCCCTATAATCCTGCCGGTAAACATTAGTTATTTAGATTAACTTTCTCCCTCCACATACACAAAGCACACAAAAAGGTTATTAATTGCAACAAAAACTCAACACACTGCTGTTGTATTATCACAGCGTCCTTACTCACCGGTCTTCCACAAATACACTGATGAAGTTTGAAATTCACTTTGTGCACAAGCGTCCCAGATTCCCAGCAGCAGAAGCAGAACTCCCACGCACCGAGCGGGCACGGCACAAACCCCTGGACCACGGCAGAGAGAAGCGCTCCCCTCGCTCAACCCCATGCCTCCAGCAGCCGGCTGCCGCGTCCAAAACCCGCAGCACCACCGCAAAACCTTCTTCAAATGATCCTCCCCTCTTCAGAATTTCTTCACGGGGAGAAAGGGACTGGAAACCTCTCTCCCGCTGTTGTGCATGGCAGTTGAAAAGGAAAAACTGTTTAACACCAGGGAACAATAGAGTCCTCGCTCGCTCTTGCTGCTGCTGCAGCAGCTCCTCGTGCTGGTATGGTCGCTGCTCCACGCTCTTCCATTCAGCGGCTAGAGCAGTTTTCCATCAGCTAAAAGCGAGACAGCTGTCCGCAGGGGGCTCCAGCTGACTGAGCAGGTTATCTTGCTCTCGGAGGCAGCAGCAGTCATTTACACCAGCTGGAGAGAGTGAGAGACAGAGAGAAACAGGGATGAGGAGGAACACAAATAGCCCAGCGCTGTAATCTCAGTGCTGAGAGTGACTGCAAAAGGCTGGCTTCCCAGACACGTCTCTCCCTGGAATATCCCAAATGATACACACTAAGAAAAAAGGAAGAAATCATCATCAGACATGCTTCAGAAACACAAGTCATTCAACCAGAACAGATATAAACAGAACAATATATAACAATTAAGAGAGCATCAGACATTTGTCCTGACAATACTGTGTACGCTGCATTAACCGTTTCATAAACAACAACAAAAAAAGTGATTACACATGCATTAAATAGACAATTAAGACCTTAAGAAGAGAAATGGAAGAAAATGTAGGAAAAAAATTAAAAAACCCAAAAACACTACCTTGTCTCGTATATATTTATCAAATCTTTTTCAGGTGATGGCATGCAGCTATCTGCTATGAGGACAGATAAATATATGTATATGATAATGTGTACGTATGTGTAAGCATATCTCCTCTGTGGTAGATGAAGTGTGCACATAATATATAACACAAGATAACATCCTTTTTTATCCAGCAAGTATGTACACATATATACATGCATAAATGTCAACTGTGTAATTTAAAATAATTTGAAGATCAAGTTATCAATCATTTTACATATGAAAGTATGCAGGATACATTAGGCTGTCAAGATGATACAAAAACGTGGAGAGAGACAAAGCTTTTTAAATAGGGATCTTTATCTCTCCCACCCACTATGCAGTGAACAGACACTGTAACAAGCCTGAAGATTGGGTTTCTAACACCTATAAACCAGGAAGAAAATGATGAATTTTCAAGAAAACCAGTATCATATTCAGAAAGTTACATTAAAAATGCAAACAAAAACACACAGTAAGAGCAGAGAACCCAGAGTTGAAAAATGATGGAGCTATTGTTGTTTAAAGAAGAAACCTTCAGTCAACCTCTCTTGGGACGCCTGTCATTTTGCACAACCTTCCCAGACTCAGCCTTTTCACATGCATTAGATTAAAATCAGTTGTGATCAAATAATTCCCAAGTCCTGGCCTGTTTAAATATTCTGACATCAGAGCAAATTAGCAATGTTGAAGGTTGCAAATTCGTCTTTGTTTACTTTCCACTCTGTTACGCCTCTAAGAGGGAATTAAAGGCTCAGGGAGCTATAGCACCATGAGGCTGTGATTAAGAGAGATAAGCAAGTGTGGATTACTGTTCCTCAGCTGTTGAAAAACAGGCAACAATCAGGAGATTATAGGTTGATAAGGGATACATAGAAAGCCATGATCTTAACAAATTTATAGCATCCTGATCCAGAACTTGTTCCCTCAGCTAAAAGCACTTTGGGAGATACATTTTATTCACTTCTGCTACATCATGCTGTACTCACTTTAGAAAGCATGGATCCCTTTTCAGCCTTTGCTTTGAACTAGAGAGAACACTGTTTTAGAACAAAATTTTCTCTGATTTTATTGATTTATATCAATTTTACAGCTACATCTGTGGTTAAGTTAATCACATGCACATTATTTAACATCCTGGGTACAGGGACTTGAGAATATTCAACATAATAAAAATAATGCCAGCTTCCTAATTTATGAAAACTAGGATTAAGAATCTAAGGCCTTAAAGAAGTTTTGGGAACCTCAGGAAATCTATGACAACAGCTATATTGACTTGCGTAATTAAAACATATGTAGCTTATATATTGTTTTGAAAAATTAAGAGTAAAAATGTTGGCTTTTTAGCCAGAGCTATGCCCCAGTGGAAGACTCAAGTTTATAGAGTGACTAGGGGAAAAGGCTCCCTTTTCAGAGTTATTAGTACAATGGGTTCTACCTAGATTTTTTTATGAATGTATAAAGAAAGCCTCTGAGAATATTTTGTACGTGACTCAGATCATCTGGAAACATCATCAGGGAACAGATCATCCATGTAGTTGGCACAATGAATCAAAGTGGGTTTTGACAGCAGAACAAAGCAGCATCATGAGAGAGGGTAAGCACACGTACACAAACAGTCAAATATTTTCTTATATTTATGCAACTATAGGACCACATACTTCAAAACCATCAAAATACAGATTATTAAAGTAAAATATTTTTACACTACTTTGAATGGTTTTCCCATTTTTTCAATCACAAAATCAATGAACTACAAAAGAACAACTCCACCTTTTTTGTCAGAAGATATAATAAATTAAAACTGTTCAGAAATAGGTCACAGAGAAAAAATGGAGGGAATATTTATTATGCAAAAGTATTTCTGTGTCTGGAAAAAAAGAAAAAGTATTTCTGAAGAGCTGGTTTTGGGAAACACTAGGTCACTTATGCAGTACATGCACTCATCTATTACTCAGGACAGGGAAAGGCCAGTGATACCCCAGGCCAAAGAGGAGGCTGGTGCCCACACAGACACTAACACCAACCTCACCAACATTACTGCAGGAATTAGACTTCAGAAACAAGAGGGACTATATACTGATTGTAAGTTTCAGTTGCTGTCAGCATGCCTTTTTGGGAACATTGTTATTCCCCCACAAATGGCAACGGGAATGCCATATCCACCCCAGTGTATCCAATGCCCTCTTATCCCCTTCTGCTTGCTACAGTGAACGTGGGACTTCCCTCCAGTTAACAACGCAACCACTATTTCCAGCCCACCGGCACTGCATCTTCTAATATATACTTAATAATCATAATTTATTGATTGTTCATGGCTTAGACATTCCCAAAGAAATGGTTAAGTATTTCTGAGAAGAAGCCTGTAGACAAAGCATAGAAATAAACTACAATTGACATTAATATCTGTATCACAAACTTAGTAGTGTCGTTGTTGTCCCTTAGAGCACCAACATGGGAGTCTCAGCAGATACAATTATTTATTTAGACAAAGAGGTGGCACTTGGGGATATGGTTTAATGGTGGACTTGGCAGAGCTGGGTCAGTGGCTGAATTCCGTGATCTTACAGATCTTTTTCAAACTAAATAATCCTATTATTTTATTTAAGGCACAACAACTACAAGAAGTTTGTAAACTACTCACACAAATCATTGACAACTTAGCATCTTCTAATTTTTCTGCAAAAAGTATGACTAACCTCAAAACCTTTATGAAAATGACATGGAGTTAGCCATGAAATATTGGAATTACTTTGCTCACATTTCCTAGCATTAAAGAGTTAGAGGATGTCAAAATAAGCATGAAATAACCTTTTATTTTTTGGAAAGATAAATGATAACAAGATATATATTCCAATATAGAATCAACCTGGTGGTATTCCTCTGCTACCAGGCAGTCCCATGCTAGCATCCTTTTCTTTATGAAAAGCCATAAATAAAAGTTTCAGGATCCTATTATCTTATATCTTGATGATGTTGTATTTTTACATATAGTAAGGTCAAAGAGCATGCAGAGACTACAAATATATGGCACATTTTTTGCTAGAGTAAGCGATACACAGCATCACTTTCATCCGCCTTCAATTTCACACTTGTTGTGCCAGAAACCTTTAGAGAAGTTTCAGTCCATTTTTGTAGATCCATAGAATATGTTTTACAAACTCTATAACTGTACCCCACTAACCATCTGCACTGCATGGGTACTGACTGGCAAAAAAAAAAAGTACTAGAATAGCCCAAATTCTAAAGAATGAAAAATGTTTTATTTCTTGTGCAGAAAGTCAAAGTCCTCTTCATCTGAACAGTGTTCATTTTGATTGATTTCCAAGACTATCCCCTCACTTTAGGTATGAAAACGACAAATGCTGCCAAAGACAAATAAGTTGCCTATCTCCTATTTAATTAGCTCTACAGACCTAATAATGTGTTTATTACAGCCAATGCCCACTGGATAATACAGTACCAAATATTTCAGGAAAGTATTCTAAATTTGAAACATGCTGATCTGGTTCTGTTGCCATGTGATGCAGCATGGCCTTGAACATATCCCCTTTGGGGGATGCAGTGATATGGTTGCACCCCTAACTTTTAGAGAAGTTAAGAAGGTGAAGTACGTTCCCTTACATTTGTATTTCTTTGTAATATCCATGATCTAAATTATTCACATAACAGTTAAAAGAAGCTTTTGTTCTCTTCATTCCATGACAAACACATGGGTGAAAAATTCTAGCTCTGCATTGTGTGAGAGCCTGACTTTCATGAAGGTATTTTACTATGGTTGAAAGTATATTGTAATAATTCTCTTCAGATGGGACCAGATGCAAGAATTTTATTATATATTGAGTACTTCAGGATGGAATAAGCCACACAGGGCTCTTTTAGTCTTTGCTGAAGAGCATTAAGAACTCTTTATCAGACTCAGTTTCTTATTTTTCTTCACAACAATGCTAGGAACCCTAGTCAGGGAAGCAAAAAAAATAGGCTAAACATGAAAAATCTGGAAAAAAAAATTATGTTCTTTTTTCACAATCTGCCAGCTCCAGTCTTTAAGTCCAAAATTGCACATGCTGTGCAAAACTTGTAGTTATTGAAGTTATTCTTTAGGGATCCTAAACATATGGCCTCTAGGTGTCACACTTGACCACATCATAATACACTATTATGGACTTCTCTTTCTTTCATAGCAGGTAAGATAAGAGGCCCTGATTTTATCCTTTCAGGATTATTATGTCAGATCGTCTTTCTAACCTTGCAATTTTTAAAACAAACAAAATCAACCCCACCTCTTTCATACAAGTAGTACAATTACTTATTGTTTTCCCAGAATAACTGTTTTTGCAAACATTAGAAGTATCACGATGCCCGTTGCTAAATTTGTTTCATTCTTTTAGATCATGGATTTGGAGAGCAAATTAGGACTTTGAGAATTATGTGTGTGAGCTGCACAGAAGTAAGAAAGCACTACATGTACAAAATGACTGGAGTATCTTAATAATATACACTTAAATTCTCCAGTGTTTCCTGATTACTACCAAAAAAATTGCTACAAGAAAAAGTTATTTTTGAAAAATTAATAAAGATTCTACTTGAATGAATGATCAGAAACATCGCATCATCTAGTTCTGATTTTACAAATGTTTTGCTTTTATTAAGGTAAAATAGCAATTCTGGGACTGATTTATCTTTTTTTAAGGTTTACTTTTTACTGTTTGATTATATTGGGGGAGGAAGGGTGGTGTTTGTTTGGTTTTTAATCTATTTATTATCTAGACATTTTCCATTGGTAATGTCATTTCATTGGTATGGGCTGGGTTTTTCAACTGAAAAACAAAAAAAAAGGTGGTTTTTTTTTTAACCTGGATGTTGTATTTTTTGTAGATCCCTTTGGTAAGTAACAAAATCAACATCCTTGGCAAGAAAGACTCACAGAAAGCAAGTATCCTTTGTAAGGAAATAACACTGAGGTACAGCCAGAAAGTATATCTAGAACTGCTTTCTGGGAGATCAAGCTAGAGGAATTAAAGTAAGAAATCAATGAATGTATCAAGGAGGGCACCCAGCTTTGGACCATGATACATGAGGAGTGTATTTACCATCTTTGTTTTCAAGAAAAATGTTAGTTTTGACTTGATAATGTAACCAAAGGCTACTGGGCTAAATAGATCAATATCATTGTGAAACATAATGGTCCAAGAACTGAAGCAAGTCAGATTAAATTGCCTAATTTTGCTTTCTAGCTTAAAACTCTGTGAATAAACATTGTCTTTTCTGCCCAGATTACATTGGCTTCAATGCCAACTGCATGAAGATGATCTTATCCAAAGATGAAAATTGGCTGAGAAGATCAAAACTGGTTCCATGACTTTTTCTGCATTAATAAGAAAGGGGGGAAAAACATATGTATGAAGAAAATGGTGAATTTTTCACTTAAAAGGGGAAGAAAGGTAAACTTTGCTTCTGCTGGGAATGGTCAGTGTGCTCTTCTTGTCATAACCTTCAAAGAGAAGTCTGCACAAACCAGAACCTGTAATTGTGGAAGCAGTATGAACTTGCTTGCAGAGTGCTGAGGGGAAACAAAGTAAGATTGGGTCCAAAAGTGGAACATAAAGCTGGCCTCTAAGTCACTAGGATCGAAAGCCTGGAAAACAGTAATTGGTAGGAAGAGCCAAGAAAACAGGCTGAAATCAGGATAAGAAACTTAAGTGGAGAAAAAAACCTGGAAGGAAGTAATGACAACCAGAATATGTTTGGGTGTGCTATTTACTGTTTACTCCTTTAATGCATTAGCCATGTATCTACAGTTTGTATAGGTCTGTGTTTAAGACTGCACACAGAATGGAGCTTTTTTAATTTAACTTTAGTTACACCAGTTTCAGAAAGCCCAATAAAGACTTCATGAATGGAGAAAGTAAACCAACCCAGTTTACGATAATTGCCATTTAGAACAAGTTTTTAACTCCAAGCCCACTATACCAGATTTTCCAAGAGGTAACCAAAATACAGGATTTTAATGGGTCTTTCCAAGTAAACTCTGTTCCTCCTATGTGTGCACATACTTCTGGAATTTGTGTTCCTAAAATCAATGGGAACAGCTAGCCCCCATGTCTAGCACGAACTTAGGCTGAAAATACATGTTTATCCAGACACCAGGCTCACTGGAGAAAAATATTGGTTGAAACTCATAGTTGTAAATGCAAATAAGTAAAATTATTCACAGGACCTGAAAAGCAGGCAGGGAGATTTCAAAGACACAGTGGAGAGGTAAGTACTGAAATCCCTGGCAAGGGGAAGAGAAAGAGAATGAAATAAACAAAGAAAATCAGTGCCCATTATTGCCTTTGAAAATCCTCTCCAGGGAGATCTTAGTAATATGCACATACCAAATCACCTTAAACAAAAGCCACCTTCAGTCAATTTTAAACCTTTTCCTTATTAAAATCCTATTGATTGATCATTCTTCATCTAAATGTCTGACAAGCCAATTTCCATTTTCAAGGAGGGAAATGTTGGTCTTCTTTTTCAGGCCATAAATCACTCAAACATTCTGTTATCAATTCACAAATTAGTTAAGTAATACAAATTAATATGAAAATTAAACAAGGCTGATTTCTCTAGTGAGTTGTTGTTTCATTGGTGCAGCTTTTTTTTAACTTAACTAATACATTTAGGGGTTTCAAGAAATGCACAGCCTCAGTAGTAGTGACTAACACAATATAGGTGGAAATAGCTTTTAGTAATTTGTTAACTTCTTAAGAGTCCTAATTTGGCTGGCCAGAAGTACAGCTGTGTGTTTTGTGCTGACTTCAACAGATCAATAAACAAGAGGAGTATAACTTCAGTAAGCTAATTAATGTATCTCACACCATTTGGACACAGGGTAAGATGAGGTGAGATTTAAATCATTCTAAATTAACAAGAAAGGTTCAACTGTGATTTCCTAACTAAGCCCTAACATAGAACCCCATTATATCATTAATAATAATATTTTGCTGAGTCTTAGGTTATAATTAAAGTTACAGCACTAAAGATAATATCTCAAAATAAATCCTTCCCTCTCTTAATATTAACCAAAACATCACAAGTGTATTCCACCTGTCATATTTCCATTATATGGTAATTGCTTTAACTGGGAGGTGAAAGGTAAATCTGTTCCTACTGATCAATCTTACTACTGAAAATTACAGGTCACTCACTGAAGTCAACTCTGGAGCAAACTACAATGCAAAAAGTAAATCTAAATAAGGAAGCCCACAAAGTTAACAAATTTTAGTTCGTATTAATGAAAGCAGGTTATCATTTCAAACCACACAGACTAGTTTCAAAATGCTGAGCTGTGTTAACAAAACTTCCAATTCTCCTAAGTGCTGCCTTTTCTTCCTCCTCTGCTGCTGAGCACAATCCTCTCCTACATTTCATTGCACCAATATTTCTATGGCAAAAAAGAAACCAAAAATATTCTATGGCAAAAAGAAACCAAGTAGCCAAACCTGTGCACCAAGATAGCTAATATCACAACCACATATAATTGAATCTTCTGCATACACATCACGATGTATTTAATACATTCTGTGTGCTGTTGAAAAATGTTCCCTAAATTATCAGCATTAGCATTAAAATTAGAGCCTCATTACAGGGATCAAACCAAGCTTAAGTTGATGTGACACTTTCAGGGCAGGAAAAACATTCATAAAATTGGAACCATTGTTCTTCCCAATGATGACACTAGACAATATTGCCAGTTTTCTCCAATCACTATTACATTCACATATCTGAAAACAGGATAAAAAGCTTTCCAATCAACTCTTAGCGGGAGTTCTGGTACTTCCACAAGTTTTTCCTGTGAGACTCTAACTTGGTCTAAATAACTGATAGATGAATCTATACACTCTCTGCAGAATATGTGACAGCTTCATTTGATATACTGCTCCCTGAAGGAAGAAACGGTGTGGAAGAGATTCTCAGTGACTGAACTATTACTGAAATACGATAGAAACTTGCAAAGCAGTTGCCTCTAGATCATCACCTAGTTCAGTTGTTACCATCCAGTTAGATGAGTGGAGCATGATTTCCCTGGGACAAGAAAATTTAATTTACACAGATAAAGTGGGGTGGAAAGCATTAAAAATTTGAGGCATGACTTTGAAACTACAATGGCAATGTTTGAATCATGGTGAATTCAGGTAAAAACAACCACCTGAGTTCAGGTAAATAGATGGACACGATTTACCAGTGCAAAAAAAAAAGGGTACATCATGTACCAAGCAAAAGTCAAACTTCACATAAAAATGTGTTTTCTAGATGTATCAATAGGAAAAAAATATGATGATACTTTTATATTAGTTATTTAAATACACATGTTAAAATTATTATGCTAACTAGATACTAACACAATTTATCCCAGCCTGAATTCTCTTAGTCTCCATATATAAATATAGATACAACATACAACTTCAGTTGTCTGGCTGATGTATCAGTGCCTAAGTAGAAGGTTACTTTTCTGAGACATCCCACACAGTGAAAGGAAAATAGCAATTTCTGCAATATGTTGCTAAAATATTCTCAGCACCAGGTCCACCTCCATCCATTGCCTGCACTCTTCTATATATGCTTTAATATTAGTGTCTCCATCACACAGATTGACTCAGAGGTATTTTCAATCCCTCAAAGTTTACAAAAGCTATTTTTAGTATATTAGTATTTAGTATTTTTCTTTATGAAGTACTAAATCAAGTAATTCAAACATTCACATGAAGAAATATGAAGAAAACAAAAAACATATTCTGCTCACGCCAAAAGCTGTTAGAAAACCATTATAAGCAAGCTGTTTTGGAAACCTTGGAGGAAAACTGAATGTTAAATCCCCAGATCATTTTAGTCCTTTCTCCTTTCTACAGATATACAGGCAAAACCGTAACACATATAGAAGTTTGCCCAAATCTGATAATTGTACATGGTCTTATCTAAAGGAGTTTAAATACCTTTGAATACACTTTAAATACTGAAAGCTCACTGAATAGGAGGACACATTGTACCTCACTTAGGCTAAAGGAGGATACAATTCCATAAATCCATCTCCTGTAAAGTTACAGGGTTGCCATAGCAAAATAATATCCTGAGAGGATTCAGGAAAGAACTCCATTATGTCAAACACTTTAAACATGCATATGCCTACACCAAATCCCCTCTCTCTGTCAATAAATGGTTGACTGGCAGTCAATGAAACATTTGCTTGATTTCCAGCCTTGTGAATCAAGAATATTTTTTAATATAAAACTTAACTATATTGAGTTATTTGACTACAATGATCTCTGAGAAAAAAATTTCTTGATTTGCAGATAGACAGTTTGACAGGGCTTCCTCTAAGCTCCCAAGACTTAGTTTTCATATCTGAAGGGACGGATGAATTACAGTAAAAGTTCCTTGCTTCTGTCAAGAGTTGAGCCTCTGACTTCCTATCCTGTTTTCTAGGTGCATACATAGTTTTGACACAGGGAAGAACCACACATCTTGAATCTTTGGCGGAAAGGAGGAAAATAAATCTTCCTATATCTCTTACATGTATGCAAGAAGAAAATTGCTATTATCTTTGGCCAGGACAGAATATCTTCTTTCCACCAAACATTAAAAAAGTTTCAAGGAGATCATCTATTACAGAGAGATTTTCATAGTGCTGCCTTTGTAAGAAATTCTACAGAAAGAAAAATAATTGAAATATTAATGGGGGATGTAATTTTCATTACATTCTCATGTTTGGCGCATAATTCAGAAATCCATGCTCATTCTTTTTCCCATTTGAAAAGAAGTAAAATTGCACTAATTCCCTTTCTCTTCTGTGTTTCATATTATCTTTCACATTCCCATGCTTGTGCTAATTTATAATTTCAAGTAGTGATCTTCACATGATATCATAATGAAACAATCAAAAATGAGTTTCTTTGCCTTTGTATAATGGAATACAGAAGACTATATTCATTTGATTTCAGAATGGATCATTAGCCACTGTCTTCTGAAAGCATTTTAGAGAAATAATTTGAAATCAAGCAATAAATAAACCTAATGCCTACCTCTAAGCAGAAAGTACTTAAAATAGATAGCGAACATTTGCTTTACTGTTTGTTTCCCTCCCTAAATTATGATTTTTGCAACAGTTCTTTAAAAGGGTTTCATTTAAACTGCATTGCAAAAGTGAGATCATATTCATTGTATGCTCTTCATTAACTGATGGTGTTTTAATTCCTACAACATACAAAGTCTGATGTTTGTTTTGCAATTTGACATTGCTAGTGTGTGTTGAGAATAATTAGCTTCACTATGGCAGAACAAATGATTTCTTTTCAAAGCACACACACAGCTTTTTAACAAAGATTATTGGAAAACTTTTAAGGTATTTCCCATCTTACACAGAAGCAACTCTTTCATTATTAATTAACTTTCTGTACCCTGATTTTCCTAATGAACTAATAATCCATGTTCTATCTGATGGTAAATACTAAAATTAAAGATGAGGAATGGCACTTAGCACAAGTGTTATGTCTGCTCTACTGAAACACATTGGATTATATATAGTAAATACAATTTAAAAGACTAAGGGTTAACCAGAAGACAACCACAAGGAATTTCATTACAAAGAAAGCCAACCACCACACCTGTAGCTTGGTGAACGTATTATGTTAACATATGTAGGTATATAAATGAAGCTGAACAGTTACAATATTCAAAAATACTGTTCTACTCAATCTATTCTCAGAATTACAACATGGTATCCATGATGTGACATCTGGAAATGTGCCTTATATTAAAATGTTGTGAACATCAGTACAGGCCATGGATCAGCAAGTTGCAGAATAACACGTAAAAGTCTGTAATGGTGTAACCCGATGCCACTGTGAGCTGATTTCACCTGTGGTCTGGGGCAGTCTGGCTAGCACACACACACACACACACACACATAGAGATGGTGGGGGAGCACTGGTTACACACAGGCCCAGTACCTTGCAGACGCAGAGTGCCCAAATTTGGAGAGGTGCAGGCTGTCACCAACCCACTGCCCAAAGCCTGACACTGGTAACAGTTCGAGTGAATGCTACTTTCTCTCCTCTCCCCAGCCCAGCTGTGCAAAGTCACTGCAGTATGAAGCAGGACACATGTCAGGTAACATTTAAGATATGCATGTTTGTGTTTGCATTCCTGCACACAGCCCATCCTTCCTTGTTCGGTCCATTAATAAATTGAGCACAACAGCACTCTATTGTCTAGAGTTCAACTCCCCCTCTCCCTATCACAACACAGTCAGAACCTTCTCCCCAAATGCTTGCATTTTGTGCTCCCCATAACAGAAATAACATTTAGACCTTATTGTGTTCCCTAAGAGCCTAAAGCAAGACAACTAATCCTATAGTCAAGGAACAACCACTGGAATATCTCTTATTCCTTACTCCCCTCACCACTGAAATCTAAGGTGCTTTTGCAGAAGTAGTATTATTAATCTCTTACTGTAGTAGTATAAAAGTGTAGGCTCCATGAGTTAAACATAGTCATTGGACTTTAGACAAATCCCACCTCCTTGAGTATCACTCAGATGGCAGAAGACAGTTCCTGTGATCTTAAAAAAATGTGCAATCCTAATGTTGCATCCATAAACACTAATTAGAATGATTTTGTCTTCTCCGACTGATATATGAGTGTCATCATCATGGGATACAGCAGTAATCCTAGCCTATTCTCATAAAGTTTCAAATTATTGGGCAAGAACAAGAGAAACAAACTCCAACAATACATAAATCAGAACTACATCTAGAACTGAATAGAGTCTTCAGATCTTTTATGTAATGGAACACAAACACCAGCCTGAGCCAAAGCCAGTAGATAAACTGATAAAGAGTTGATAATGTTGAGATTGAGACATCTGTACATAGAACTACCAAACCAAATCTTACATTTCTATAACACTCTAACATGTAGACAAGATAAGTTTAGAAACAAAACCAAAAAAATAAACAAAACAACAATAATCAAAATAGAAGCAAAACTTCAAAACCCAACCCAAACCTAAATCAAAATCCTCTAAACGCCAAACCCATGCAGAATATAACCATGAGATCAGCACAAGGATGGCAGGAGAGCTCAGCTCACCAACCTGAGCCAGTCCCTCAACTCATGTGGTATCAGATCACAATGCTGAGACAAACTCTAACCCTCAGCACCTTGGACAGTGGCTTTGGAGAAGCTCCATTGACGTCAAATCCTTTTTTGCTTCTATTTGTTCATTTAACAGAGCCCAAGGACTTTCTTTACAGTATACTCCTCTTTCTTACATCAAAATTCTGCAGTTAGAATACCTGCATAGCTAGTAAAACAGAGCTGAACAGGCACAAGCTGTAGGTTATCCATTCCTTGGTACAGAAACCATTATAGCCTATGATACACTTTTATTACATGCATCAGAGAGACATTGTAAAAATACTACCCTTAAAATCTTCTAACTCTATTTTACAGGAAATATTATCTTTGAGCTGTAGCCCTGTTGTCCACAGAAGTTAAATTATTTCTTTTGCTCTTTCTCCTTGATACGTCAGAAGGAGTCATACAACCAAATGAACACAAAACAAATTGAGCAGCTGGATGGAATTAATTAAAATAATAGAATCATAGAATATTCTGAAGTAGAAGGGACACACAAGAATCACTGAGTCCAACTCCTGGCACAAAAATTACACCATGTGCATAAAAGTATTGCCCGAAAGCTTCTTGAACTCTGCCAGGCTTGGTGCTATGACCATTTCCCTGTGGAGCTGTTCCAGTGCTCACCCTCTGAGAGAAGAACCTTTTTCTAATAACCAACCTAAGCCTCCCCTGACACAGCATCCTGCCATTCCCTTGGGTCCTGCCGCTGGTCACCAGAGAGAAGAGATCAGTGCCTGCCCCTCCACCTTCCCTCATGAGGATGCTGCAGACCATGATGAGGTCTCCCCTCATACTTGATAAAAATCTATTAAAAATGTAATTATTTTAGTAGGGGTGAAAATAGTCTATATACTTTCATCCTGATTAATGTAATAAAATATTAACAAAATTATGAGAGTTTATGGAAAGGGAGAACAGAAATCTGAATCAGGACAGTATCAGTGACTCTATCTTTAAAAAAACAGAAGAAAGGCCCAGCCGCGTAGAACAAGATTGTTTGCAGGGTCTTCCCTTGAAGTCCCTGGGATGGCAAAATTCGTCATATTTATGATAAAAGATATTACACTATTTCTAAGATGAAAGGAAAGGGGGCAAGAGGGGGAAGGGGGGAAAG
>VZTX01024403.1:642573-707127 GCA_013400915.1 Pardalotus punctatus
GGGGGGAAAAGGGGGGAAAGAGGGAAAGATTACTATTTTAACAATATGAAACAATTGTGATTTTATTGAGCCAGTTTAAATTGTTATTCTTTAAGCTAGTGTAAGCACAATTAAATTTAAACCTCTAATTATCATGTAGATTATACTCAGATGAGACATCTGAGAAATTTTGCTGATGTTCACTGCAAGAAATCAATATAAAACTAAAAAAAAAAATTTATTTCAGAGACGCTCTTAAAAATAGACTTAAAAATTACTATTTGGATCCACCTGCAGGCCATTTCAGAAAGACTGTAGCTGAGGGGATGAGACAGCAGGGAAACCCATTCAAGCTGATCCAATTTAGATATGCAAATTTTATCTTGTGTGTTTGAAAAGAACATTATGGCACAGGATAATTTGCACCTTGAGTTCCATGGAATAATATTTCTAATCTAATGAAAACATGCCTCCATTGTTCACTTTCCCACTCTCCAGGTTTGGGCCAATCTACTGCTCTCCTACCCATTTGAAATTACCTATGATTTTTTATTTTTTTTTCAATATTTGAAACAATTAACTAACAGTAACACAAAACAAAACAAACCCACCAAACTCACAAAACTGACAAGAAAAAAGAAAAAAAAAAAAAAGGAAAATAGAGAGGTATTAGTTTTTGTAGTTATCTGAAAAAGGCAATGTTACAAGTGGCTGGCTGATGAATGATACAACATAATAGTAATGGGGCTAATGTAATTTCCACTCTAGCGATGAAAAGCTAAATGAAACGCTAAATGAAACAACTGCAGTTTAAGATCACATTTGACACAGTGCACTGTTTCCTTATTTTTGTCTTTGCTGTTGCAAATAGTGATATTTGCTTAGCAATAAACTTTTGTAAAAGCTGCACATGATTTGAGATGTTTCAGTGGGAACACCATTTCTAAATCATGACATTAATAGACACATAAATTCATACTGGAGCAAATTAAAATGTGTGAACTAGAGTACCAGAAGTGTAACTTGTACCTAAGTAACACATCATTATCATAAAATTCTATAATTTTAAACAAAAAAGAAACATATATTTAAATCACTCAATTCTGAAAATTAAAGTGTAAATTAAAATTTTGAAATAATTGAAAAACCCTTGAGTTTGGTGAAATTCATGTTTCAGATGTGCCTTTAGTTTAAATGGGGAACACTGCAGTTTTACTACATTAAGAAGCACATTTTGAGGTAAACTGAACATCTTTGTGGACTCCCTGACACTTCAACAGATACAAGATTATCTGTTGCTCACTTTCATTCACTCTGTTCACAGTAGTAATAAAACAACCAACACTAAATAGTACTGAATTTACAAATCCTTTCGCTTGTATTAAATGCAACTATACCTGACAGTCCATTAACAAAGGTTAAGAAAGGAAAACAAAGGCTTTAGAAAGAAATTGCTTCCAGATGCTCACTGGTCAGACTGACAGATTATTAAAAACATAGCTCTCCAACTACAAATCCCAAATAGGAGAGATTGTCAGCAACAGAAATCTGGAAGTTTAAAATTCCAGGAGTATGTCTACCTCCATTACATTGACTCTTAGTTATTTAGTAAAGATCAAAGTAATTTTGAAATATGTAAATGTCATAGTTTTATTGTAATGACACCATAACTACAGACCATGCAAACAAAATGCAATTAGAAGATGGACCAGCAAATAAAAGGTTAATCTGCTGACAATGAGCTTAATTGAGGACTCCTCCTTTGCTCTCAATCCAAAACAATTACTGGAATAGCCCCAGTCCTGATATTAGTAGGAGCTGGCACAGACTGAGAATCAGGAAATCAGCACAGGAAAAGTGCAGACCTACGCTTGTGCTATCCAAAACAGCACAAGAGCCACAAAAATAACTGCGCAACAGCAAGTTTTAACCAGCCCATTAAACGGTGCAAAAGAATGAGAGTTCTGCAGGTGCTGAACTGCCAGGGCTTGTAGGGCAATGAATGAGCTGAAGGGGACCAAGCAGCAGGAAAGACTATGGGGTGTGGTACAAGATCCCCCTGTGGGAGGGGGCCTGGAAATGGATGGTGCATCAGGAAGCCTCCCAGTCTCCTTCAGATGACAGCTAAACATGCAGCATGTTGGAGAGGCTGGAGCTTGTCTTCAGAGGAGATACTGCTCTACCACAAAGTTTTATATTAATGGTACCTTCATAAAATATCTTTATTTTGTGCCTGCTTCCAAATTGCTACCTTAACCATAGTGGAAGGCTGACAAACATGTAAGGAAAACTGAGGAAATTAAAATATTTCAAAACATATGACATCGTTCAGAAATTTTCACACTTTTTAAGGGCTCAGAAGATCTAAGTCGTAAGAGCATTTGTATGGGTTAAAGAATTCACTTGACAACCCTTTGAGTCAAAAGCACTTAGCCACATGGCAAAAATGAGAACTACCTTCATCTTTCTAGCATCCCTCAACTGCTGTCTTCCTCACCTCTGCCCATTAGATTGCTTTCAGCAGGGGCTTCTGTGGCTGTGGTGCAGGATTTTGAACACAGAAAATGCTTTAGCTAAATTAATAATTTCAAAAATAAAAAAGCAGAAGTGGTTTTTTGTGCATATTAAAATGTTATAAAAGAAGGCAAAAGTTTTCAGACGTTTCAGTCAGTACTACGATTCAGAAACTATCAAAATAACACAACATATATATACAAAACATGTATCTTACTACATGTCACAATTTGCATTTCTTCTATTTAGACACCTCCTTGATATAATTTTTTTTTATACTATAGGTTAATTCTGTATGGTAATTATGTTCCTCAAAATCCTATTACAATTAACACTTTCCTACTTTAAATATAGCCCTCCCTTTCCTGTTAAATGTGCTTTACAAGAAGATTGGAGCATTAATTTCCTCTATATGTTTGTCATGGGGTAAAAAAATATTTAGACCCAAGACTGAAAAACAAATCCTTTGGCAGGAAACAAACTTCTCAACTGAATTAATAGGTCACTTAAATTTTAATTTATCAACTTATGTAAGTAGCAAAACACCAAAGCACCATTAAGGGGGAGGAAAAAGCACTCTGGGAAAAAAATGTGAGGAAAAAATCATCTTTAAAATAGATTTCACAGATCCACATACATATTAGTCTATGGTAAATATAAGGAAGGGAGGTGGATGTAGAAGCAGACAGATTTTCATGAATTCCAACTGTATTCTCTGTTTCAACATATATCATAAAAAAGGAAATTCAACACATCTAAAATGTTTCTAGACAAAGCTTTTATTCACTTCAGTCATCTCTCCTGTCATTTAAAAATGATCATTCCAAGAATAAATCCTGAAATCTTTCCTTGAACTCCAGGGAGAGACTTATGCCAAGTTGAAAGACAAGAATTTTAATTAGGTAAGTCAAAACTCTTGCTATAGCTACTACTTTGGTATTATATGGGGTTCTTAATTCAGAATAGCTGTTCACCAATTCACAATAGTTGCTCACCATCGCCTTTCAAATCTACCAGATTATCCAGGCATAAGAACACTTGCAGTCCAGTAGATATTTGCAGAATAGCCTTTGTTTTGGTGATTAACAATCCATAAAGAGATTTTAAGCAAAGCTGTCAGTTTAATCTAGCAGGGCTTTGCATCCAGTATGCCAGACTGAGTCAGACAGTTTTAGTAGCAAGGCAATGATGCAGCTACAGCATCTGAACTAAGGCAGTGCATTTTTAAGAACCCAGGGGAGTTACAGCCCCATTTACTCCATCTGTGAGACACCATGGGGGAAAAGGAAGCAAGGTTTACTATGTACTTATCTACAAAATATGTTGTCAAGCAGTTATTTTCAGTACACAGAAGTAAGTATAATGTTTGGAATGTGCATAAAACATCTGGAATACGATTATTTTCAGCAGAAATAAGCAATATTTTCATATTCTGACATGCTTTTATAACAGCATTCAGTCTTTCCGTGTAATTTCTGAGACCAACAGTTTTCATTAGAGCTGACAGTACATTTCTTCATAGCGAAGCCACAAAGGTTCACCCCTTTACAAATAAGCACAGGAGTTCTGGCCACACCAAGGTACGACCTCCAAGATCATTCAGATCCATGTGCAGATTGAGTTATTATTTTAAAATTTACTCTAGCTTCTACCTTGTGTTTCCCATTCACTATTACAGTAACACAGGGCTGAATACATGAGCAGGTGCTCCTGGCTTTACAAAGCAGGATTTCACAACACTTACACATATACCTTAAAGTACTCTCCAAATAAGGACATTTTTTACCTTACCTATGCCAGTGGTGAAGGATTATACTACCCTGGCAGCAATCCGTCCCCAATGGACAAAACTCAACTCCTAGAGCAATAAATAACAGAACTTAATATGCACATCACATTTTCTGAAGTAGAGCAGAGCAAAACCCTTTTTTCATTTGATGTGACACAACTAGAGAAATGCACAAAATGCAATTTTTACCTTTCACAATAATCTTGAAGATGAAGTTGCTCTCCCAACATTAGCAAAGACTATGAACTCTCTTTTCAAGCCAAATTTCCCATTAGTTTGTCTGCAGCAGAAAGACAGAATTCTAATTTAAAGAAGTCACAGTAGATGCCAGAATTTGACCTATTTTCTCCAAATTGAGGTGAACATGGTACGTTTAAGTAGACTGCTTAGATATAATCTAATACCCAGCAAGCTCAAGTAAATATGCACACATAAATCCGCAACAGAAAAGCTGTGTTGTACTAAAGTGAACCAATCTACCATCATATCTCAATATTTTCAGTTTGATAAGACTCTAGAATTTATGTTTACCAAAAATAACAGATCTTCTAAAAAGAAAAAGACAATGAGGAAAAATTGACCAAAATAACCTTATTTTTGTGGAACACCTTGTTAGTACATCACATTATTGGTTATTTTTAGGTATTTTGACTAAAGAGGCTGATACTCTTAGTTGATCACTTCCTACTTGTCATCACAGCATTTCAAAATTTCATGAGTTTTACAAGGTACTCTGAGGACTAAAAGAATATTCAATTACTGGCAAGATTAATCTGAACACACATTAGATATTTTCTTTCAGGAATCTAATTTTCAAAAGATTTACTTTTGGGCCTGTAGTTCATTAATATTCAGCAGCTATAAACTATGCAAAATCAACAGCTACCTTGTCCAAACTGTCTTGTGGAAGTTCAGCTTTCTAACATATTCTGTAGCAAAAAAAAAAAAACACCCAAAAAACCAAAAAAAACAAAAAACAAAAAAAAAAACCAAAACAGGTTATACAGGTTGTCCAAAGCTTGCCTTTTCTATGCATTTACTTAATTTTAGAACAAAGCACTGGCCTGATTGTACAAATGCTGTGCTTTCAGTCTGCAGAGTTTTCTTACCATAATACTGATTGTTCTATCATTTAGCTCAAGTTCTTCTTCAGTGACCTCTTGTTGAACAGAGATTTGCATATTTACAATACTCATAAATGACTCCCATAGGTTATTTACAACACCAGAAACTTTCTTTTGCAATCTCTTTGATAATGCTGAACTCATTCACCAGCTGTACTCTCAGTACAGAGTAAATGACAACTCTTACACTATGGAAGTACTTTCATATGTTTTCAACTAATATTTAGAAGACCAGACAGCCTCCATTGCTGCACTCTACAGACTACTAGTGTTTACTGTTGTGGGACAAGCTTGCACAGATTTGTGCACCAACACTAAACTTACCTGTAGATATTTACAGGAATAACCATTCTCAAAACAGGACTTAACCCTTATCTTTTCTTTTTTTTAAATTATTTTTGTCTGTATCTTGTTCATAGAATCATAGAATGGTTTGGGTTGGAAGTCATCTTGAATATCATCCAGTTCCAATCCCCCTGCCATGGGCAGGGACACCCATCCAACCTGGCCTTAAACACTTCCAGGGATAGGATATTCGCCACTTCTCTGGACAACTGACTGAAATGTCTCAGCACCATCACAAGAAACAATTTCTTCCTAATATCTAATCTAAATCTACCCTTTTTCAATTTAAAGCCATCCTCCCTTGTTCTATCACTACCTGCCCATGTAAAAAGTCCCTCTCTGCTTTCTTTCAGGCCTCCTGTAGGTACCAAAAGTTGCTATAAGGTCTTGTCAGAGCCTTCTCTTCTCCAGGATGAACAACTCCAAATATCTCAGCCTTTCCTCAAAGGAAAGGTGCTCCAGACCTCTGAATATCTTCATGGCCCTCCTCTGGACTCCAGCAGGTCTGTGTCCCTATGTTAGGGGCTGCACAGATGAATACAGCTGAACTCCATTTGGAGGTTTCATCAGAGCAGAGAGGCAGAATTCCTTCCCTCAACCTGCTGGTCATGCTGCTTTGGATGCAGCTCAGGATGTGGTTGGCTTTCTGAGCTGTGATCACACACTCTGTGGTCATGTCAAACTTCTCACCCACAAACATCCCCCAGTCCTTCTCCTCAGGGCCACTCTCAATCTATTCTCCACTGAGCCTGTATTTGTGCTTGAAATTGTCTTGACAATGTTGAACTTCAAGATGTTCACACGAGCCCACCTCTCAAACCTGCTAAGGTTCCTCTGGATGGCATCCTTTCCCTGCTGTCTGTTGACGGCCCCACAGCCTGGTGTCACCAGCAAACTTGCTGATCATCAACAAAGAAGCTAAGCAGTGCCGGTAGCTGCTCAGAAATGAGACTTCACAGAAGACACAAATGTCTTGCATCAGTCAGTGTTGCTGTTCAGTATCCATGATTCTGAACTACCATGCAGTTTATGTTTACTGAGGATAGCTGTATAAAGCCATCATTTGTAAACCCAAGGTTTCTAATCATTCTAACAAAGCATCTCAAGAATGCTGACCACACAGAGAAATTATGCTAGTAATGTTTCAGTCTTCAGTCATTTGGAACTATAGGCAACAGTTTAAGAAATTCATACAAGAGTAGCTTCTACTGTTTTAAGAATAATAATAGAATTTGGAATAAATCCAAATTCACTGTTGCAAAATCTCCCAGTCAAGGTCGACAGAGGTATTTTAGGCAATATTTGTTTGTTATGCAAAATGTGAGAGTTCTAAGCTATAAAAAACTGGAAAAATGTGGCTCTATTCACTGCTTGAAACTCTTATTAACTCATAATTATAAGCAGTAATATTGTGACAGAAGTTATCACTTACCTATAAAACCCATAAACACCTTCATTAATAAGTGAGAGCACATGTAAAATAAAATGGATTCATATAACCTGATCATTCATACCAAGACTTTTTTTTTTAGTTTACAGTGTAAGAAAAATATCAGACTGTTCAAGTACAGCATTATGTTAGCACAATATGTTCCTGGAGAGTTCTCTTACTTATCTCTCATTGTTATTTCAACATCTATCATTCCATTATCAAGACTGCTAAGGAGGCACGAAAGTTAATGGAACACGTGTCCTGTTCCTGAATGACAGACTGACAGTTCAAATTACTGATAAAAAGCAAAAGAGGAACATATTATCAGATAGTTTATTATAAGAGCTACCGGGGAAAAAAAAAACACTAAAAAAATCAAACTCCATACAGGTATTTCTTGCTAGTGATGAAATGTCTATTTGTAGTCCTGACTTCTATGATTCTGTCACTGAAGAAAAATATATATGAGCAGCAAGTCAAGGAATAACTGTAACACTGAAGACAAATAAAAAATACAGAGATGAGTTTATTATCCAAAACCAGAAGTCTTACAGAATTATACAGTGCTTTAATTAATTTATAGTCCAAGCAAACTATATACTGAAAATGAAAAAGCTTTAATTTCATTATTTGCACCCATGGACATGCTTCTCCTCAAGATGCAGCTTCCATACTGTGCACACAATCTTGTTTCATGCAGGAAAAAAAAAGAATGAAGCTAACATGAACTACAAAAAGAAGCTTCTAAACATTACCAAAGGAAGCAAAAATAAGAGAACTCAATGTTTAAATGAAATATATATGTTTATATTCATATACTAGACCTTACAACAAAAAAACTAGCTGTACAAGAGAGGTCTGAGATTAATTACAGACTGAATATGTAAAACAAATACACAACACAGCACCTTGCTTTTTGTGGCTGGACATCTATTCCTTTGTAAAGGGAGGCTAAATAGTCAAGAGATATTGAGGGAGATAATAACACAACATTTCAGCATGCAAATCTAGTCACAAATCCCGTTCTGTGCATCCACGTGTTACCAGCATGTACAGCAAGCCAAGCTTCAGGACTCAGCACTCCTGCAGAATCTGGAATAAAAGCCTGGCCTTGCAAATTCCAGCAGAAACTGTACAAAACCAGGAACAAAATAACTAAGAAATCACATTAAACAGCATTTTAGCACTTTTAATTACCAAAAAGGATATCTGCCCCCCTTCCCCCACTACTGGTTTGAACACAAATGTGAGCTGATTCATTAACAAGAAGTGCTATCAACGCTCTTTAGCTTTCAAAAGAAGAATTTGCATGGAATTTCCATAGATCAGGAGGTTACATACCACAACACAGCACTTAAGTTTCCTTTACTGTCTGACAAAACACTAAACATACCTAAAATGTTAAATCAATTATTGCAAATCAGACATCAAAGTAGCTCAAGGTGTTACAATGAATAGTTCAAAGCCACAGAAGAAACCCAAGTGGTCAATACATGCCTGATCACTTGGGGCTCATATTCTTTTATTCTGTTCAACAAAAGAGTAGAAATCAACAGTAGTTATATCCTTGAATTCTAAAGTTCTCTGTTTCACCTCCCACCACGGACATTTTAAAGCTACCACAGCCAAGATGTTATGTCTTGTACTATTAATGAATAAATATTCTTTCAACTGCTTCAGTCCTGCACTTTGAACTTTATTGATAGTTACATTCTCCACAAAGCTGGAAAGGATGCAGATGCTTCAATAGTTCAATATCATTATAAAGAAGAAAAAATTCCTTTCCTTGTTTCATGATGAACCAGGAAGGCCATTGTAAGACTTTCCTCCATGCATTTTAACAATTCCTCTTAAATTTGAAATGTGTTGATTAAAAACTTTAGGTGATACAGAAGCCTGCTTGCCAGCTGATGCAAAACACAGTGCTGCTGGCAGCTACCAACATCCCATTGCTATTTTCACTCTGTCACCAAAGCTCTATTATTTTACTATATTGCGTGTTCATGGTATTAACACTTCAACCCATCCAAAATACCTCAATATTCTCATTAAAAAGTATCAACTCATTACATTTCAATAGCCAAGTTATATTCAAAATGAAAAACAACAGAAGGCTTTTAGAAGTTAACTATTTTATCGAACAACTTTAACAAAGGTGAAAAGAACAATGTCTAGTATAATCTGGGTACGTTGGCAGTCACTTAAAAATACTTCTACTTCCTGTAAAATTATTTCTTTGAAGTATATGAATAAGCCCAAACATCTGTGTGGAAAGGCACATGAACAAATACAAAAAGGAAGCTTAGGTAAAATACTTCTGAAGGGGAGAAAGTTGAGGAAGATGGGTCAGAACCACTCATCAGAACCTATCTCCCCTCACTCAAAAACACCAGTTAAAAGTTTAGTGCAATTTATTAGGGCTAGGGTCTCTTCTCTAGGCAATATTAATTGTATCCAGGATACACAATGGCTAAAGAAATCTGCTCAGCTTTTCTTTGAAAGAACTCTTTCTTCACATATCTGTTCAATCACATCTGCAAAGAATGTTCTGAAACAAAAGTTACACAATCCAGTCTGACCTGCAATCTGAGAGTTCAAAGATAAAAGAGCATTTTTCAGCATAAATCAGTCAACCATACAATGCATTTGTTTTTTTGTTTTTTTCTATTAATCAAGTGCATGAACTTTCATACTGCTATGCTGGGAAGAATGGGTATAATTTTCTCACAACGATTTCAGAAAGTACATGCATTTTTGATGGAAATGTGCAATATTGCACTGCCTGTAGAGTTCCTGAATACATATCTTGAATAGGAGTCATCAGTGTCCATTGTTGTTATCTGTATTTCAGCTATATTTCATTACAGTCAATAAAGACCTAGTGAATAAGATTCAATTTATCTTGCCTGGAAGTATATTTCTAAAACCAGTCAGATGAATCTTGCCCTAAAATATCAAAACACACTTTGAATACAGAAGAGGTGCCATGTTACAAACTCAACTACAGACACCTAAATTAGATTAAGCCTCTGTTACCTGCCTTCCAAATATGGAGTATGTTCCTGCCTTCTGTAACAATAAAAAAATCCTATTTATATGGTAATTACATTTCTTTAGCACTTCCATTCATAAACCACTCTATTCCCTGTTCTCATGCTTTTCATAAGCTTCCCTTCCAGCCAATCACTGTTTCAAACCGAGAAACATTTACAAAATTTTGACCATAAACACGTAATAGTTTCCAGGTCATCGTGAACCTTTCCTATGCTTGCAATGTGACACACAACCACAGAGATCTGGCTAGGCAGGGAACGAACAGCCTCTGCAACCTGCCAACAATAATAAAATGCAGAAAAACATGGCTGCCACAGCCAAGCAAAAGTGCTCCAAAGCCAGGCTGGAATGTAGATTTGAGAGCTTAGGGTCGGGCTACATAGGTGTTATCTTAGCACCCAGCTGGGCAATGATTTTTTTAATATTAATTGAAGTCATTATCACCATACCTAAAGTTCTCCTATTTGATCATAACCAAAGTGCACAACACAAGATATTTGTCAGTGACAGACCTTTCCTTGCCACCAAAAACTGGCCTGTAACTTTTATACAACCTTCCCCTCCCAAAACAAACCCCATAAACTATTTAGAAAGGAAACAATTTGAAATAATTGAAATAATTATAATTTTAATAATTAAAAAAATCAAACTCTTCACCAAAAGAAGAGATTTATGAAATTAAAATTATGGAATTGCAGAATCTCAACTCAGCCTTGGAATTATCAAATCCCAACCTAGCTATCTGTGTCCACCCAGATGGACTATAATGGGATACTTGTACTCCTCATACCATAACTTTGACTGCCTGCAAAATATGTTGCCCCAGAATTTCATTTGTTCCTAGCATCTACTGGACCAGATTTTGCTTGGTTATTACCAAACCTTAAACTCCCTCAAATATTTCTATATCACTACATGTAATCCATTCCAGTTTTCATAAATACATTTACTTTAACAGAATATTTTTAGGACCCAATATTTATTCCCCATCTGAAGGAATTTATGCATCTTATACCAAGTAATACTGGAGATTGCTATCAATTAAATAAATAGGGGTTTTTGCAGTTTCCTCAAGCAATATTTATGTGATTTTTTCTATATCTTCTGCTCTTCTGCACGCTTTTAAACTATCAACATCAATCACTGAGAAAATTTCCAGTATTGATTTCACAGATTAAAATAAGTCTTTAGTCTTTCTACTAAATGTTTACTTTTAGTCTTTCCTGCACTATTTCACAGCCAGAGACTGAATAAATATTTGTCAAACTGGTTGCTCTTGAGGAGTTACTTTTTCTTCTCTGACTCCCTAAGCCCTCTCTAGAGTCACTCTTTTCCTCAGTCAAGAATTCAAGAACTCTCTGAAAATAAGGCCTACACTTTTTGTTCCTAGAGGCATCATCTTGACTTTGGTCAGACCAAATCATACTTTACCTGCATAAATCCATACTACCAACCAGTCCAGCTTATTCTGCCACTCTAAAAAACAAGTTATCAAGTCCAAATTTCATGGGCACTGATTTTGAAAATTAAGGTCAGGGTATTATGTAAAATATAAAATATCGTTGTTTCCTAAAAGAAGGCTGTTCAACAGAAACAGCACAATTCAACAATGATCCCAGTTGGGTTTTTTTTGCACTATGACCAATAACAGATTTTTTCAATCCAGTTGATGCATATTGCTTCATAGTTTTTTCAGTTCTTGCTTCTAGATAGATACTAAATTTCTATTTAGAATTCCACCAGATACTTCTTCACGTCTTAACAAAGCCTGGCTGTTTAGTACACTCATCTTTATCAGATAACCTTAAAGTACCTTAGAGGTTATATACAACACATATAAAATATGCTATAAAACATGAAATTGAGGTTTAACTAGATCAAATGTAAGGTGCTGCATCTGGGTGGGGGCAACCCCCAGTATCAATACAGGCTGAGAGATGAGCAGGTTGAGACCAGCTCTGCCCAGAAGGACTTGGGGGTGCTGGTGGATGAGAGGCTGGACATGACCCAGCCATGAGCACTCACAGCCCAGAGAGCCAAACGTGTCCTGGGCTGCATCCAAAGCAGCGAGGTCAGCAGGGCCAGGGAGGGGATTCNAGCACCTCTCCAGAGACAAACAGCTGGGAGAACTGGGGCTGTTCAGCCTGGAAAAGACAAAGCTTTGGGGTGACCTAATTGCAGATTTCCAGTACCTGAAGAGAGCCTACAGGGAAGTTGGGGAGAGACTATTTACATGACTAAAAAGTGGCAGGACAAGGGGGAATTGTTTCAAACTGAGAGTAGGTTTAAATTAGATATTAGGAAAAAAATCTTTACTGTGAGAGTGGTGAGAAACTGGAACAGATTGTCCAGCAAAGTTGTGGATGCCCCATCCCTGGAAGTGTTCAAGGCTGGCTGGATGGGGCTCTGAGCAACCTAGTTTAGAGACAGGTGTCTCTGCCTATTGCAGGGGGTTTGGAATGAGATGATCTTTAAGGTCCTTTGCAACCCAAGCCATTCTATGATTCTGTGAAAATAAAGAATTAAAGACAAGGTCCAAAGAAGTGTCAGTCAATATATTTCAAGGGAAAAATAGTCCTATCAAGCACTTTTTAAAAATCGTTATTACTATTATAAGAATTTAACTGTTATCCTGTAAAATTCTTGGCTTTTCCACATGCGTTCAATTGTCATGGTGAGGGAACACATTAAAAATACTGGAGATACTTCAGTTCTGGGAGGGAGGATGGGGAAAGACACCATATTCTGAGTTAATTTGAAGACTGATACAGTGGAAATTGCTTTATGTTTTGGAGTGTTAGCAGTCAACCCTGTGAAGAAGCGCTCAGATTTCAGAGATGAGGCAGAAATATAAAAAGAATTAAAGAAACTCAAACCCTCGATATGGTAGACTCAAACTGGAAATAATCTTGTGCAATTTTTGCCCAGTAGAATTCATAAGGGTCTTAGGAAGTGTGCTACAGAGAGCCAGGCAGCAGAGGAAAAGATGTTGCCAAGAGCCCCCAGTGCTCAATCCACAGTGGTGGTGGCATAAGCAGGGCCACAGACTGCAGGGGAGCCCCGTGTCCCTTGCTGCAGCCAGGGACAACTGCCAGCTCCAGGTGCTGTAAAGGCCTAAAGGTAAAAAATTAATAATAAAAAAGGACAAGGGGAAAAAAAAATTCCACTGCTGGAACATTTCAACAACAATATCTAACACTATGTATGACTAAAAATGGTCACAATTAAATATGCATTAAATATCTATACATTAAACAAAAGTATCTCTACCAATCAGATTTTTGACATTCATGCAACATCACGTAACTTAAAACTATGTCACACTGTGATTATGTTAAAGTGTGTCCAGCTGAAATAGTACCAGACAAGACGTATATGCAGTCCATCACTCTGGATTAACAACAGCACACGTGTCTTTGTGAAGCACTACTGTTCAACTCTTACCTAACAGACTCTAAAGGACTGTATCTTACAGTCTTATAAGAGATGAGCTTTTAGACATCAGAAATAATATTTTTATAACAGATTTTCAAAACAACTTTATTTCAATTCAAGGAGAAGCCCTCAGCTAAACTCCAGAAGAGAAATGCTGAAAAAAATAAGTAAACAGGCAAACCTAGAAAAATTATCAAGCGGAGACAGTGAACCACAGCTTTTAATATCAATGTAACAGCTAATAACTCCATTGGAATGGAGGAATCAGACTAATAAATAAGCTTAGGTAAGCACGAAATACTTCCAAAATTAAAATCTCTGGAAAAACTTTTTTTTTTTACATGAAATGAAGATTACCTTCTGCACTCATGAAGGAGAACAGACAAAAGCAACATTAAATTTCCCATAATAGGTGAGAAAAGTACATGAAACAGAAGAGAAATGCATAAACACTAAAATCTAACAACTGATTGCACACTCCCACCAATCACACTCTCCAAGACAAAGAGTAAACCCTAATCCTACTTCCCCTACAGTAACAAAATAACAAAATAAAACTATTACCCATTCTACAAAAATTAAACTATGTCTTTTGATATGTTTCTATATTGTATATGAAACATTTTTCAGTTAAAATGTTAGCCTTAAATATATAGTTAATGAGAGTAATGCCTGTGCTTGGTATTAAAAATTTCCATTGACAAACCATATTTTAGTTGATTATTATTAATTTAGTCTAGGTATTCTACAGCCATACTTAGGGTGATTCTTGTGCTCATAATTTTGGGTTTGTTTTGCCTGGGTTCTATTTATGGAGTGGGGAATAAGAAGTTAGTTGAAACAAACAAAAAAACCCACAACACCCACAGTTTAACAAATAAACATCTGACACTGAATTCCCTAAAAATTACTATTGTATACATTTTCAAAATAGAAGAGTTTGAAGTTTAGCAAGCAGAGAATGTCTGGCACCAGAGATATACCTCTTGGTCTACACAAAACAAGAAAATAACACTTAGAATTCTAATAAAGGTTTAAGAATCACAAATCATGGAATTTTTAGCAGTGGCAGAAATTGCAGAACACTGATCAAAGATTTCATTACACCAATTCACCACACCTTCTGTATGAGACGACTCATTACACAGGTACAATCCTGCCAGCATGAGCAGCATCACTGCAGCAGCTGAGCACAGACCTTGCTGGCACTCACTTCTGTCACTGCAAGGCAGACCTGGAGCAGCTTCCCTGTGTTCCCAACACTGTCTCCATAAACACACCTGATGGTCAGCAATGGAAATAAATTTGCAGACTAGAATATTAGGTAAGGAATTAGAAAAGAAAAGCTTTGACAGGAGAGTGATTTGAGGACAGGAAGGAGGGGAAGAACTGTGGGTGATACTGATATTGTTAGTTCAGGACTGAAACAAACTGGATCCTACCTAAAGCAAAAATACCAAGTTTCATATGCCATGGGAGCACCAGTTCCAAGGCTTCCAGTACCATAATCTAACACTTCGTAATAGAATCAAGGAATCATTTAGTCTGAAGAAATCTTTATGATCACGGAGTTCAACTGTTAACCCAGCAGTGCCAAGTCCACCACTAAACCATGTCCCTAAGTGCCACAACTACACCTTTGGAACAGCTTCAGGGATGGTGACACATCCACTTCCCTGGACAACCTGTTCCAATGCTTGACAACCCCTTCCATGAAGAATGTTTTTCCTAATATCCAATCTAAACCTCCCTGAGCTCAATTTGAGGCCATACTATACATTTTGCCAAAACTTTTAATTCATTCAAAACTTGTAGTTCCATATACATTTATTTTAATAGCAAAGCCTGTTCAATCTTTGCGCTTTAAAATGTAGAAAATCTCCTTGCAAATGTACATTGAATTCTATATATTTATAACTTTATCACTATGGTTATGCTGCAAATTACACTTAATTTACACTTTGCTACTAAAGGAAAAAATTCTAATGAGTAAGCCAAATACTATGTCTTTGGAAAGATTTGTGAAGTCCAGTGTATTGGAAGCTGTCTCAAAATATTGCACAGTAATTTTAAAAAGACAAAGTCCAGTTTCAAAACCTTGTAGTTTTGAAAACAAAAGTCTTCAATTATCTAATCACAGATTTCTGAACATGTTAAACAGCTTTTATTTCCCCTGCTAAACTACACAATGCTCTGTCCTTGGAGTCTGTCCTCAGTTACATTCGGTAACACAAAGATGTGCAGAGCAATGCTGAACATAATCTGAAGACAAAGCATTTTTCCTGAAAAATGTTTTTCCATAATGGCCTTCTTGATAATGCAGGTGCTAGCCAGGACTTCAATACATTGTTTTTTAACTATATCAGGAAGCTGGGTTAATAATGAGAAGAAATGTCAAATTACCCAACTCAAGTAAAATGAACAAAAATAATTTAGATTCTGCAGAACTAAGGAAGGGCCTTTATTTTTTTTACATTCACTTTCAGAAAAAAAGAACTATTTGAGAAGCGATATGTGATGCTTTTCCAACCTCAGGAGACAATTCCACAGTTTAAAATATCATATGGTATGGCTTGAATATATTTTACACTTAGTGAGTATCCATTACATAACTTTCCTCCACTGCCTTTAATTACCCCATTAAGCAAGTTGGTATTTGCATTTGCACTTACAGCAGCTGCACTAGAGCTGCAGGGCACAAGAATATAAAACGAAGAAGAAAAATTAATAAAACATTATCTTTTCCATTTAGCAAGTTCACTTTCTTTTTTAATGGAAACATTTGTATTAGTAGACTACTTCAGCACTGTAAGATAATAAATCACATAAACCTTGTATTATTCAAGGCAACTGAACTGCCAGATAGAAGTATCATCACTCACTAACGGCACAACTTGCCCTTAAGCTTTTCCCATTTTACGGTATTTCTGAGGAGTCATTTTGTTTCTGAAAATGTTATTCAAAACATAAGAAGTAGTGCAAATATAATGCACGAGAAATCTTTCTTGTTCTAAAGCTTTTACATAGAAAATAATTTAGAAATTTACTGTGTAGCACATCTTTACATTTTTGGGTAAACAAAGATGAAGGTTTCAATCAATTAATTAAAAAATCTGCAAGTCATCATACATTCTTAGAAACAGCTTCCAAGTTTCAAAAGCATTTATTTTTCAGCTAGCCCACACAGTTTACAATATATTAATTACATATTGCAATAGTAATTATTACATAATAATGTAATAATTAACATATTTAATAAAATAATTATCAATAACTACATTACTTATTACATCCACATGTTCTCTAAACATTACGCATATAATAAATGCTAAGAAACAGAGCAATGAGAAGTATCAATTTATTCATTAAGAGCTATTGTTCCTGAAAAGCCAGTTCCAGAGTACTGGTTGCTGCTTTATTAGTTCCAGACATGTGGAAGCTTTTTTTTCCCCAGAGAATAGGGGATCATGCTTCTACCATGCATTAGAAGACTGACATCCTGGGTATATGGATGAAGGAAGCAAAGCAGCAGTTTTGATTTTGCCCATGTCCTTCATTTTTGAAGTCCTAATTTTTTAGCTGCTATAAAATATCCTATTTCTATAAAAGTATTATCCATGAGAATCTCACTACAATACTTCCTTGTATCTGGCAGGAATGACCCTACACTGGGGTTTCTGCTGTCCCCAGACTTACCCCTTAGTGAAAATTACTCCACCTGAGATCTTTTTCAACCATCTCCATTTTTCACTTTAGAGCAAATCTAAACCTGTTATTAACAAATAGGAAAAGCATTACTTTAGAGGCATCAGAAGTATATTACATCATGGACTAAGGGTCCATACCGGTTCTGGTGCCAACATTTAGATATTAACACAAATTTGAGCATATTTAACATCCTAGAAGATTCCCTTTTACACAAAGCAGGTGTGTATATAGGGAAAAAGTTCTTAAGGGGTGTAAGAGTAGCATATAATTAGCACACATATTACAGCAGCTGAATAGCTTTAGTAATGTAGTTTTCTCTGTAAGCTTTTTATGTCAACACCAGGATAGGCCTAAGACACAGTGGTTTAAGTATTATAAACACTGTCCTAAATAAAATTCTACTAGTGCACCATTTTTCATGAACTGTTTAATTGCATTGCTCATGAAGAATGGTAAAGGCACAGGGAATGTGACTCAGCTCAAGCAGCATATTTATGCACATCCAGATAAAATACGGAGCAGAGAACCAGAGGAGCTGCATATCATACATGTCACACCAATAAGAAAGAAACTAAATTATCATGCAACTTTTACAAGCATTAATCTGACCCTCCATTTCAGTTAAAGAACTGATTTAGCAATATCAAAACCTTGGGCACAGCTGCCAGTTCTTCCCAGTTGGATGCAAAATATTTCTTCCTTTCTTTCTGAAAAATTAAACATCTAATTCCCATGAAGAGTCTCATGCCAATGGTTAATTAGGGAACATTTTACAAGAAGAACTAAAAGTTGTCAGCAACACAGCAGGCAAATATTGACATCTTTTACAAGCACAGCCATGCCACAGTTTAATTTCTCTTTCCAGAGCTCTTGCAGGGAGGCAGCTGCTGCCCAGACAAGCTGAGAACCTGTACACTTAGTGAAAATCCCAGCTTTCAGATACTTACTCAAACTGGCAAGAAACATTCCTCCTACATCACCTTCAAACATCTGACAGCCTGGCCATCCATTAAATGTATCTTGTAACAGTGTCCATGGATCACTATATAATTCTTCCTTCCAGCTACTGAAAAGTAATGTGAGTCATAGGAAGCTGGGAAGACTCCCAGAGTATCTGACAGGAAGAGGAAAGCAGGAATAAAAGCAGGGTGAAGGGGGTGAAGGAATAGGACTGATGTGAGAAGGCCAGTAACAGATTACACTGATTAATGGGAGGATAGCAGATCTTCACTGAGCAGCTGGAGAGCAGGGTTAGCTGCTGGTCAGGAGGCAATCAGATATTTACAGTGAGAATTGATGCAGCCTATAGCCAAAAGTCTTGCCACTCTGATCTGAGCAAATGCAACACCACCTGCCACAGGCTCCCAGAGAATAAATAAGAGAAACTGGGAAACATACAAAAATTTATTTTTTTTTTAAACCAAAAAGGCAAAACCAAAATAAATCAATACAATAATAAAACCCCTGGATGTCCTTTCTTTCCCATATATCCTAGTAAGTTCAAATAAAATTCTATTTTCATTCTAAACTTGAGGTCCTTGTGCCAGGTGTGGCAGATGTGATTCAGTAATGTTGTCTTCCTGAGATGGAAGATGGAGCTACAACCACTGCAGTGGGTATAGACATACACATCCAATTATAGGAGCAATTAGAGAGGATAAAAGACAGATTAGGTCCTCCCTCCAGAATACATACCCTGCCACAGGAGCTGAGGCCAGGGAAAAGATGGTAGGGGTTAATTATCAGCTGGAACCCAAATGCTTTCTTTTTTGACAGTTCAAAATGCAAATCTGTTTAAGTGCCATAATTTTAACCAAGCACTGACACACACACATTAACAGAAACATCCAGCTATTTCAGTTATTTTCCCACTTTTCTTGGGTGATCTGAGAAAAACATTTCCTTTCATTTACACACCACCCACAGGATTAAAACAAATTTTAAAAACCTCTCAGCATCAAAGACCAAATATTTAGCATAGCCATATTCAAACAGTTTCATAAACCTGCCACTGATCATACTCTGCTGAAGACATTGTGCTCTGTAGCACCAAGAAATAATATGAAAACTTTCATAACAGGAAAACTGTATGTTTTACAATCACTGTAACACATGTAATTAATTTTCAGGCCAAAGGTCACCTTAGAGCAAACACTGCTTCCTCTTTTAAGGGCTAAAACTGAAGTGTTTAGTCACATTGTTATGGCCTTAGTTCCAACAGCCCAGAATGCCCCATGCCCACCCCTACACAGCTGCTGGGGTCCATGCAGGACACCCACGGCTGCTGGGTGCCCCCTGGACCTCTCTTGTGGTGCTCCCTTTGTTGTGAGATCAGCTGAGGTCAGACGTACCATGGAATGAGCCAGAACTTTATCTCATTAAGCAAAAACTGTTCCCGTTCTGAGATTTTCTTGAACACAAATGTACATTTGACAAATTATCAGATGATGTTTTCCAGCTCCATATGTCCATCAAAATGACATTTTTGTGAAGCTTTAGCTAAATCAGATCAGCCAGTTGGACTCAGAAAACAATCATTGCTTTTGTAATTTAAGACACACACTCTGATTTTCTAACTTTACTGTCAGCTCAAACTTACATCCAAGAATGTTTAATAACATGTAGAAAATTTAATTATATAGAGCAAAACAAGATACTGGAGAACTTAGGAAGCAGTATCTTCTAACTATCATAACAACAGTTTTGCATAAAACCCAAACAAAATATTCTCATGCTGATTCAGCTGGTAAAGTTTTGACTTTATACTTCATATGCTGTTATATTGCCAGGGACTGTGTAAAAGAGTAACACTGCTTAATCAACATAGTTCTTTTAACACATTTGTCACCATGCGTTCTCTATCAGGAAGTTGAGCTGGCCGCATGAACTAATCAAAATGCCTTTGAACATCCATTAATACTGTCCAGTGAAATATCTTGGGTTTAGAACCAATGTCAAGCCCATTAAATGTTCTCCATCTTCTCCTGGCATAAATCTTTTAAACTACTTTTTTTTTTTTACCACTAAAAGGGCAAAGTAAATGGTTCCTTCTATTATAAAAGATTTCAGAGACAAGAGAGAGAAACAGCCAACACTCATTGCTGAAACCATTAATGGCTTTCATTAATGACCAAGGAAATATGATTTGAATGGGAATAAATAATGAAGAGTTCAATGCTTCCAATTACAAACACTTAACAGAAAACATGTTTCTCTGTTACAGAAACCCAAACTTTTAATTTCAAATTAAAAAGAGACAAAATATATACATTCCATTGTCATATTATTTTGAAAAAAGCATTTTTAAAGAAGTGAAATGGAAAACAAGGAGATGTAACTTTTCACCCTTTCCCAGTCCGTGGCTGAATGTGGAATTCCCAACACAGATGGTAAAGAATATGCAATACAGTGAAGGTCCTCTGGGTTTGATATTCACCTGTCTCTTTTCAGCACCACCAAATTCTGATTACCTCAATTAATATCTGCCAGAATCAGTAAAATGACATCTCTCTACTGCTACTATTATTTTGTTCGACCTTGATAACATGAACATGAATGTAATTATGATAATGAACCAATTATTTTGCACAATATAGCAATCAAAAAGACTAGTATTTCTTCCCTTTTCTCATGATAATACCTGAACATTCTGGCTTTATTTCATCTTCAATTGATAACATGCAATCACTAACATTTTGTTTAGTTTTTATTTCTTATTTCTAACAAGAAAAAAACTAAAACCAAAACCAATCAGTGAAGTTTTAGAATATTCATAACAGCATGCTAGATGTATGATTTATGTAAGACAATAAACAAGTATTTTAATGTTTGCAGTATTTTACTGGTTTTACTGCCATAAATTTTGAATGACAGCATATCTGTCTGTTAGGACAACTAACTGTCAATAATGCATGAGCTACACCACATGCTCTGTATATTTTGTATAGTTTATATAAAAAGATTGTTAAGTAAGTTTGAGAGGATTTAAGCTTTTTTAGTATCTTGTACACAATCTAGTTATATCTGCATAAAAAGGGATTTTTTCCCCATAATTCTTGCAATTTCCATAGAACTTTGTCCAAAAATTGTTAACCAAACCAAGTAATTTGAAAAAAATAATGGTTTGTAGATTATGAAAATAATGTGCACACTTAATTGTGAGGTCAGATCTGTCACAGCGGAAAAGCAAATAAATTAGGAGCTGCTTTGTAAAAGTGACTTAAATAGGTTTAGACAGACTGAAACATACTTAATACAAAACTCTCATCCTAGTCAGCCTATTGACTGTTAAAATAGTGACTCCACAAAAAACTCCTGGCTTTGTCCCTAACGATTATAAATTGACAAAATATCATGCTATTTCACAGGAAAGATTCTTTCATATCCTGGTCAGAAATTAATCCTTGCAACTTGATCATTTTGGGATTAATGGTCAAACTACACAGACAAGTAAGTTGCAGAAGAAAAGAACAACATTATTTTGTTACCTACAATTACTTTTTAAATCAAAGATATGCTGCCCAAAGATAGATTCACTTATGATGAATTGCACAATTTCACAATAAATTTTTGACTTGTGAGACAACATAAGAGCACAATAACAAGTTAGCTATTATTTTCTAGAGACATTCATAACTTTCTTTACTCAGATGTATTTATAACTGCAAAAAAATATAAACCAGATACTCTCTACATTTCATTTAGACAAACTGCAGTTCCCTCTTATCCACATAAGAATCATGTCTGTTTTAATAGTCTACTTGTAGAACTGCTTCATGCAGATTGTAGCTCTATCTGTAAATTACATCTCAGGCAAAGATAATTGCTATTGATTTAAAAGATATTTCAAATTTTCTGTAAGAAGAATCAAAGGGTTGTTAGGAAAGAGACAAGGTAATACTCCACATGGAAAGTCGTGAGTAGCACAAATTAAGCTCACCTTTCTGCCACACCAAACATGAATTCTCCACTGCCAGCCAGGGACTTCACAACCATCAAGATTCCTGAGCATGTTAAATCAATACCATAAGGATGGGAAACGTCCATGTAATGAGTTCAGAAGAAACCTATAAATAAGCAGATAAAAGAAGGCAAAAATTGAACAAATTACCCGCCTGTTCCTCTGATGATTCTCTAAAGGACAGGGAGTGATGATCTAAACTATGTAAAAGCAATTGTAAATTCAGCATCAATATTTCTGTATAGCCAAGAACATTTGAAGATAAGCAAATTTTAATGGCTCATTCCATTTCAAAGTTTACTGTGTCCCATATGTCCCCGGATACTTTCTAGTTCCCTTAAGTAGCCCACTGTTTAACTCTCAATTGCATAATCATATCTAGAAGGTCATTCCACACATTTTTTGTTTCTGTGAAAAACTGCTGCCAGGCATCTATTTGGGACCTTTTCTCCTCCCATTCTATTTTCTATTTATGCCATCTGAGCACATTACTTACATCCATCTCAAAATTCTAATTTAAAAGGACATTCCTCTGAATCATGGCTTAGTCTTGCCCATTTGTTTCCAAGCACATTGAAAGACATTTTTATTTTCAGTCTGGATCTATTTTTAAAAAATAAGAAATGCACACCATCTTTTACCTGTCAGACCTTACAGCCACATACAATCTAGATTAAATTTTTACAGAGGCTTAATAAAATCAAAAAAGTCCAAGTTTTTGACAAATTAATTGGCCGAGCAACCAAGCGATACAAATGTAATCCAATAAACTAAGAACAGAACATTGGCACCAACAGGTGGAATGATTCTGCATTTATGCAATCACACCTCCAGATTTCATTAACTATGAGAAATATGCCAGCTAAACAGAAAAAAAAATAGTAACTGTTAGCCATTCTCTTCCGCTCTATTTGCTCTATGTCCTAATTCCTTTTTTTGGAGTTTAGTGAAATCCTCAGCCTTATTCCTAATGTAACCTCCCTATTCCGTCTTAAGGACACAGAAGACCAGAGCAAGTTGAATATAAGATAGACCACAATGAGGACTTTTTCCTGAGTTGTACGTATTTGCCTACATCAAGAAAATTCTATGATTATACCTAATCTCATCTGAGAGCTTCCAACCCTATTTTAGTTAGTCCTGTTAAAAAACAAGATAATAAGACTCAGGAAATGTATATGTAGTCAAAACTCGAGGCAAAGATGTTTTAACATAAAGTACATCTTATTGTACATAGTGCTTCTCTTCACATTACAGCTTAGTAATGTTATGGCTGTATATTGATCACAGTAAAAGAACTTCAGCAAAAAGAACAGTTGTGTCCTTTGCACCATCAGAATGGTGAATAAAATCATTTTATTTGAAATCCCACACTCCAAAAATCTTTTAACTTTCTCTTCATGAGGAAATTTTAAAATAAGGAGCTGTCTGGTATTATCCAAAAGCAATGCTGGTCGGTGTTTCAGTATGCCACCACCTAGTTGAGGACTTGAAGCAAGAATCCCACTGTAAAACAGAATGAAACATGCTTTGTGGTTTATTTTACATCATTGGCAGTATGAGTTAGATACCTCCATTCAGCAGCAAATCTCTCTCAGTAATCAAAGAAGTGAAAATTGATCTTACTAGGCTTTTAGTTTTTTTTTAATTAACACAGTATACTGGTTTGGTCTGGTACAGAGTTCATTTTCTTCACATTAATTCATATGGGGCTGTGTATTGGATTTGTGGTGATAACAGAGTTGATAACACATGAAGGTTTCAGTTATTGCTGAGCAGTGCTTTCACAGAGTAACAGCCTATTCTGCTGCTCATGCAGCAGGAAGAAGCACAAGAAATTGGGAGGGGACACAATGAGGACTGGTGACCCCAACCGAACAAAAGGATATTCCATACCATATGGCATCATGCACAGCATATATATGTATGTAAAACTGGGGGAAGAAGGATGAAGGGACAAGGGGACTTTCAGAGTGATGGTGTTTGTCTTCCCAAGGAACATTAAATGTGATGGGGCCCTGCTCTCCAGGAGATGGCTGAACATCTGCCTGCCCAGAGGAAGTGGTGAATGCATTCCTTGATTTGCTGTGCTTCTGCACAACACCTTTGCTTTACCTATTAAACTGTCATTATCTCAACCCATGAGTTTTCTGATTTTGACCCTTCTGATTCTCTCTGCCATCCCACTGGAGGAGGAGTGAGCAGCCAACAGGCATAGAGCTGCCCACCAGGTTTAAATCATAACACACATTTACTCTAATTCAGGGAATTTTATACCAAGCTCAGCTGGGACAATTAGGACGTCTAACTGAGCTGAGTTAGTTTGGGAGATATCTCACCCATATGTTAGTGCTTACTTTCCATCCATAAAAATGGCAGCCATATAAAGTAAACACCTCAAGAGTTTCTCATAACCAGCACAAAACAACCAATTACACACAAGCGGATAATTTGAGTGATGCACACAACAGAATGGTCAAAAGAAACAAATTTCTTTTTGGAAGAACCTCCGAACTGTTCATAATGAAGCCAAATTCAGCCAAATTTAATAAATCAAGTTTCCCATGAGTCTAATATTTCACATCCAGCTCTTGGCTTAAAGCAAATTTTTATAGCCTGAAGAATGGAATTATAATAAAATGCTGATAAGCCTGTACCACACAAAATAGTTTCTGCTAGAGGGCGGATTGTCTATTCTTGACATTTCAAAATAAATGGATTTACATTTGAGAAATAAGATACAATTCACATTCAGTAACCATAACTCTTTATGGATTTTTCTATTTGATACATGGGAAATAAATATCAACAAGACAAAGTTCAGATTCTTTTCCTTTCCTAAGTTCAAAGTTGAAATTCCTCGGAGTTCATCCCTAAGGCCAATTAGGTCTATTAAGTCTCACACGAAAGCTGTATTTAAAAATGAGATGTATCATCTGCAAAAGCAGGACACATGTTCCTGTAACTCAGTTCCAATCCTTATGACTTAAACACAGCTCCAATGATTTAATGCAACAGGTAGTTGATGCAGATTTCTCCCTCCTCCTGCAACATAACTGGGTTTAACTTTTTGAAAAAACAAAACTAGTTCTGAGCCTTCATCTAATAAAGAGTGGTGCCACTAATGGCATTCAGAGGAAATGCATACCCAATGAAGAGCCATTGTTTGCTGTCATTTATGACAACAATCTGCACAAGATTGCACAATGAAACACCATGACACCAACAGAACATCCAAAACTTATGAATCCTTTTGACTTGCAAAGAGATATATGACTATTAAAATTAGAATGCAGAATATCCCAGTTTACTATTCTAATACACTGAAGACTATCAGTTAATATGAATGTTTTAAGAGTTTAAAAAGAGACTATTTTCTGATAACTGTGATAACTGCAATTACTAAAACATATAAATTCAGGAAACAGGGACCTCCCACAAACATTTTTAAAGTAGTCTTGATGTGATGACCTCCTGTTCACATGAAGGTACATTCTTCTCATTCCTTGGCAAAAGGTACAGCTTTTCATAAGCAGAAGTGTCTTCTTTGTTTTAGTTGTGCTCGCTAACTTTGTGATCATTTTATGTGAAATTACCTATAAACTAGAAAAATAATTCCCTCCACTATTTTGCTGACAGCTGCTAGACTGTGAAACTATTTTCACCACTATTTTCACTCATCCTGGTTTGCTTTTTCTTGCTTTTCAATCATCATTTGATAAACCTCATTTTCAATCAGAACATAGTCTTTCAATGTTTGTTTGATTCGTATCTGCTGATTTCCAAAAGAAATGCTAGGTAGTTCTTTTCCATACAATTTTTTTCAACCCATGTCCACTGCGGTTTTGAAAATATTTATTTTCAAAATACCTTGTTCAGTAACAACTGTTATACCAGCAATATTATTAGCGGGACACTATTGCATTCTGTAACTGTTATGTAGATCTATTAAATAGTCCTAGATTATATGGAGTGTTTTCACCTTCCATAGAGTTGAACTGTATGAATACATAACAGTTCATGCAATTCATTTTACTTAACCTCTCTTGACAGAAATCCTAATTCTCTGAGGTAAAATATGTCCAGAGTGTGCCCACACACACACAGAGCATTTTCAATAGCTCCCTTTCCCCTCTTTCTCTTTTGGGTGTAACAGAGTTGGTGATTTTTTCATTACACTTGGGAATACTATGTGAGAAGTTTCCAAGCCTTTGGAAACCTCATCTCTAGGTTATATACAATAGACCAAACAAGCTCATTAGAATAATCATTTATATAATTAAAACCAAGATGAAGTATGAAGACAGCTCTTTATCTCTTAGTTTTGCACATGTAGATGTAGATCTGTCTTGAAATTGCGTCTGAGACACTTAAGCAGTCCAAATCCACTTCGGCTCTTTTCCTTTTGTGTCTATTCCAACATTTAGTATGTGTATATACTATCTGTATCTAAAATTCTCATTTGCTAATGTACCTTATATCATAACACAGAATAAAAGAGTATTTTTATAACTGTGTGTTTTGCAAGACACACATATATCAGAACAGAATAATAATAAGCTCAGAAACAGCAATTTTACAGCAAGGCTTACATTAAATAAATAAATTTAAATCACAGTATTCCCACCACAGCTATAAACACTTTGGCACTGAAGGTTTTCTTTAGATTTATTTACACAGTCTGTGACTCCTTAGGCCCAAGCAGGCTTTTATAGGGACATTACTGGTTGCCACACCTAAGCATCTTAAAATTACACAGAAATGAAAAATAATACAGATTTTTAAAAATCCATTATAAAATATGCTATTTTATAGAATGACCTGTTCATCTTAAGAGAGAGAGATAATAACAGCATGGCAGATGGATGAAGGTGTCAGGTGAATTAGTAAAAAGGTAATATAAAGTGAATGATATGTTACAAATATTTCAAGGTCCTGATGCAACTACTGGAAGTAAACTCAAAGGAAGAAATGAGGTTTTGTCCATGATCTGTGTTCTTCACATGGAGAGGGAATGGGGATTTTTATTTCTAGCCTTCATAGTGGTATCATTTCACTCCTACTACTATGCAGAGAATTTAATTTCTATCATTTACAGCACACTGTGCCCTTTCCCTACTCATTTAAATAAAATCAGCAAAAGATTTCCTGATGTAAAAAGGAGAACTGCCATCTTTTTTACTATTTCAAGGCATTTATAACAGGTGGAGATGCAAACATTGAGTGACACCAGCATGAAAATTTGCAAATATCACCATCCTGGTTACTTTAAGGGTCAACATACATAAAGGAAAAGAGCAATCATCCAACTCCTTCTTCAGTGTTTACACAGAGCATTTTATTGCAACTCTCCTTTTCCTCTTCCTTTCCTGTACTTAACCAGAATAACGCTATGAAATACTTAATTCTCATACATTTTCATTTCCTCACATCATTACAATTCCAGATCACTATGTCATCTACTTTGTATCTAGTTCTGATGCCACTGAACGCCTGGCTTCAGGAAACAGCAAAACAATTCCCATGGGATTTTACCTAATGATTCTTTCCCATTATGCTTCAGGGATTGACACAAACAGAAAAAATCTTGGATATTGCCCTCTGCAAAATACACTCATAGCACAGCAATTTGAATGCAATTTGGAATTCACTAAGGACTTGGAGCATAATTTATATTTGCCAAATATATGTTAATTAATTCTAATGACATTAAAATAATCTCCCATTTTGGTGCTACCATACTGCAAACAGAAATTACTTAAAGGCAATTAATTTCTATTAGACTTTATTTCATAACACCTAAAAGAGGATCTTACTTGATCAAATTTAACAATATTATTCTACAAAACGAACACAAGAAGCTCTTAACAGACCATTAAAATCAGTCATTTGAACTCACAAAAAAAAAAATTTGTTTTAAAATATAAAAGTCATGTTGTGAATCATTTCTAAAACAAATTTGCTTTAGGATATGGTTATTAGTAGATAGCATACCAATATTCAATTTATATTTGAATTCTATTTTCATCTAGATTAAAGAGATTCAACAGATCACTAATTAACAATACATACAATTATTATGAGGTTACTTGATCTTTTTAAGATCTAACTGGCAAGACGGTGAAGGGTTAAAAGCTGACATGTGGCTATACTTAGCATTAATTATGCAGAAGTATACATACACACACATATGTCTTAATGAAGCCATAACAGCGCTGTTATTAGACCAAGTGTAATCTCTGTTATCATACAGCCATTGGCAGACTGCTGCAAATTTATAACCGCAATGGGTGTTTAAAAGTTAATAACAAATACTACAGTTGTGTCCACATCACAAAAGTCCCAAACTTTGTTGTTCACAACAAAGTTGTGTGATGGCACTTTAAATACGAAACAGTTGCTACAACTCATCTTTAATCGAGCAACACCTTACAGCACCAACAGTGCTTACTGTAACGAGCCCTTCATATCATTCAGAGGAAAAACTCACAAAATTTCATTGTCATTTTTGTTAACTTACTTGACTGACATCTGTGCGTAGAGGGCCTAACGGTTTTCCCGAGTATGGATCTGGAAGTATAAAACCTGTGTAAACCTAAAAAACATATGCTCATTAAGTGCTAAAATAAATATTCCCTTCCACTATGTTCTGTAAACTGAGATTAGGTTTTTTTTACATGACACACAGGGATTTAACTACAGAATTTGTCAAAGTGAGTAGAAGTCAGACAGCTAAAATTTACTGCCACAGAAAGAGTTATCTTTAGAATACATCTAATAAAATTTAAGTACCAGCTGCAGTACCTGAATATTTTAAATAGCCATTGGAGACAAAAAAGGGTTGTGAGGCTGCAACATAAAGCTGACCAAAAAAGAGCTTTATATTGTCTGTGTCCAGCAATCATGGTAAAATACTACACGCCTCTTGTAAGTGTCTAATTACTGATGTCCTGACTTTTATTTCATTTCATTTGACTACCTAAACTGTCTCTGAAGTGCCTATCTGCATTTGCATTTTAATGAATAATAATTGATATTTATTCAGCACATTATATTTGCATCTCAGAGGTTCATTTACAGATTAATATTCTTATTACCTAAAACAAACTACGCATAGATATTCAGATTTGGGAATTACTAGCAAGCAAGCAAGACACTGTGGGTAGCATTATAATTTGGTCAACCTGTTGGCCTCAGCTTTAGCTTTTATTGCATTGGGTGTCAGTGGTGGCTGGGAATGCCTGGACTCTAGGAAGTTGCACTGCAGTTCCAGGGAGAAAAAGAATTAAAGAGATTTCTCACTGAGCTGCCTAAAGGTTTTCAATTTATGCCGCTCTTGACAAAGTACTATAAATCACCCAGAAGAAATGAGTAGTACTCACCGCTTTCTGCAATCACACTGATGGTAAAGAAAACATTGGAATATATTGGTATATTGTGATGGAAAAGAAAATCAAAATATCAAAAAAAAAACCCAGACACCCAGGCTTCTATACGTTTATGAACCTGACTGATACATATTTTGCCTTAACCATGCAAATCCATATAATTGTAATGAAAAGGTCCAGAATTTATTCCAGAAAGTTCATTCCATCTGCATTAATTTGATTTCTGATTTTGACAGTCACAATTCCGTAGTCATTACGATTTCCTTACTTTGACCCAAAAAAATTAAAAAAAAAAGAGAGAAAGAAAAAGAGAAATAATAAAACCCAAACTTCACTGCTATAGTAAATTTGATTAATTACAGCTTTGGACATTTGCAATGTAAAGAAACAAACCCACATAAGCACAGAAGTGACATTCGGATTTTATATCCATGACTGGTTCTCTGGCAGATCAGGTCTAAATGTCAACCTTCTGTGAAAAGATCCCCCCCAGCATTAATCTTTCTCACCCATACATTCTTGTCAGGAAATTTATATTCCAGCATCTTAGGAAGTACTTTGTATTCTTTGCTTCATATATATATGTATTCTTTGCTTTTCCTATTTCCTGGGATAATGCTGAACCTCATCTAAACCAGGCACTCATGCAATGGGCTGCTCTAAATTTGAAAACTGTCAAGTGAAGGCTGCACTCTCTAAACTCTCCTGTATTCAGATTAACCTTTCATCATACAAAAACTCTATTTAAAAACAGATATAAGGCAGATATCTATGACAGCCTCCTAGGCAATGCAGTTTATGGATGAAGTCAGTTACACTGGAAGCAGACATCTAGAATAAATGAAAGAAACCCTGAAGTACCTCTTTGTCTCCTCCAGCTCTAAGTGGTGCTTATGCTAACTTGGCGACACACACCAACACTGCAGGCAACAAAAACAGATCCCACCTCATGAAAGATACTAAGGCACATCAATTTTGAAAGAATTAGCAATATTTACATACAGATCTTGCAAAGGCATTCTGAATTAAGAAGGCTGAAGGTATGGAATGGCACTTTAAACCTAAATCGAAGAAGCAATCTAATCAAGAAAGTAATTAAAAATATTTTAAGAATCTTGGGAAAAATGGGGAAGAATATTACCATATGATGTCTCGTGCTATAATTTCTGGAAATAAGTATAATCCATATTATCCCTGGTTAGAGAAAATGACGGTTCTCAAACAGCCTCTTCTAGTTATTTCCTTCATATATAGAAACAGAGAAAGCATGGCTGTCAGAAATTTTCAGGCCACACTGGCCAAACTCAAAAGCTAATGCCTACTGTAGCTGATAAGGAGATTAATTACTGCTCAGTGTAATATTAAAAGAACTTGTAGCTCTCTATTTTTATCACATAGCTATATTATAGATAGAGGTTTGTAAATAAGCATTCTTGTACCCAAACATTTATTCTAGTGATGGCCCCCATACATCATTCCATCAGACAAAGCAAGACTCAAGGAAGGACCACCAATGCTCACCAAGAGAGAGATGGTGTAGAGGTCCCACCTGGAGACGCCCACCCGGAATCCACTCTACTGTAACAAAGGTAAGCACAACTCACTGTGCTGGGATTAACTTGGTATGTGTAAGCCTACAGCATCTGGGCAAGAAGCAAAACATAGGGAAGAGAGCCTAGTCTACATCAGTCCTTTTTTCACTTGCTTGAAGTTTCTTATTTATTGTCTTCAAGCTGATATGTTTTGCTGGAACCTTAACTGATACCTGTTACAGTTCTTGCTCTTTTCCAATCTCTAAACTATTGAAAAGGTTGAAAACTGAAGAGTTACAGATTTCTTTTTTCTGGTGATGTGCAAACATTACTGTCTTAGCAACATCTGGCTTACCTAAATAATTTTTTGACATAAAAACTAGAGGAAAGAAAAGCCTCCATCCAGTACAGCTTTTTTTTTTTTTTTTAAATCCCATGCTATTAACAACATTAATGTCCTTCCCAACTAATTATTTTTAAATAGGGAAGGAAATAAGCGAAGACAGGCCCATAGTTTCAAGTATTTCAAATCACATGGTTGATAATGAAAAAGATAAAAGAAATAAGATCAGAGTACACAGCAGATTTAAAGAAAGAATATAATCATTGCATAGCATGAGATGGCCTCTGGGTTGCAATCAGTCAGGAACCCTCTGTAAAATTATTGCAGTGATACAATGAAGAGTTTCTGGTTCAAAAAATAAGAGTATTAATACTGAGTGAAGCCCTTGCCCCATTTGATCTTAATAAAGGATTAAGGCAGAGAGATACATGGTTCCCTACAGGCAGATCCCTATGGCTTTGCACAGTGGTTCTGGGAAACCAATGTCATTGCTGTTTCAGGATGAGCCTGCAGCAACTTTTGTTTTATGCTAACCCTGCTAAAATAAGAATGAAAGAATTTACGATAAAGATCATGATGTCTGGAGACTTGAAGGAAACGGGACTTAAGATTGGTAAAGATAAGTCAAATATATCCTTGTAAATTGTCAAAAATGTTCTTAAACTAGCTAGCTAAACTTGATAACCATGAATACAAATGAATCTGAACATTTAGATACAAAGGAAAATTAAGCCCAAAACCTGTGATAAATAAAGTTTAAATCCTATTTTTAAGATGTCTGCTCTTACTGACAAAGACTGATTTTAGATACGCAAGATCATTATATGGTTTATTCTTTTCTACAGAAGTGGTACACAATACTCATGTCCAGAGGAAAAATTTCAAAACATTAAAATTTAAATAACAAAGTAAATTTGCCAGGAAAGAAAATAGCATAAGGCTAAAAAAAATATGTGATAGAAGGTACACACAGAGATGAAGATAGAAAGAAAAATGGGCAGACCTCAGTGAGCAGGGAAATGTCAAGGTCAACTAAGTTCATTTAAACATCCTTCCCATGTAAATTCCACATTAAGAAAAAAAAAATCTGCAAAAGACCAAGGGCTGTGACTGGAAATGGTAAAGATACACAAGCTACACAAAGATTTTTAAGCAACATAAGAATGGCCAAGAGCTCTAAATTCCCAGACAGCTGGCAGGAGCTGAAGGAACACTTAGATCTGCAGAAAGATAATAGGGATGTAGCACTGAAAATATAAAAAAAGAATCTACCAACTCTAAGAGAGAGAAATTTATGATCTGTAAGTATTCTCATGAGCAGTTCTAATTAAATGCATTTGCGTCTAAATTATCAAGTACTGAAATCCAGTCTAGAATGGTGCTTGGCAGAGAAGTTCTCTTCATATACATCAAATTCCTAAGTTTTCTTGAAGGAAAAAAAATGCAGACACGTTACTTTGAAACTACAGACACTGCAGAATTTTCCATGTTTTTAACTGATGGACACATACTTTAAAACCAGAACAATTCCCTCTTCCTTTTCCCCAACTCATCTCCTTCGCAAGCACAAAGAAATTAAAAAACCCAAAGTATTAACTATGTATTTTTTTTTTAATGCCAACTTTTAAGCAAGTGATCAAAGCCATATACATTGTTTTACCACAAACTGATTATGTTTTTCCCATATTCTTTAATCCTTTTTTCTACATGCTGTGAATTCTTTTTCATTTGAAGATCTGCATATTGCTAGGCCTTGTTTATTGATTATTTTTTTATTGATTTTTGTTGAAAAAGATAAATCTACTGGCATTGAAGAACTTTAATCTTCACTTAAGCATTCTTTGTTTGTGCTTCATTGTGCTGGAAACATATTACATTTTTCTCAAGCACAACTGCCCTTAATTTTAAGCAACTGGAGATAGTAGCAGAGATCATTATAATGAAAACATTTTAAACAGTTTAAAGACTCATTCAGTGAGACTCCAGGGAAACAGCACAAGAAACAAGTGGACTATTTCTTCAATTAAAAAAATAAAATTAAATATAAAAAAAACTGCAAAAAAAAAAAATCAACCTACAATCTCATTGATAGATAAGCATTTGAGCCTAAGGATTTTTTAATTCTCTGAGATTTAATTCTATCAAATGATCACATTATTCTGTACGTTTTTGGTGTAAATTTTTGTATCTAAATGAACATTAGTCCAGATGCTAGGTGGGCTTGCAGAAATTCTATTTTTAAAAGTCATGAAATTTCATATAGTGTTATACTCTATTATAGAAAACTAATATGAAGCCCTATTTGAATGTGTGGCTCAACAAAAGACCACAAGAATTTGATGCATATCTGGAAGCTGATTAGTGTGGGATATGCAAAATAAAACAATTACAAAAATTGTGGGTCAAGGGTCATTTGGTTCTATTCTTCTATTAAAAGAAAAAAAAAATGTGTGTTGAAGTTACTTGAAACTGTGACAGCACACTATAATCTGTGCAAATGCTCAGGCCAAATAATAACACAGCAGCGCATGTTTTCACCGACAAAAGCAAAATGACATAGAAAGACTTTGCAAGGACACTTCTTTTTTAAGGCCTAAAAATGGCCTTTTCTCATTTCTGGAGCTGAATAAAGCTAGAAATGGTGTAGATATGAACAAAATTCTACCTCATGTCATTGTGATAGACTACTACTGGGGAAGAGAAAAACCAAACAAATTCTTCTGTAGAATTAGATTGTGTGTTATCCAAGGTTCATAAGAAAAGCCCTTCTGAAGCATAATTAGGACACACAACATACACTCACCACAGAATGCAACAAGTCCTACTCCTGACACATTCATGTCATTGCAGCATTCCTGGAGACAAACAGTGACTTCTGCCTCACTGAAGAGAAATCTAGCACACACATTGACATGTTCTGGACAGGCTGAAAATACCAAGCACACAAACTTCTTTGCAAAAGCAGCAGGACCTGGACTTCCAAACTACATCTCCATCTCATGTGCCAAATGTCAGGAATTTCAGACAAAAATTCCATTATAGACTAAGAGAAACTAATGCTGTTAAATATAGATGAATACATCCACACAAACAACTGTATGTATCACTCATATATATTTTTTACCTTTGCTTATTTAAATAGACCAAGTGTTCAGCCTCTGTCTCGAAATAAGCATCCCACAAACTCTATATAAGACTGACCAAAGAGTCTCCCAAAAAGTCTCGTGTTATCAGGGCCCTGTTTTTATCCTGTTTGAACATCTTTGCTCTCAAGTTTATTTGAAACCCGAAGTCTTTTGTTTGCTAACTTTCTAAGGAAAGTTACACCATTCCAAGGGGCCATCTTCTCCCACTGCTATCAGGCAGACAGCATTCAGCTGCACTTCAGAAGGAATGCATACTTCCAGACCCTCTGGAGAATGGCAGATACATCAATATGAATTTACACTTTCAGTGCAGAACCAACTCACAGCCATGTTTGAATAGAATACACTATTTCAGTTGGAAGGGACCTGCAGTGATAATCTGGTCCAACTGCTTGACCACTTCAGGGCTGATCAAGTTAAAGTATGTTATCAAGGGCATTGTCCAAATGCCTCGTAAACACTATCAGGCTATGGCATTGACAATTTCTCTGTTCCAGTGTTTGACTGCCCTCTCAGTAAAGAACTGCTTGATTTAATGCAAGAGGGGGAAAAAAAAATAAAAATAAATAAATTAAGTAGTTACACCACCTCTGGAAATAATGAAAATGTTTAGCTATTTCAAATAATAAATCCTGAAGTAAGTTTTATGCATGACCAGTTCGTCATATAACTTAGTTATAATAATTGCTCATTTGCATGAGCATTTCCTTCTGTATGATGTAGAATATGCCAAATATTTAAATTCATCTTTCAACCCAAGACTATCACTATCCTGGATGGGAAACACAACTTAGGGCCTCCTATGGACAATGTATTATTCCACTCTCTGCTGTTTCCTTTTGAGAAAAGCCGTCTCACAGAAGTCCACAGAGCTTTTTACTAACTACTGCATAGATGATGCACAGTAAAACCAAGGGCAACACAGAAGCTCTAGATGCTGAAGCACCTACCTAACATCTCCTAAAGTAGGGCCATCTGCTGCAAAAGAAATTCCTGTCACAAAACATTAATGCCTCCCTGGAAGATTCTAATCCATTAAGATCTTGGCATTAACATTCAGAATCAACTGTACAAAAGACCAGGTTGTGTTTTACGAACTACAGTAAGAGTTGAATTCCCCAGAAGCAGTGGAGATCAAAGTCCAGAGTAATTCACATGAGACCTTACTCAAGGAGGTCTGGCCAGTTTTTAAGACAATACTGAATATTCACTAGAGGAAAGAGCAAGAATGACTATCCCATCTGCAATTAGCTAACTTCTTATGTAGTGTCTTATGCTGCAGAATGCTTCCATGAAGGCAGAAAATATTTTTCCCCTAGTCTACGCAATACGAATTATGGATCCAAATCCTCTGGACAAAAGCAGAAGGCTTATCACTAAAGAAAATGTTTGAATCATTTGTCTACTTGGTAAATGTGAAAGCAAGAATGAATATTGCTCTAGCTCTAACTCTTCAGTTTCCTGACATCTGTAAGTGCACCATGCTGAAAAGAGATGCCATTTACACTTTGAACAAATCTACGTAACAAAAATTAAATTAAAAATGTTTTTGGCTGTCCCAAAATTTCACCTTGAACAAAACACACTATCAGCCATAAAAAGAATATAATGAGCTTTAAACAGGAAGTATCAATTTCATTTCTTCAAAATCACTTCTGAATTAAGACCTGAGTATCACAAAGCTTACAACATCTATCATCCATTTCAGGCAACAATATGGCCTTGTTTCACTGTTATCTACAACGAAGACACACTGTCAAACTACTTGCAACACAATTCAGTTCTCTTGTATAGAACTGTTGGCCAAGATCCACAAAACCCCACAGAGGCTTTAATTTCACAACCGATGTGCACAGAGAAAAATCTGATACCAAATAGGTGTTGTTCACACTGGAATCATTCTTGCAGATTCTCTCCTTCAACAAAACTTCACTTGCTTCAACATAGTTGTTTTTTAAAGTCTCTCAATGATGACTTCATATATGCACTCTAAGTGTTCTAACAACAAACTGGCATGGTAATTACCTCTGTGAAAGCAGGGAAACCACTGCACAAATCTCTCGCACAATATGCATGCAAGTTAGGCTTCTGCACATGTATTTTTAACACCCACCTTTCATTTTCACATTCTCAGGTACAGAACAGTCATATTTTGTTTAACATTCTTATGTTAGGATCTTCTAGAAGAAATTCTGTATAAAGGAAAAGGCATGTGGAACACTATTAAAGGATATAAAACCAGATGTTTACATCTAAACCCACATCATTCAAGTACTAGTAAAAAAGAAGCCTTAAATACTCAGATGAGTACTTTTAACTTTGGGTGAGAGAATGCTACCATATCCAGTGCCTCTGCAGTGTTTCCAGTTTCTTAATAAATTGCTAATTCCAAGAGCAGAGGTTACAACCAAGTCTTGGAAAAGTAACATTAGATTTAATGGGAAGAAATTAAAATGCATTTTCTCTTTCTCAGAATGTAAATTTAGGCCAAAGATCTTCTTTTTCCTCTCCCTAGGGAAGGCTTAGAAAAAGCTTATTGCCCCATTTCACCCTACAGAATTTTGCCTATAGCAATTTTCTCCAATTATGGTGGGTATCTAGTATTGCTCACATTTTCAGCCTAGATTAGTTACTTTACTCTAATTCCTTTTAAAAATTAACTGATTAGTATGAGCATAGTCTTACTCTGGCCTCAGAATTAACATACTCCCTCAAACCAATTCTCCCAGTGAGAGGGTTTTTTGTTGGGTACACAAAGGTCTTCATAAACAATTCACCATGCATTAAAAAAAAAAATCCCATAATGATCATTTTCATTGCACAGATCTTTGTGATTTCATGAAAGGATTGGATAATATAATAGACTACTATTCTCAATGAAAGAATATATGCTAATAAAGCATACTAAACAAATTCTGATCTCTGCTGTACCCATGCAATCCTGCTGAGTGTACTGAAGCTGACTGAATGACCATGGATATACAGTTTGGCTCATGAAGGCTATTCACACTGCCTAGCTAACAAATACAACATAAGTAAATCTCCTCTAGGGTTCAAGCCAAAAGTATCCTCAATAAAAGTTAGGTTCTTGACTTCAAACATAGTTGCATGAGATGCAAGTGATGTGAACAGCTGCCAAAATCCCTGTGGAAAAATCCCCATCCTATAAATTGAAATGGATTCTAGTCAAAGACCACAACAAAATTTATTAGCCAACTTTCACTTAGATAGGCCTGTAAGATAATTTCAATAGTTCTGTGATGGAATTGAACACCAAATGAAATAATCTGCTTCAACAGCACGACAGAGTTCTTGGATTTTGTCTGTTTTTTTCTTTTATTTCACATGAATTATTATAATTTCTATTCACTTTTGTCATCCTAGTTATCTACAACCCCCATAACATGACACACATAATGTTATCGCAAACAGCTTAGAGGTAATTCAAGATAAATTTTACTCACAGATAACCATTCATTATCTCTTAAATGATAGGTATCTCCTATTCACACAGAATATATAAAAGGAGGAAAAGTAAATTCTTTCTTACCAAATGTAATACAAAATGTGATATGAATTTGTAACAGAAATTGCAACAGCCCTAGACCTATCATGTCAAAATGCCTTGAGCTACTTAGAAAACTTCAGGCAATTTTCAAATACCCTAGAGCAGGACTGTATCCTTATATTACTTTTCTATTAAGAGAAATCATTAGTGAAGACAGTCTCCATATGCATTTAGAAATAATTTTTAAAATAGTAACAAAAAAATTACACAATACCATAATTTCCACTAAAAATCTCAAATTATTTACTTTTTCTTTTACAGATTGCCTACCATTACATATGTAGACAAAATTCTATATTATTTTAATCTATTCAGTGAGATTACCGGCAAGTTTATTGATTGCTAGCCACGAGCATCCAAGTCAAACTTCTCACCATCCAACAGGCAACTCATGATCATAAAACCAAAATGCTTTGTGCTACTGTACTGCACATGGCTCTATACATACCCTGCATTTAACCCAATTTCACCATCCTCCCAACATCTTGACCAAGCATGGAATAAATATCAAAGGCAGCTACATAATTCAGATCCTTTGTATTGCTTAGGGCTTACTATATCATGCGCATAACCACATTACCTGGAACACTTACAGGGAACGCAATCCAACACGCCAGTCTTGTGCTTGATAGCCTACTAAAGGAACTATATAAAAGTTTCAGTGTGACACTTCAATCCTTTTTAAAAGGATATTATATCGGGATTTTCAAATGTTCAGAATTCCTGTTTGCCATGAAGAAATTGGACAGACTGAGGGGTGAAAAAAATCCGTTTTATGCAACTGTAACAATTAAGAAATTAACCTATCACAGAACAAATCTTATGCAACACTGATTTAAGCCACAGTTAGGATTGCACATGAAAGAAATCCAAGAAAGGAATCTAATTAGATGGTTTTAACTGAACATAATAATTTCATTTTACTAAAAGGTTAAAATAATCTCTCCATATGGATACCTGGAACATACCCTTTAAAAGAGCCCTTTGAAAGACCCCTTTGAGGCCCTCTGATAGTTTGTGATTTATTTCAGAAGCCAAATTCATAAAGTAACTGACCACTAGCATTGGAAAGAAGCATCCCTTTTGAGGAAAGCTATCCAGTATATGACACACAATCTCTTGAAGCATCTTTGACAGGGTACTGAAGGAGATTAAAACTAGCTCAGTTTTACACTACTGCACTGAACACAGTCCATGAAGGCAGAAAACTATATTCAGGAGCAAGCAAATCATCAAGGCATAGAAAAATTCTGGTATTTTTCCACCTCCAGCAATACAACCGTCAAAGCTTTGTTGCTTTACCTAGTTAAGAGACATTACAAAGAGGGTGCCACTAATGATTTCTCTTCTGCTCATGTAGCTTTTACTACAGGAGCATCTCCTCAGAGAATGAGAGTCTCTTACAATGGCCCTGTCTTGGCAGGAGAAGCAGTAAGTCCCACTCTCCAGATTTATCACCCTGCCCCACTCAGCATCTCCAGCCTTCCTTTGCCTTCAGCTCACAGGAAAAGGCAGGATGCTGTCTCTCTTCTAAAGGGACCAAACAGAGATTTACCTGCCTCCCCACAGCAAGACTTTACCTTCTAAGTTTGGGATGTAAAACGGTGAGTGTGAAGCATTGGCTCTGGGACACCTATTTTAGCACTTACTAATACCTCCTTTCCCCACGAAAAACTGAGTTTCAAAAACACCTCAGAGTAAGGGAGGAAAAAAGCAAAATGTAATTTTCCTATCAGTGATCTATTTTGGACCTGCTATGCTAGGTAAGTGTTAAGACCTTTAGAATAAATGTATAATCTCAGGCACAGTCAAAACTATGTGAGTTTCTGTTCAACCTGTGCCACATCCCTACATCTCTTCACTGTGCTACACAGTTACAAACTCATAGGGAAAATAGCACATCTCCACAAACCCCAAAGGTGATTAATATGTCCTCCACACCTTTCAAATTTTGTCACCATGTCATTTTTCCATCAGTGCCCCACCACCCAGCAGCCTGCCACCTCCTCTGCAGATACTGCAAGTAGGATCACTCCTAGGATTTTACACACAAATCCTACTCCTCTGAACTTTCAGATCAAAACTGACATTCTTGTTTTTTACTGGTAAACACCTCAGTGTGAACAAGCTGTAACTAGACAGGATACTTCTATTTCTGTCCCCCCTTCACTTTTGCATTTACTCATCTCCTGATTTTTTTCCTTGTAGACCTTTTACCTTCCAACAAGTTTTTCTGAGCATACAATCACAGATACAAACCATGTCTTCGGTCTGTGGGATGAGTTAGAAAAAAGTTATTTAGCTACCAGCTTATCTCCATTTGAAATGTAGGAACACGAGAGGTCCATTAACAAAAACAAAAAAAAAAAACCAAAAAACAAACAAACAAAAAAGGCAACCAGACAACCAAAAAACACAAAACAAAAACCAAGGTGTTATTTCATAGTTCACATTGACTTGGGAATCAGACATCAGACATGCAACTCAGAGGCAGATGTGACAAACTGAGTTTCTCCTAAAAGTCAGTCCTTAATCTTACAATCTCATCAGGTGATTGCAGTTGACACTACACATTGAAAGAGTGAATGCAAAAATTACCACTGTTTTTTAAAAAAGGACTTCACTGCTACAGTATGGAGAGTGCTGGATTTCAATAAATTCTAATGAGCTACACCCAGTGGAAGACACAGGGTCAGCCATTTTTCTTCTGAAGCAAAAATGAATACAAATCAATATTTATAGTTAAATTGTATTGAAAAGTTTATGCCTAAACTAGCATGTAGGGCATGAGAGAAGACAGCAATTTTTCTGATTAAACACCATTCAGGAGAGCTTTTGTGCCATCTGATAATTTTCCTTCGATTACATATTATTAAAATTTAAAATGGGACAAGGGAGGAGGACAAAGTATTTGAAACTTAACATGTAATAATATTAATGCTTGTTAGTTCAGTGCTGCTAGTACTACATTCAACAATTGCCCAGTTTTCCATCACTTTAACAAAGTTTTATTCGTGCTGAACTGTGCTATACTTTGAACTCATATGCCAACGTATTTTAAAAAAAAGTAAATACAGTGATTTAATTTTTTTTAAAAACAAAACCCACAACCAAAAATCTTGCTGCCTCTTCTCCCCTGTAGCTGGCTGCTATCTGATAACTACTTTTACTCCAGATCTTCAAAGTCAAGCAGGAGTTTTTTTCTGGGACAGTATGTCCTAATTAAATTTATTTGTGGCAGCCCATTTTTAAAGATTCAAATTAAACTTTTTTCTGGCAGCTAAATGACAGTTTCTAAATTCATTTATTAAGCAAGAAGAGTTCTCCATAGAAAATAACTGGAATTTCTGTAAAACAATATTGACAAACACTAAAATGTAACTTATACTTGCCAAATTTAGCTATAAATGAGGTGTGCAAAATCACCTTGCTCCTGAGTGACAGCCAAGAAAAATGCCTCAGTTTCACTTAAGAACTCATACAATAAGATCCTCCCCTAAAAACTTCCCTAGCTGAATTCCAATCACAGTCAGCGTGCGCTTATACAGTAGAAAACCTAGTGTCACAGAATGTCATAACACAGAAAACTTAAAACACTTTTTTTTTCCTCTTTCTGAATATCAGGGAAACAATAGCATGGTTTACTTCTTGACAGGGATAGAAGAGGATGTAGTAAAATCCCTCGTTAGAAGCCCTTGGAAAAAAAAACCAGCCTGCATGAGGACACTTATAGCAAACAATTTAAAATCTAAAGATTAAAATTCTGAGTCCCTTGTGGAATGAGTTAAGGTACAGAAATAGGCTACAGTGTCATTTCTGAAGTAACAGCAGTGTTCTTGTTGGTGATGTGCATTTAACAGCTGTAAGCCTGAAAACAACGAGCTCAAAAACCTGGTCACAACCTGGGAATTCAAAAGTTATGATGGGACATTTTATTGAGTTTCTGAGTACCAGAAAATCAGTTTTGCTTTGCTTTAGGTTTTATTAAAAGGCTTTCTGTTTCAACAGTCCTTCTGCTTTTTAGCAACCATGGGAAATCTTAAGACCCAGCAATATTAACTATGAAAATTCATGTAAGGTTTCATATCAATCCAGACTGTTACACCTTTGTTTTAAAGCAACAAAAGGAGAGAAACTGAACATAGTAAAGGTTCAACTATTAAAATCTAAGTTAAACTAAAATTGAAAGTCTTTCAGACACTAGAAAGGTATAATTTCATACTGCTAATTACTTAGGATACAACTTGACAGTCAAGGCAAGAGGATTTGGGTCTAAGGACATATTGATACCAGTATGTATTAAATTGATACCAGTAAGATGGTAAAGTGAATTTTATACTCCAATTTATGCTTCAGGAACAAACATGCACAGCTTAAATTGTTTATGGTGTATGAATGATTTACAGTGGTAGAGATGAAAACAACTGTGAAAGTGAGACTAAAAATAAAGCCTTTGAATGACAAGGATGTATCATTACATTCACTCCCTTGCATACTGTCAGCCAAACAGATATAATATCCTCAACTGCTCTGTGATTTCTGATACAATTTTCAACTCCTTTTATGATCAAATTATAATTCTTGTCTTAAAATGCTCTGTGGCAGCAAAGACCCTGCATCAAGCCCACATCTCCTGGCACTCATTTGTTATAACATACTGCTCACAGGTCCTTAATAACCTTCATTTTCAGGTTCCTTCCTGATAAACTGATAGAATTTATTTTTGTAACTTCTATGTTGAATGACTATATGGAAGACAATCCCACATTCAACCAACTGTTAACAGGGCTCCATGAGACTTTCAAACATTTTATCAAACACCTTGTAAGGGCTTTTATCTGTTTTGTTACCATTTGTTAAGGGGAGAAGCCTCACACATTCTGACAGCTGATGAACAAAACATGCTTTTGAAGGCTCTGCCTCAATACCAACTTGTCACTTATACCTTGGAGAGAAAGGGCTTTTGTTTTCAAAGTACAAAGCCCAAAGCCCACCCCGAGCAGTTCCACCAGGGATCCAGGGGCATCTCAACAGTAAACAACCTGAAGGCAACTTGTGTGAGAGATGTCATTTCTGGAGCAACTGCCTCCTGCATGTCTCCTGTCATGTGCGCAGCAAGGACCACACACCCCAACCCACCCTGATCCCAGCATCTCCTCTTGATGTCCTCTCCCTCTGCTCTGAAAGAGCTCACCATAAGACACACAGTGCCACATCTCAGACTTGGCAAGTTTGGGGTGAAACATTTTGATAGGTACTGCTGCATGAACAGCTCACTGTGATTCTTTCTCATGATTTTGTGAGAAAACTCATTTTCTCTCCAGTTACTCACCCAGTAGCATCCTTGAAATAAAAATCCACAGAAATTAGTCACAGCAGGGATGTAAGGGAACAATATATTAATGCCTGAGCTCATGTTAATGACAAGTTAGCTACTACAAATACTTAAGATTTTCCAGTATGCATCTAGGAGGTTGTCCACACATTAGAGCCAAATAGCCCACAGACAACTTTTAACATCTCTGCTCCCAATATCCACTCAAAAATCTTGAACCTGAACAGCTCTGGATACTCCTTACCCAAGTTCTGGCTGCTTGTACTTAGCTTTTATTTTGTGTCATCAGGTTACCTTTATTTACAAAGCTGCTTACTTCTTCACCACTTACTACCATTAATGGCTTTGCAGTGAACCAGACAACCAACATTTGTGACTTTCTGCTTATTTTCCCAGCTCTGCCAGTGAAGGAAGCAGCAGATTGTCCGATTTTACTGTGGTACATACAACTGCTTTATAAAACATAAATTGTCCTCCAATTGTGTGGGAGAAAGTTATGACTATTAATGATTCCTGGCAAAGGCTACACAGCAGTTTCATATCAATCCAGAGATACAAACAGGATAAAAGCTCCCGCAGTGGCATGATTAAACCCTTGCCAGCTGCTTGTCTTCTGGGTGCTCCTAGAGGTGCCCCAGCCATCAGGGGCACTCCATCTGTGACAGCTGGCATCGTAACCCTGGGATATCAACACACAGATGAGAAATTCGGCTCTCTGAGATCCTGGCAGCACGGGCCAATGAGGAGCTAGAATTTAGGCCAGGCAGCCAAGCTACCAAGGTCCAAACAGCTCCTTTTCCAAGAGGCAAACATAAGCAGAGTACAGTTTACAGCAGATGAGGGGCAAAAGTATGCCAAAAACCAGAGGAGAAATGACTGATATCCAGAAGAAGAAACCATCATCTGGTGAGATTAGAGACAAAAGAATATAATATACTTTGTTGTACTCTTAAATTAAAACCTGTTATGGAGCAATGTGATTAAGTCAAATCTCCTTTATTCACAGGAATAAATGTTTTCATGCCAACCCATAATCCCACAGGTAATGACAATATTTCTCAAAATTATGGCAATGCCTAAATATTTAAATATTTAACAATTTCTTATATTACATTTTTCAAAGATGTTGATATTACTTGCCCCAAGTAAAATATTTCATCAGATTTACTCTTGATTAGATATCATCTACAGAATATTTGGAAGGCAAAGTGGAAGGGACCCACAAGGATCATCAAGCCCAACTCTTGAGTACATGGCATATTTGGGGACTGAACCCACAACTTGGGCATTATTAGCACCCTGCTCTGACCAACTGAGCTAATCCTGTGGGATATATGTTGTTTTTCACCAAATTATTGGATTTATTTCACAGTGTTTTTTCTTTATTATGATTCAGTTCAGGAAAGAAAACCATTAAAAAACATGTTTTCCCTAGAATTAGACTGGGTTTGCACTAATTTATCAATATTTATTTGTAGTACCCAAGCTCAATTGTCTGAGTAAAAGAAATACTACCCGAGAATGACAGACAGAGATTAGGAATATCTAACAGAGTAGTGAAACACCAGCAATAAAACCATTTCCTTAGAAGTTCATGATAGAGTACTTGAAATAATGAGATGTATTTTAATTAAGAAGTTAAAATATTATAATGCTTGTTTATAAACATTAAATAAAAATAATGTAGCAAAATAATCCTAAATATTGCCAATAATCTTAAATATTCCCAAATGTTTAGATAATGTAATGAATATATCCACAGGATCTCAACTGGAATATACATTATCCCTTTTAAAATAAACAATATGTTTTAAAGAAATTCCCCTCTTAACTAAAAGGAGCCAATCTGTTTTCTAAAAGAAACATTTGTATTGCTGTGACATTTCTTGATAACCAAAATCTCTTCTGTAGTCATGTTGATTTCAGGGCCAGGGGCTGTCTGCTCTAATCACCTCAAAGAGAATTTACAGAGCAGATCCTGAACCACTTCAGCATTACTCTTTCTATGTTCCAGTTTTGAATAGAACCCAATTTACCAACATAACTGGACTTGAGAAAAAAGATAAATTGAATTGCGGATCAATTTACTCTTAAAGAAACATATGGTTCTGTTTGGATCAAGCTCCATCAGAAATAAAAAACCCCAAATTAAAAATCCCAAGCCGAACAGGAATTCTTAAGGCTGTGGTTGAAACTCTCTTGGCTAGGCTGGTCATGCAAGCACCACCTTTCACAAATCCACACTCTCTGCTGATGTTCTTGCAGTTAAATGAAAGTCATGCCTAAGTTACCAAGCAATGAGTTCAGAGTTAATTGATAAAGTTTTCTTTAGGAGACCAAAGGCAGTTGTCTTCAAAACGTATTTCTGCTGTATATAAAGGAAGTTGAATGATGTATCAGTGTTTCACAGTGATGATTATGTTCTATTTATTGAGAAATAGGTTATTAAATAATGACTATTTGTAAAATATTTTTAGGACTTCAGAAACAGAAAGCATGCATCCCAAAATATTAAAAATGCCAACAGAGCTCCCCAAGCTTTGAATGTTGCCTTAACAAAGGAAATGTCCAAACAGTTACAAAGTAACACAATGTAAAGTGACAAAGCTAGCGGTACTTTTAAAAGGAAACCAGCCAACCAAAAAAGGATGACCCACAGATTTATACTTAGTGTGACACTGATTCTGCAAATGTCACAGAAAGGTCAACAATACAGGCAATTATATAAAAAAGGCAATATCCCAAAAGCCAATAAATGAAATGCTTTTAAAACTGCTTGATTATTTTAATAATAAATGAGGTTTTTAATGAAAAAAATGTTAACAAATAGAACAGAACTTGAGACATGGAATTGCTAAACAGTACCGCTGTACAGGGGTTTTTTTCATGGTGAATCCTTACAGAATCCTGAAGTGAACACTAGGTAATCACTATTAATTATTTATAATATTTGCAAGTGACGAAGTTGCTTTGCTGTAAGCAGTGATAGAGTTTGATCAGGTTAACATGCTCTGCCTCAGGTGCATACCATCAGTTTTACCATGGATTTGAAAGAAAGAAAACAATAAAAAATCCCAAGCCTTACAGATCCACTCTCTCCTGATCCTCCTATCAAACACCAATAACTGGTTACATAACGTTACTCTTTTAGTGGGGTGCCTGCTCAAAGAAAATAAATTTTAGTTATTAAATTTGCATTGAGTACTAAATATTATATGAAAATTCTTCAAATAGAGACAGTTTCAAAACCACATATTTACCCTTTAGAACTACTACACATTTTCTATGTTATGAAGTAGTGTTCTTCCCCAGACTGATTCAAGAACAAGTAATTTAACAAGTTTTTCCATGGAAAACTAAGGACTGCTTAGCCCTTTTCAGCACTTAGCAGAAAAACAGTGCTTCTAAAAAGTCCAAGTAGGCAAACTTTATCTCATGCCAAATCTAGTAAAAACTATTAGATACAGTGGCTCTAGATCTTATAACATGCATTATTTTAGTCTCTAAATTTGCATAGCCTCCACCAAGTATTAAGACTGATCATATCATTAAAGACGACTTCAAGGGCTCAGCAGAAGTCTTTCTATCAGGGTCAGTGAGTTCACCCTGGTGTATTAAATCCACCTACTCTGTGTCTTCCCACTCTGTGGGAAAGGCTCTTCCAATGCTGAGTTCATTTTTTCTTACTCCACATTGAAATCCACGATTTTATGCAACAACAAAACTATTTACATCAGAGAAAAAGGTGTCAGAGACCTGAGATTTCAGGATTTAAAGCACCAACTAGAACAGCCTGCTTCCAAAGAATCCAGCCTTCCTAATAACACACACAATATAGGGAATAATGGAGTGAAATTTTAACAGAGAGATAAACTATTTCAGTTTCACTTGCTCTTTCTCTTAGCAGCACAGTGTGATAGTGTGCAGCTAATGCTCTGTGACAGATTCTGCCTGGTGGAAATTCCTCCCAGGAAGAAAGACCTCATAGCCTATTTCTCCTTATGGCAAATTTTAAGCAAATTAAACCAATAACCACATCTTGAAAAACACTCCTGAGGACAGCAATGCTGACAGGACCCCCAGAGGGATACGGTCCGTGCCAGCAGGCCAGCATGACAAGTCCCAGGCAGCGTGGTACTGCGGAGGGACAAGGCAATCAAGGCAATGAGGGAGCCAGCCACGGCCTCGGAGGGGAAAGCAGGACGCCAATTAAATGGCAGGGAGATCTCTGCCAGCCACAGAGGCACAGGCAGCCCTGAAGGCTCCTGGCCACCCAGCTCAATATGGCCAGACCATGGGCCACTGCTTCGCACCTTGGTGCGCACAACACACAGATCGCTCTCGTGAGTTTCCTCACGTGCTTGTGAACAGCAGCTGGTGCAGAAGCTGCCAGAGGTGTTTCTGCACTGCTCAGGTGACTGAGCTTTAATAAAAGTGAGCTCTGGCCACTGCTTGGGCCCTTGAAGCTGAAGCAAGGGTCCCTGTCCCAGCTCTGTCCTGCAGCAACACCGGAGTGGCACTGGAACAGATCAGGGCTTTCCAACACAGGCAGCACAAATAATGTGCTGCCCCAGAAACTTCTAGTGGTCCCACAAGCACCAGGACAACAAAAATGCTAAAATCAAGACACTGTGATCTAGAGCCACCAAGTGAAACATTTTTCATAGCAAGGGGCTGTGGTGCAACACAGGCCTCTGTGAGATACCAGGAACAGACAAATTTGGCAAACTTGTCAGAGAATACTTAACTTGAAGTCAGCTAACCATATGAGGTAACAAAATGTTGTAACAGGATTAAAGGTCAGCAGTTTTTAATCCTATTTTGTATTAAAGCCAGAGAGAAACCTGTAACAAGAACAATTTACTAACAGAAAGTAGTTAAGATCTCATCCAGAGTTCAACAAGCACACAGCACTTTCTGTACAACTTCTGGTTGGCTTAAAGGGAAGGCGGATGTTAATCTTGCGTAGAAAGCACCACAAGGATGTGTCACGTACATTCAAGCAATGCGTTCATTTCTGTAAGGCTAAAAGAAGCAGAAGCACACAGAAAAGCAAGTCTGTTTCAATGGATATGGTATACAATGCAGGAAAACAACCACCTCTTGCAGAAAAATGCTCATTCATACAGGAAAACAATTTCCAACTTAAAAAGAAAAAAGGAATAAAAGTGCTAGATCCTTCCTCTTCATGCCAACCCAACTCAATATAATTTAACAAATACTAAATTTCAATCATGGGTTTAGTTTTTAATTATCTCTCACAGATAAACACGCAAAGAGTTTTTCGCCATCTTAATTATGTTGATTAACACCAATAAACAAAAAGTATTCTCACATAAATTAGATTCTTGGACAAGAGGAACAAAAGCTGATATTAATCTGTCTACTTTTCCCAGCAATTTTGCCTTCGGTTGAGGAGTTATAGAGAAAATAACATCATGGAAGAAGACAGGCAATATTTCTGGCTTATCCTGGATCCCTCTGAGGCCAGTGGTAAGAAATGGCACGAGCCTCAGCCTCTGAGGCTTTTGACTTTGCCTACAAGAGTAACTTTCCATCCTGTGCTTACCAGACGAAAGCTAATTAATAGAGAGCAAACCACGAGGCACAACTCTACATTGCTGACAGGCAAGATTAAATCAAGAAAAGATAATTCCTTTATGTATTCCTACTGTTATCAAAAATCTTCAGCCTAAGTCTTGCCATCACTATTTAAACTGAAATTCAGATAAAAGCATTCACATCCATTAAATGGGACCTTTTCAAGTCACATGCAAACATTTGGTTCTACTCCTAATAAGACACAACATTTCTTAATATAAAAACAAAGTACAATTACAAGCCTAAGCAATACTTTCCAGCTCATTCTTTTTAAATTAAATGCAGATGCACCCTAATTCAACATTAATTACAATCAATATCACACAGGAGGTCACAGAAAACAAACAGTATTTAAGAAGCACTTCTTTGAAGTAAAGAAAAAACAAACAAAACAAAACCCACAAAACAAAAAAAAAAAAATAAAAAAGCAAGAGAAACAAGAGAAACCCATCCAACCCCTGCTTCTCATTGCAACAACTTTCTGCTGGAAGCACTGCAGTGCAAGGCTGACTGGCTGACATTGGCTCAGTCTCACGCACAGCTTTCCAGATCTAATTAGATTTTAAAACTGACATCCAGATTTCAAACAGGTTTTAAAAAACTCTTCTAGCTGAATTAAGTAAGGAGGTGATTATTTTCCTTCAATTTTATTTATTTTGTTAACACAACATCTCAGATAGAAAAAAAATTGGTATAATCCTTTCTGGGTTGTTTGGGGAGCCTGATATTCCTTAATACTGTTGTTCAGACACAGCTGAACTCTTTACTGAGTGTACTCAGCAAACAGAGGCTCTTTGTTGCACTCAATTGCAAAGAAAACACCAAACAAGGATGTCCTTACCCACCACAGCCTAAGAGCCTATTTTAAATGTGCTTATAAATTTCTGATATGGAAGGACATCCAAACACATTACCACAAGGACAACACGGAACATTGACAGAGCCCTCTGGGTATCTGACAGGCTCTAGGTATGACATAAAGCAGGATTGCTATTGCGTACAGATGGCAAGCCAGCTCACAAACAAAACACTTCAAATCACAAGACTTGACAGTACATGAACAATTCTGACCTGGGCCCAACCTTCCCCTTCACCACAGGCTCATGGGCAGCAAGTCTCTGCTGCTCTGCTGTGTAAGTGCAGGGCATGCCAGACAGAGAGACCTTCCCCCAGGTGAGGAGCATTCACAAATCCCACAGAACATCCCTGTGTCTCCAGCAAAGCCCCTGCTTATGAACACTGCTTCCATGGCAGTGTTGGCACCTGTGATGAATGCACACATACAGGTATTGCTTGTCCTTATGCAGGTCCTGTTCCACAGGGCACAGCTTCAACAAGGGATGAACACTTTTGATATTTCTTTGACTAAATCTTCCCAAGATACAATAGCAATTGTAGAGAGAGAGCAATGGGACAGGCACAACGAAAGGGCACAAATGTCACTGATCTGTGCAGACTGGGCCTCAATGATATTTTCCAGTTGTGAAATTTCTCTACCAGACAGCTATTTCCAAAAACATGCAAAATTACAGTGAATAGTTTGTAAATCACAATTGCTCCATCCTACTGCAGCAGAAGTTAAAACCACAGAGCCAGTGCTTTACAAATTTGAAGCTTGACAAAAATAATTTATTTTTATATTCCAGGGCCCTCCCAAAAAAAAATTCCTGCCTCCAGGTGAATCTGCATTGCAGATTTTGTTAAGGTAGATGAGGGATTATTAAAAGTAGTTTTGATGCCAGCTGCTATTTTTAAGCATGTCGGCGTAAGTGTCAGATTTGGTTGCCCCACAATGAGCTCTCATACAACACTGATATATTTTTAACAGGAGAAAAATTACTACAAAATTAGGAAGTCTCTGACAATTTTATAAAACTAGCAGTGTAAGAATTAAGCAGTAATGAAAATTACCAGTAAGGCTAAGATTAAACATGATTGTGCTTTTATATGGATGCTAAAATCAAATATGGGAATCTATTAATTCATGTTTGTGCATATACACACACTTCCGTGTAAAATGGTATTTTATTCAACATAAATAGACCAACAGTGAATATCTATTGTATGCGTGTTTAACAGTAGCATAAAGAATATAAGATAAGGTAGAAATGATACAGGAATGAGAGGATATATTGCATCTATAAAGGAAATGTATTCATTCATTACAACATATCACACAAGTAGTATGGATATATGATAGCTAAAATATATATATAATTTCCACATGTAAGTGAAAAAAAGGTAGCTGTTCAAAAATTAATAATGAAGGAAAACATACCTGCTAATAATTCAGAATGATCAAAGTTGCAGAAGGCTCTCACAGTCACAAGTGTGGAAAGTTGAATTACAGGTGAAATCCACTGCCTATAAACATAAAGTGACACATTACAGAAATACACACACACAACCCCAATCACATGTAAGCAGAGATGGGCCCTATACCAGCTTATAAGACTGACATTTTAGAGTCAAAAAGGACAGCTATCTGAAATGCCTCCTTGACGTCCAGCAGCAGAGAAAGATATATTAGTTTTGGCTATGGGACAGAGTGGGAGGATATTTAATTGGAAAAAGATTAAGATAGTAAACCAAGAGTCTTCAAAATGTGACTTTATGAAAATAGCTCAAATTCTGGTTGCTGTTCGTTTTACACCATTACAGAGATGCAGAAGAACTAGAAAATACATAAGGTGTAACAACATGGATGCTCAAAGATTATACTCTGACTTTTCTTTTTAAAAAATGTATTCTTCATTGTGAAAGACAAATGCACATAGAGTGGCTTGAGCAGGGGTCCATAAAATCAAAAGCTATGGAAGACAAACTGAGGCTCTCAAACTAGAGGTCATTCAATAAAATTATTGACAATTTTCAAATGCAAGTAACAGTTATTTTACAGAAGCTTTACAGTTTTGTGTAATTTATTGTCACAACATACTCTGAAGGTCAAATGCTTAAAATGAGGATTACAGAAGGTAGTAAAGCATAAATCATTAAATACTATGACCGTGTTTCATATATTGAAGACTGTCAACTTATTCTCTTATTGTAATTTTGCCACATATTCTTTTCTATTGGAGAACTGTTCTTCAGAAATATTACATAGGAAACTAATGACTGGTAGCTTAAAAATGGTTATTTAAATTATTTACTAACAGATGTCCTTTTGAATTATTAATTTCTCTTGGAAGTCTATAAAGCTTTATAATGAGACTTGTTAAATAAATGTTTTAGTTGTAACCTGAGGCAGAATTTTTTCCAAACAGCATCCTTCAGCTGATGAAGCCTGGAATCAGAACCTCAGACCTTCTTGGTACTGTAACCCTCTTCTGGAGTATGTGAAGGAATTTTCTACTCATTAGCATCTATATTTCCAAAAGAAAGCCTCCTTTGTTCATGAGGAAGAAGCAAACAAATATGACAAAATTTAATTTTTCAAATGCCTCACAAAGTGCTTTTACCCAAAGTCACTCTTCCCACACTACATGCACTGAATGGCAACTGCCTGCCATGCTTAAGCTGTAGTTCAGTCCATATAAAGACATCACATTAGGAAACTGCTTGTTGGGCTAACCATAATATTGCACAGAAAAAAAAATTTAAAAAAAAAAAAATAAGAAAAAGAAGTTAAGCAACAAAAATATTATAATTACTTTAGTTGCATAGCTTGATTTTAATTTTACATTATTACGGTAAGTATTGTTAGTCTCCATTGTCTATAGTTCTTATTCAGCAATTAGGACAAAAAGAAATAGAAAAGGGCTTTTGTTTAATCAGTAGCACATTTATGACAAGTTATGCCTCAAGCATGCACAAAGACCCTGCAAGCACTCTGAGGGAAGGCATGTAATGTCACTGCTACCCATGAGCAAAACTTCTACTCTGATACAAAAAACTGACACTGGAAAGTTGATTGTAGCAAAACTCTAAAATACTTGCTCTTTTACCCAAATAAATTTGCTTCAAATGAATCTGCAAGTTCACTAAGAGCTAGGTCACCAAATCTGCTGCTATCATAAAGTTAGGATGCCCTCTTCATGCCTTGACAAGCTTCTTTCAGAAATCTGAAGAAAAAAGGGATAATCCCAAGTGTTCCTAAAAACTCTCCTTTTGCCTTGACAGGCAAAATTGTATTTGAAAACCACTACATTTTTCTAACACAAAACCACAAAACTACATTGGTTACAATCACAGTTACTTGGAAGAGGTTTGCCTAGAAAGCATTTTGATTTAACGAATTGCAAATGGCATAAAGAGAATATAAAAGTGGTCCAAGAGGACACCGTCTAAAGGAAAGCTTTGCATTTTCTTTGGTATCAGCTGATCAAATGATGCCATCATTTTCTGTGTGCTGGGTGATTTCTACACCCACCTTACTCAGCTTTCAAGTGGATCTTTGTAGATGTTCATGGGAAACTTGTGAAGCCTCACTAAGTTAGCATGTAAAATACTGAATTAGAACAGAATACTAGCGTTAGCCAGTGCCAAAAATCCCAAGCATCAATCTCCTTTTTGAGCTCTACAGGTTCTCATATATAAGAAAAATAGATTACAGACTATCCTTTTATGCAGAAAGCTTAGCAAAATAAGAGCTGTTGGGACTTAGTAGAGGATTGTGAAAGGCCTGGAAAAATTCAGAGAGGATGATCTAGATGAGCAAAAGAAAAACTGAAGTAACTAAGGGTAAATACCTCTTCTTTCTCAAACTTTTTTGTGTTCTGCTGGCCATCTTTCTACTTTGGAAATGCAGAGTTATGACTAGTTAAAAAGCAACACACCAAACCACACCACTAGCAGGCATCCACAATGTCACGCTTTTACTAATGCTATTCACATATTTCTTTTCTAATTAAACTGAAATTTCTGCAAATTTTTCAGACTCAAAGTCAGACAATTTGTGTCTTCTGTGATGAATAAGCAACAGCCTAACAGGCAAAAGATCTGGACTGCACTCTGTTTTCTGAGAAACTGTAACACACTGACATAGCCAGAGTTCAAGGAAAACACTACTGGACACTTGTGATACCAATCAAAGCAGTAGCACTTTGCAACACAGTATCAGTGTTAAAACATTCTTAATCTTTTTAAAAGAAAAATAATGTTTTACTTCTAAACTACTCAGTTCCATTACTGTGAAAAGCAACAAACCATTAAAAATCATAAGGAACCACTTTGCAGACATACAATACCTTGTTTTATGGACATACACCTGGCTATATACAATTTGAGCCTCCTCTGCTCTTACACAGAAAAAATTATAATGAACTTCACTTAGTGATTAAAACTCTCAGATGAAGAAATAAAGCAGCCTCTAGCTCAGGCCCCCAATTAATATATAAATACTTAGAACAGGATTAAGTCAGTGTCCAAACATCAACATTTCCATGCATAGAAAAACGTTTGTAAGATTTTTCCTTCAGCCCAGTTTCTAAAGTTCCAGTTCAAAAATATAGGTCAAGTTTCCTACTGCCTCCAAACTTTGTCAAAGTCAGTTCAAATAGTGCAAGCCTGACCCATTTTGAGTGGGCTCTTCAAAACTAACTAAATGAATCAGGTGGCTGCATCACTTCTCAATATATAATGTTTTTCTGCATTAAAGGCCTCACATACGAAATATATTAACATTTGGATTCAGTACTCTGAAAAGATTGATGTGAAGATCTCACATGCATTTGGGGCTCACTAGTTAGCTCAAGGTAGATTAGCACTTTATGTGTTTTATTTAATAATTCCTAGAGTAAATAAGTATTAATATAAAGGTTGAGCACAACAGAAAAATCATTATTATTTTCTGATCACTACCCATTATTTTCATTGAAGAAACACAGAAACATCAAAAATCAGAATACATAAATTTACTATTATAATATAATTACTATACTAATTCCTTCTTTTGAGAAGTTAAACAATGATAATTATTTAACTCAATTCTAGTATCTTCTTTTATCAGTACTTGAAACAGAGAAATGGAAAGCAGTTGTGCACAAACATTTTCTACTTAGTAAAACTGACCCAATATACTATCCCAAGTGGGAATGTCCATTGGAAAATCATCTTCTTGCAAATTTTATCCAAAATATTTCAGTAAGAAGAAAAAAAAATTCTACACTATAAGTCTCATTTTCTGAGACATTTTTAAAAATAGCTTGTCTTGGTTTGAAGACAGATGTCTGCTAAGGAAGGTGGGAACCTCCCTTAGAAACAGCAAATGTGAATCTGCTTCCTTCCAAATTATTATTTGGAATCAAGGGCTTTCAGGAAAAGATACGGGGAAAGGAATAACAGTTATTTACTGATATTATAGCAAGGCAAACAATCAATAACAACAGTAGCAATAACAAACAAGGAAACAAAAACCCGAAAACCAGATGGCAGAAAAGTCTCTGAGCTGCCAAGCGCTTTTCCCGTTCGGTGCAGTTCCGGTCCCAGCCGGCAGGGGCGCTGTCGGGCTCCCGGCCGGGCAGGGCGGGTGCGATGACTCCCGCGCAGCTGCAGGGGGCGCTGTGGCGCGGTCAGCTCTGTGGGTGCGGGTCATGGCGGTGGATCGGGAGGCCGGCGGGCGGTGCAGCGGGACGGTCAGGGCAATGGCGGGCGTGGATAGCTCAGAGCAGGGAGCAGGAGTGGCAGAGACGGGATCACCCAGGCTCACTGACAAAAAAGGAGGCAAGGACTCCTCAATCCGCTCTGGCAGGGAAAAACGAGGGGCAGTGGCGGCTGGCCCCCTTCCGTAGAAGCTGCTAGCACAGCCAGGGAGATGTGCACCCCAGGGAAATGCTTTTTTTCCCAAACGAAAAACTCACTCACCAAGGAAAGGAAAAGCGGCAACAATCCGAGATCTTCCTGCCGCTGGCAGCCAAGGAGATCTGCAGTTCCCCAGTGCTGCCCTCTCCCGTGGTCGCGAGTGTCTTATCGGGATCACCAAATGTCTCCTCCCCTNNGGCAGAGACGGGATCACCCAGGCTCACTGACAAAAAAGGAGGCAAGGACTCCTCAATCCGCTCTGGCAGGGAAAAGCGAGGGGCAGTGGCGGCTGGCCCCCTTCCGTAGAAGCTGCTAGCACAGCCGGGGGGATGTGAACCCCAGGGGAATGCTTTTTTTCCCAAACGAAAAACTCACTCACCAAGGAAAGGAAAAGCGGCAACAATCCGAGATCTTCCTGCCGCTGGCAGCCAAGGAGATCTGCAGTTCCCCAGTGCTGCCCTCTCCCGTGGTCGCGAGTGTCTTATCGGGATCACCAAATGTCTCCTCCCCTTCCCACACCCAAGCCAGCTCTTTGTCTCTTACAAAAAGAGTTAATAGTCCTTAAGTATCCAGCCAATTGTAACGTAGCAACAGGAAGGAGGGAAAAATTTCAAACAACTCCCAACCTTCAACATAGCTTCATTCTGATTACTAAATAATTTTATTCTGAAAAACATTTAGGGGTTTTTGGCAATTTGGCACTTTTTTTCTTTCTTTGGCTGAGCCTGCCTTAAATCCAAAGCAACTGTCATTGCAGCAAAAGGTGGCATATACTAGTCCTCTCTAGAAATTACTACTAATACATTTCAAAGTGCTATATCAGGTACAAATACAGTGAATTTCTTAATACATCCACCGCAGATTTTCTCTGAGGATAATTATGATGAGAAATTCAAGAGAACTCCACTGATAAGAAGAGCAGCTCAGGTAAAAGGACTTTTATAGCCTGAGAACTGCTATCTATAATCTTGGCACTTTGATCTCTCAGAATATGAACTAATGTATCTGGAATGTAGCTCATTATTAATAGTTAAATATCTTTAAATGGAGCAGCTCTGAAGATCACTTCCAGTATCAATTGCTTGCTTTTATATGGGCCTTTCATTTTCAAGGACAATGGTGCATGGTCCCTGAATCTGATGTACGTGTACAAATAGACTCCTATTTGCATTCAAACACGTCATTAAGACTAGAAATATGTATTCATTAATAAATATAAATGCATAATCTATCATCTGAAATATAATTTTTGAGACTTCAATATATGAGATTAGGTGACAGCCCAAAGTATAATCCCAGATATCAATGCAGTTGTATCAATTAATTGTGGAGAACATCAACGAGTCCTCTCTGCAGAAGAAGCTGTATCAGAAGATTACTTCTGTGCAGAAAATAAACAAAACAACATTCATTTTTTAACATGTTCTGAAAATAAGGGGGGAAACCAAGATATTATTTACAGAGGACTCTTGGATAAATTACTGTTTGTGCTATTTCACTTAATACAGGATTGACATTTACTTCTGTTGAAAACTCTCAAGTAAGATCTTAAAAATTTCCACCAGCTTACTTTTAAATGAGATACACTGGCCAGAGTCTTTATACCACACAAAACAAACAAAAAAAATCTGTTAAAGACAAACATAAAAAGTCTTGTTCAAAGATTTTTAATTTAGCAAGCAGCGCTAGCTCACCTTCAGTAAAATTGATTATGCTTGCTGTGCAATATTCTAAAGGTACATTGCATTGCAATTTACCTCTTCCACTTGTACTTCTCCAACTGCACAAATTAAATTTCACCAAAACATCTAAGGAAAGAAGTCAAGACAGAAGACAATTTACCACTTAAACACCAAAAAAACCAACCAACTAACCAACCAACCAACAAAAAAAAAATTTCTCTAAACAAACATAGGTTAACCTTTTCCTCAACATCAGCTTGTGACTTCCACACAGGGAATTTCCTCCAGCACTGAAGCAAAAGAAAACTTTAATACCAACTTAAAACTATTGGATATCATCTCTCAAACTAAGGAAAGCTGCAAGGAGCTGAATTTATTGCTTATTTAAATAACTAATCTTTTAGCAGGTGATCTGGTTTTCAGACACTGCAGCTAAGTAAAAGATTATTTTTCCATAATTACTGTAAAAGCCTTCCACAACCCAACATTTGCAGTATTGCATCCTATTTCCAAGTGTAATGACCCTCAAAATCCAAGATTGATTTTGGCTTTACTCTGATCAATACTAATCTCCAAGATATATTTGACTTCACACTAGCCTAAAGAAAAAGGTCACTATCTGTATATTAGTCAATCTCCAAAACATTTATTAAATTAATTTCAGAGACCACAAAAGGTGTATTGTTACAACTGTTTCTATCTGGGATTTCTATCCATCATCCTTAGTAACATTTACATGCAACAGACAATTCACATAATCACATTGTCACTGTAGTGGATTTCTCAAAATGTCTTGATCTGTCCTCAATTATTTTAAGATTAATCATTTTGTATGTATCTAATTGGAGGAACATCACCATATTAAATAGTTACTGGACTAGTGGAATCCAGTCTTACACATTAAAGTCAATGGGAGAACACATCTCCCTTCAGTGACAAAACTGAACTCTTAAAGACTTGGGGGAAACAGAAAATACTACATTTATACTTTAGGTCCCCCTGAAAGCAAAGCGGGAGAAGCCTTTTCAACCAAAGTGCTTTGACCAGCACATTTCTAAAAGAAAAATCACAACACCCAGAAGCATATTTCTATAAAGCTATTTTTTTTAAATTATAGATTTCTGATTAGCTTTTTTTTTTATTATATTGACTAATTTCAAAGAAGGACTACAAAAACGATACATGCATTAAGGCAGTGGATAACATAATAACAAAATTGTTACTGACTGATCTGGGGTAGGCTTCTCACTTCTATTCTCTTTTCTCAAACAAACAAAAAAAGAAAGCATCAAGCTTAGAGAAACACAAAGAGAATGATCAATAAATACAGGATATAATTAATAGTTTTTAAAATTAGTAAATTAATGCCTTTTTTGTTCTTTTTACAAAATGTAATTTTGCCTTCCAAGGACATTACAAATTTCAATAGAACTATCTGCATTTCTGATAGATAACATAACTTAATCTTTGCTTAGTAAAGACCCCATACTGTAAATTATTTGAGGCAAGAACCACGTGTTTATTTTCTCCTTCAGGTAATTTATCCTACATTAAATTATTTTACATCCTCGCTGAAATTTTAAGCTAAAGTAATACTAAAAACTCCATGAAAGTTCTGTCCAGAAATCTTATTAAAAACTAAATACTTGCAATTTACCCATGGACAGTTCAATACAATTCTATTAAACCTTATACACTTAGAATTTTCACCCAGCAGCAGCATTTGCTTACAAATTCAACTTTAAACTTTCCACTGCCTCTGGAGTTGCAGATATTAGAAGACATAAGAGTAGGCAGAAAAAAGTGATTAGTAAGCAAATGGGAGAAGTTACTTTAAAAAATAAAAATAAAACCAAAAGAGTGGACAGTAATCAAGACTAAGGATGCAAAAAGCCAAATAGGAGGCAAATAATTTCATAAACATAATGAAAAAAATCATCCAAGTTTCCTAACCATTGCTTAAACATGGCTCTCACAGCTGTTTTCACTCTGGCCAGGGTGAACATGCCCCTACTTCAAACCCAATTGTTTGATAACTTTTGGATTTCCACTTCCACACTACTACTGCCATCACTGATCTACTTAGGCCAGGGAAGAGAGAAATACTTACCTTTCTCCATTTGGAATCTATTTAAAATTACTCATGCAAAGTATCTCTCTACTGAATAAAATTATATTAGAAGTAAACTCTTTTCTACCCAAACAGACAAACACATAGTCCCAACGTTTATGGGTTACCTGAGAACACTCCAAGGAGAAAGAGAAGCGTTTCCCAAACTTTGACATCCTGACTTGAAGCAGGAAGAGTACAGCACATACTCTACAATGGTTGCTAATGGATTCATCCAAAAGACATCTCTAAGGAACAAGGGAGAGCTAAATAGAAACCTGTGCTATTATCTGAAATGGGAGTGGCTCCACCAGAGATGCTGGCATGCCACACAAAGGCAAAATTACGCTCTCTTATGCTCAACACAAAAAGAGAGAAGAAAAAGACAACAAGACTTACCAGACTAAAGCTCTTCTAAACGTGTATTTTCTTTTAAAATTCTGTCATTATTAGTTGAATTTCAGCTCCACAAACTACTACATACGCTTTCCTCACTGCCCTTGGTATGTGAAGGTGACGGGAATGTCTAAAAATTTCTACATTGCCAATGTTTTCATATGCCTTTACAAAATGGTTTTCATTTGAAAACATTTTAAATATTATGTGGTTTCAGAAGGAGTTTATAAGAGTGTATCAGGCCATTCAGAGGAAGAGCCAGAGCTAAGCACAGGCTGAGGAGTGAGAGAGCAGAAGAGATTTATGTCCCACTTGAAGCAAGGGGAAAAGGAACAAGAATAGAAAGATAGGCTGCACACAATGCAGCTTTAGCCTGCTAAGGAGCAACAAGCAGCTTAAAGCTGACATAGAAGAAAAGTCGCTCAAGAGGGTTGAACATTGGCAAGCACCACAAAAAGAATGAAGAGTTTCTGTAGCTTCATTTTTAACAGCCTGAAAGGGAGCTGGATTGGCACGCTGCATGGCATGGCATGGCATTTAAAGCTTTGACAGAAGCTAAATGCTACCACTCCCTAGGCACATATAATCCTTCCGCAAAAACAGACAAACTTCATCTCAAAACCTCTGCAGTACTTCCTAACCACTCTCTGCTGCCACTGGGTGTTTCACAACCCATGTGTTCCAGCAGGAGGATTTTCTCCAAATTCCTGCAAGAAATTTTTTTCAAGGGTAGTGTTCAGTTGTTCTCATGACAGCAATGTCCTTTACCAAAACACTCCCCTTCTGCTGATGCTCTCCTGGGTTTGCAGATGGAGGCCACATACTATGTAGCTTTCATTTCACTTGGCCAAACAAATCAGGATCTCCCTTACCTCCTCACAATCAGACCATCCTGTTAGCCCTTTTCAGCACCTGACCCAACTTCAGTTATTTCTTCTTGAAGATGAGTGATCAGAACATTTCATCTCATCATAAGTTACTGTGAGTTTATACTATTCTTTTCATGAGATCTTTCAGAATTCTCTCTATTCAGCCATCATAAGGTTAGATTTTGCTTTTCGCACTGCTACTTTACAACAACCATCCAGATGAGTATTTCCTTTATTTCTTCCCCAAGTTTCTATCATAGAACAAATGTTATATAGGTTACATATTGAAATGTTAATATCAGGACTAGTGAATTAATTACAGCATCATTCAAAGACCTCAGCAACTTGGATAAGAACATCTTTGCCAAATATACAACAGAGGACATAAGGACAACTGTGGAAAGTCAGACATGGTTTTCATACATATATTTCAAGAAAGCTGCTATATAGCCACACGCCATCCATCAACCATATGAAAGTTAAAGTGGATAATCAAATATTACAAAAGTAATTTTCTACTTGCAATATGCAAATTATTTCCAAATAGTCTAATACACACAATTGAGAAAAACTGGCCTGCTGAAACCAAAATTTAAATGGCAAACTGACTCCACTGGAAAACTGCTCATGGTCTGCAAATTGATATAAATGTGAGAACCACTTCTTATATTATTTGGGTACCTTCCTTTTATGTCGTAATTTGAGTCGAGGGCACAGTTCTGACAGGCATTCTATGCTTATGATAAACTAACAGCTCAAAGAAGATGTTGAATATATTTAGCTCATGAATAGTTTTGTTTCTGAAAGGAAGAGTAACTTTTACATCACCACAATCCATCATAGCAGACTGAAACCTGTGATCTATGTGAATATTAGCATTCTAGCTCATCTTTCCCTGCATCTCCTTCACAAGACATTTAATCCTGGTTTCAACATCTCTCAGGTAAAAGTCTCAAGCATAGAAGAAAGTAAATGAAGAAGCAAGATTTTTTTTTCAAATTATTAAAGAAACAAATTCTAGGATATCTTTTATATTATCTATATATTTTCTTGTCAGTCTACTGAACAAGAGCTGGCAAAGGTAGACTGCTATGGATAAGAATCAATTTAAAACAGTTTTGCAGCTGTTAAAACAAAAATTAAAATGCTTTCTACAACTGATTACATTCTGCATACATTTGGGACGCATTGATTAACTATTGATTACATGTGATAAAGCAATGACTTACACCTTTAAAATTTAAAGCAGTCAGAAGACATAAGTGAAAAGGTATTTCACCCCACACACATTGACCTAAGGAATTATGAAGAATGGAAAGCATGGGATTTTACTACTTCAACTGAATTCATTATTTCAATAAAAATTTTTAGTATCGAGTACAAACCAGTCATTAAAATTATCTCTTTCTCTACTGTCCACATTAATGTTTCATTATGATCCAAATAAAAACTTTGCTGTTCTCATGTGGATTTGGAGGAGGACCTAACTGCAGCAGTCCTAGTTCCCTTCCCCCAGCTCTTATGGCCAGCTGTGACACACACACGATGTATGATTGCTGTAATATATAGTACACTGATGTGATATATAGCCCATAGAAATACTATGTCATAGTATTATCACTTTGTCAGCTTCCCACTACTCCCCCTTGTCATAAAATTCACAATGTGGGAAGACAAATGTGGAATCCAAGGGCCTAACCACAGCTGGAATTTCTAGTATTTTGTACTGCCCAGGAAAATGAATTATAAAACATCAGAAATAACATGATATTTGCTAAAGATGCTCTAAATTCCTTAGTTTACAAAGACAAGCCACTGACAATATTAAGCTTTAATCTGTTCCAAGGAGACAAAGTAGTGAGGAATTAGAGCCTGTGCCATCTCACCAGAAAACTTGCATTACTCCAGAGCAGTGCTATAAAACCAATCAAACATCTGATAACTTCACTTAAGAAAAAGAAACGTCTCTACAGTCCTTCTGTCCTTCAAGTCAGAAGAGGGGTCACAAAATTAACCAGTCACATAAATGTGGACATTTTAAGAAAGTCTTAAATTACTGTCTATTATTATACCAATAGCCTTAAAAGAAACCAAGTCATTCCAAAATAAAGCCAATAGTATAGCCAAAACAGGAACACATCATGGACAGCTTGTACCTAAGAAAATCACCTGCTCCCAAAGCACAGCATGCTGTTCTCAAGCGACTTTCATAACATTTGTCCCCAACTGTCTTCCAGATGCTCTCAGAGACCTCCTAGAAAAAATGGTCTTTTCAAGTCTTTGGAAGAGAGGACTAAAGTCAGAGAAGGACAGGATAGGTTCTGTGACCTATACATAAGCAGCAAATTATTTTAATATGTTATTTTACACACATTAAAACTACAGGATGACCTGATCAATTTTTAGAAAGTGGATATTTTAATGAAGTACAAGTCTGTTAAAACAACTTGCTCAGTGCAGCTTCTTTGAACCTAGTACTAATTTATAAACTGTTAAATGCAGCCACATCAGAAATTTCACTCAATTAAGCATCCCAATCTCAGTGTTAGACATGAAAGAGCACATACAACATAGAAAGCTACGTCCATAACCCAGAACTACTTTTTTCAGTTTCCATAATACCACAGATCTACATTTCACTTAGACTGAGTTATTAAAAGAAAACACCAGTGACTTGAATTTAACTTTATGCCAACAGTCTTTACTACAAGAGTTATTTTCTTTTTTAATTATACCTTGTTCTTTACTTTCCTTTTGGGTAAGAGAGCTCCAGACGTCCTCTCACCGTATGGGTTATAAGACTGTCCCCACGCCCTCTGGTCTCTTTTCAAATGCCTGTTCGCTACTCTTGCAACATCAGCTTCAGTGGTCCCGTTACAAAATGCGGAATAACCACGTCAGTGACAGTACCGAGCGCTTCCAGGCACGGAGCGGTACTTCAGCGTGTGTATAAAGAGTGCAACTACAACTCCTGTAACACCCACGAGATTTTTATTTTTTTTCTTGAGATTGCAATTATTTGGTTTCACAAGGCACTCTGACAGCTTCAGTCCCGGGCCAAAGGCTCACTCACAGAGCGCCGGGCAAACCCTCTCTGACGGCTTTTTTTCTTTTTATAGCCATGGCTTCACGTCATGCCTTTTTGCTTTGCCACCCCCCCTCCAGAGTGTATCCACAGCCAAGCAGCCGCTCTAAGAGTGCTCAACTCTGCGTGACACCTACAAGAAGCCCGCGCAGTTCTCCCAGCCGCCCGCCCGGCCCCGTCGCAACTCCACGACGGGAACAGCCCGCATCGGCTGCCAGAGCACGGCAACTCCCAGCCGGTCGCCGCCACGGAGCGGGCACCGCGGCCAAAGTGCCGCTGTGACCGAGCCGAGCGGCGGGGACAGGGCGAAGAGGAGGGCGCAGGTGAGAGCCCGGCTCCGCGGCCGCCCGCAACTCCCGCCCCATCGTTCCCCTCCCTGCGGCGGCTCCGCGGCCCCGCCGCCCCCGGCGAGGGCAGC
>VZTX01024403.1:707241-733094 GCA_013400915.1 Pardalotus punctatus
CCGCGGGCGGCGGCCGGCGGGCACCGCGCCCGCTCCCACGGCCGGGCAGCTGCTGGCGCCCGGGCCCCGTCACGGCTGCGAGACGGGGCGAGAGACGGGAGAGGGCGAAACGAGAGAGAAGAGAGGAAAAAGGGCACACGCACACACACAAATAATAAAGGAAAGAAAAATAAAGGGGCGGGGGTAAAGGATGGAAAGGGTGTTAAATGGTGTTATTTCCAAATGGACTTTTGCGGGTTGTTTCTACCCCCCACAAACCCATTACTGCGGCGGACCCCTGGGACCAGCCGAGATTAATTGCTCTGTGTTATGAAGAAAATGATAGATGACATTAATCAGGGAAGTTGTAAGTCATCCACGTTTGTAGATGGAATTCGGAGATTAGCTGGGACAGATGGCGGGCAAACACTGCGCTCTCCAGGTCTGGCGTAAATCATCAACGTCTGGAATTATTAAACAGCCACTGACAGAATCTCATACATTTTCCTGAAGAGAAGTATTTCTTAGAAAGATGAATATTCACTTCATATCACGAAAAGCATTTCCAGTCGCTGTAACTTTTCTCTTGAAATAATGGCAGTATTTGCTTTTCCTTCCTGGATGTCAGAAACTTCAAGCCCGGAAAAGAAACTAGATTTCTCACACTTCTCATCCTTCCGGGCATGGATGAGGTGCAAAGTCAGGCAAACTACACGAGTACCCAAATCACTGCTTTAATGCCCTTTCTGAAATAAGCGAAGTTGTAAGTGGATAGGCTCATCCTCATCTCTCCAGTAGATTTATTTGCAGTAACTACTGAAGCAAAGTATTTTTTATTTAAGTTTTGTTTTTCTTCGTGTGCTTTGAGGAAAGAAGTGAATCGATGCAACTTTTATTCACACCTCCTGAAATAACTTTAGACATTCTGTGGAATCTAAGTATTCTAAGTGAAGAAGAAAACTTTTTTCATTTGTTTCCCCTATTTTTTATTTTTTTTTCACATAGCAAAAATGAGTTATGGTATGATCAACTTCAGTTAATCTTTCATGGTTTCATATTGATTGATATGTCAAATGCTTGTCTAAATGTAAGCTTAGCCCCAATACCTATGACTGAGTAATTGTAAGCTTGATTGCATGTCCTGCAATAAATGTGATCAATCTACAGCGACATTCAGAATTTTACAGAAACCTCCTCTATAAATCCAGTTATAGCATTTGTTCTATCACATTAGTAGGATCACTGTTCAAAACAAAGAGTTTAGAATGGTAATTTAAAAAATATTCAAATGTTAACTCATTATATGTAAACTAAATTTTCACCATGCTTAGCAGTTTAATTTCCATTATTAAAGGCTTCTTTTAGAAAAATTATTGTGATTTTTATTAGACTTAGGAAAAGCAATGTAAAAAATATCAAAAGTGTCTTCTTTTTAACAATCAGCATTTGGATTTTCTGAGCACTCTACCCTGAATCATCTTTAAATTGCTTCAGTATGTGATGTAGAAATAGACTTGTACGTAAGTATTGTCTTTCCTAACTTTGCTGCAAACTCTAAGGGAAAATAATCTTTAAATTGTTTAATTTTTAAATCACAAGGGGAAAGTTAACACTTGAAGTGGAGAACCTCATCATTGTTATGACTTAAAAATATCACAGTCTACAATCAGCAATATAATTATACAGTATCCTTTAGGTTGATGAGAGATGATCTAGTTCAACTCCCTCCTCAAGGCATTGCAACTTCAAAGCTAGATCAGCTTCCTCAGCACCTTGTGCGGCCTAGTTTCAAAAATCCCCAAGAATGGAAATTCCAACTTTTCTAGGAAAACTGTTCAATTTTGGCTATTACTTATTGTAGAGAGTGCTTTGATTTTTCCTAATAAGAATTTCTTTGGAAAAGCTTGGGTCTGTTGCCGCTCATCCTTTCTCTGGGTACCTGAGAAGAGTGGTTCTGTGTTCCCTGCAAGCACTCCCTCACTAGTTGAAGATGGCAATTACATCCTTCACTTTAGCCTTCTTTTCTGCAGACCTCTCAGAACTATTACTAACCGTTCACATATTCACTACTCTTTCCTTACTAATTTTTTAATAAATTGCATATGATTTTAATGTTATAGAGCAAAACTCTTATTTTTGGGATTCTTTTTTCCCCTCATCTCTCAGAGTATTAAAAATGGATAGCCAAAAATGGCTCATCCCTCTTCTAAAAGGGGCACTCATTGCAAAAACCAGCATGGTCAAAGTAAAACTTTATCCTAAGTTCCTATTTCTAATTGAAAGGGCAAAAATGTAGGTCAAAATCATTTCTATCCATTTGGCCATACAAGCTGGTCATATGGTAACTTTAAGGTTATCAGCAGCACCTACAGAGCAGACTGAGTTTCCCAAGCCTTATGTAAAGAAATGTTTAATACCAAGCACTAGCTTTTTGCTCTGACCATAATGACTTTTCCCTGAAATGCAGTTTCTTAGTAATATTTGAAAGCTAATAACGTTTTTGTGCATGTGGCCTGTGTACAGCCACAGGGGCTAGTTCTGAGATAGGCCATAAATTGAAGGTGTCGGGGCAGTAGCTCAGAGACAGGCTGAGAAAGGGAACAACTGGAGAAAAAGTAGCCTAGGTTGAAACTCTTCCCTTTTGTTCACACAAGCTGTGGTTTGTCTTCCGTTCCAGCAAAAGAGAAAACAAGGATTTCTACACCTTATATTCATCTTAAACTGTTTGACATGTTTACCAGTATGCTACTTAATACTATTTGTATTTTAACTTATTCTCTGTTTTTACATTACATAATTTAATGTGTTCTCTCTATATACACATATACATATATATATACCTTATAAAGATACATATAAAGTAAATAATCTTAAGCATCTCATGGCTACAGACATTCTTGTTTGAAAGAATCCTCATTTCATGCTCAGAACAAGCATATATCTATACCTGAAATGTAATATTCTGTTATGATACAGAATCACTGTCGCATTCTAAACAAACATATCAGCCTTGCAAGGTGTAGTTGTAATTTATTTTGTGTGGGTTTTTTTCAGACCCTTTAGAGCAAAGCAAGGATAAGAACTGAAAAGAAATTGACTGAAGTGTTCTGTGAGACTTTAAAGAAATACCTTCTTAAATCTATTAATTTGTGAAACCTTTCAAGGGTTTTGTAATTATGCAAAAAATAAATGAGGAAAAAATCATCCCTAGAGAGCTGACCAAAAAAAATACATGTTTATAGTCAAGGATCTAAACCATCCAACAAATTGGAGTGGAATAAGGAATGTTTTGCCTCTGTTCAGCAAAGCTGTGATAAATTGATGGAGTTGTTACTATTTTACATATCCTATCCCTTATGTGACATTAGTTATTCCAGTGGGCGGAAGTCTACCCAAGAAATCACCAGCACAGCAGACCCTAATTGGTATTTCTGTTCAGTATAGAAAGCTTTAATTTTCTAGTACCATGTGGACACAGACAACACACAAAACTATACCCCTGATTATAGGGAAGCATTTAAGCTAAAATTAGGGTGAAGAACGGACAGGTTTACATTATCCATGGATATCGTGCAGCCCAGCACTTACCTGCTCTTTTCCAAACCATTGCTTCTAGCTTTATTTTAAAATCAGAAACAAGTTATTTCTGAGTAAATGTATTTTTTCCTTCCTCTATGTGAAACATTATCCCCAACATAAAGTCAAATATCTGCTAATTTCTTTTTTTAAGGTCTATTTTTAAGGTCTATTCCTTAAACCGGTAAGCAGTAGGGTGGTTTGAAGGCATTCCCTTGGTATTTTGGCCACATGTCCAAAAACAGAAGAAACGTGAAAGAATGCTTATTTTTCCATCTATTTATTGATGCCTCTGGTTTTGCCTCAGAAACAAAAGAGTCTTTTGTCATATCTGAAATAGAAAAATTGGGAGACCTTCCATCTCTCAGTTTTCCTAACAGATTAACATCTTTGAAAAGGCTTCTGCTGGAGAATTTTCTTTTCCTAGGACATCAGTTGAATGGTCAGCAGTTCATTTGATCTACTAGAAATAATTATAAAAAATATACTTGAATAAAAACAGATGTTGGACATTTCTGTTCAAATCTGTTTTTCTGTGTATTCCCTGAAAACTGAATACTTGAAAGTCCTGGAATATAAATTGGTCATTGAGCAAAGTCCTGCCATGCTATAAAATCTTGCCTTGGGAGAACTGATGTTTGAATCAGCTATTAAGGAAGATATCATGATATTTTATATCTACCACTAACTCCAGCAATGATGATCAGAGCAATAAATATTTCCAGCTGTCAAGAGTAAGAAATATGGAAAGCTTTGTAGGGGCAGGAGGAAAGACAGGAGATACCTGGCAGGAAAGGGGTGAAAAAATCATGTTCCCCAGAGCAAGGGCAGAACAGCAATGCTGTGCAAAAAGGGGCTGCTGGGAGCTGAGAGCGACATTTATATAACTGTAGGAAGAAAATGTTTCAGAACAGAGCTAGATAATATTTAATTTTTTTTATCCCCATGAGGATTTACCTTCTGAGGTAAATTTATTTTGCCTAAGGCCTGCAAGCCTTGCTGCTAAAAGCTTTATGCAACAAGCAGTGAAAATTTTATTCAGATCAATGAGGTTAATAGAATGATTCCAACACTCACACTTTAAGAAATTGAAAGAGCAAGTAAAGTTAGGAGCATCCACTTCAATTTGTATTTGTGATCCTCTGTGCTTGCAATGCCAATAAGCACATTTGGTCTCTTGAAGGAAATCTTCTTTTCATACTGCGTCTCCCAGCAATGTATTTTGAGTACATTCCTGTGAACAGGACAGGATGGCATACAGCTGCTGCAGGAGACTCATAGGAATGTCAGTTGTCAGCCATGAGAAGGGACAGCTCAAAGTCTACCCTACCCCTACTATTAGAGAAATGTTATTAATTCCATGATGATTTCAATATATTTTTTCAAAGGGATATATATACCTGATCATCTGTATTCCAAAAGCAGAAGAAAATAGATTTTTTCATCCCAAGTTAATGTCAGTATTTGAACTCACCTCTCCCTTGCTTTATGCTGAAGGTACAAGGAGTGTGAGGAGAACATTCTGCTCCTGAATTCATGCTCCTGGAACACACTCTGCACTGGATTTCCTGCTTTTCTTTCACAATTACTTACACAAAGTTGAAGCTCTATCATTCACTACACATTCAATATATACCAAATAAAAGTGTGTCAGCTTTAGTATTATAAAACCTGACAAGAACCCTTTTTGCACAACTTCATCACACTTGTAATGCCTGTATAAAACGTCAGCTGTATATTACCTTTATTTAATAATAATGAGCCTTCTTAACATCAGTTAACTACTAAATTGAGAATTATTTTATTGCCAGTTTCATGTTTACACTGGCATTAAACTGACAAAGGATAATTTACTGAAATATTCTTTTTTCTTTGCTCATTTTTTTTTCCGGTATAGTTTGGAGACTAGAGAAACTCCAGGGAGCTGGCAATTTGAAGTATAAAGGTCAGTTTCTGTTAATGAAAGCAGAATATACATAGAAGGAAGAAATTTACATGAAAAGCTGGCCCACTGTGAACTAATTGCTCATTACTCTCATCATCCCTTAGGAAACATGTGGGTAATCCTATTTCAAGACATATAGCATAACTGAAATTTTGACAGAATGAACAAGGCTTGAATCTAATACAAAGGGCCACATATCAAAGGCAGAAAGGACACAATTCATAGCTAAGTCAGGAACCGTAAAAATCCAGTCTAGTTAAAGCAGACTCAGTAAAATTTTCCCAGATGTTCCTGTAGAGAACTAAAAATGTATCCCCAAAAGCATCCCTAAGTGTCCTGGAAAAAATCACTTGTTTATCAATAAGAAGAAATATAGCATCACTAATTGAACCTTTCCAATACTGAACTACTTTTCTTTCAAGGGAACCCACACATTATAGCTATATGGGGTAAGATCATGCTCTTCAGCCCTGGGAGTAGATGTGGTAAGAAAAGATTGTGTAGGCTTTCATTTCTTTCAATTTTTAGCCATAAAGTGAATTGAGTTTTTTCAAGAAGAGCAAATATCTGATGCTTATGCAGATGCTATATAAGTAGCATGCTCTACATAAGAGATTTATTGCATCTGGTCTGACAACATAAATGTTTATGGGCTCTTTTCATTCATTAAAAGCAGGTACAGTCATCCTATCACTAACACATATGAACTGATCATGACTGCCAGAAGTATTAATTTTTTAAGGCACTACAATATAAACAACATAATTTTCAATTTTAAACTTCAGTTTTTTAAACTTTAATTTTCAATTTTAAACCTCTTCTATATTGGGTTGCTCAAGAATGGCCAAATGCAGGCCACACCCCACTGTGATTTTGGCTCAGAAAAATGGAAACATCATTATTCCAAAGGACAAAATCAAGAGATGGTATGGCTGTCAAATAGGAATTATTTTCCACAGTGAGCTTTCCATTTGCACATTATTATCAATTTTACTGTGACAATACTCTTTTTTACAAAAGATGACAATTTTCTAGTAGACTGCAATATTGCGTACCCTACACAAATACTAATTTTATAATTTTTCAATAGAGCATTATTCCAATAGCTCAGAACATACATCACGTTGTCTAAGATGACTTGATCAGCAATACGGCATAAACTGTCATGGTATAGAATGGTCCATAAAGGATTATTTGGGAAATATGGATATGGAGTATTTAGCACATTTTTTAGACTATGTAGAATATAAAAATATTTTGTTATGGTAGTCTTCAAAGACATTTTACTGCCACACAGAGTGCTGTCATGCTTTAAGCTAGTATCACAGAGGCATTACCAGAAGAAAATAAATCATAATAAAAACTGCCCAGCAGAAATGGTTACAGAGCTATGTTTGTATCTTCTAAAATCCTTTGGGGGAAATAATAACTGTGCATGTCTGTTCGTATGACTGGGTCTTCTGAAACCTTAGGGAATTTTCCTTTACTGACTATAGAAATATTTGGGCATTGGTGGTTTGGTTTTGTTTCCTGGGTAGTTATTTTTCTTATTTTCAGATTTTATTCAGATCAGAGTTGGGATTGTTTGTTTTTAAATGAGGCCATAAGGTCACAGCATGTAATAATGAAAGGATAGGTTTAGCAAAGAGAAAAGGCAGGAATAACTCATCTGCCTTATCCTACAGAAAATTCTGTCCACAAGCACTACAATTGAAATCAGTCTCATTATCTAAACTTGAGTAAAAGTGTCAAAAAAGGGATTTATAAAACATAAGTAAATAATAGACAGTCTCTTGTCCTTGAGGTTCAAAGCCAACTTTCCTTTGATTTGATGAGGATATTATTGCTTTGCTGCCATGTCTGATATGCCCTGAGATTGGCTCAGTTGGTCAGAGCATGGTGGTAATGACACCAAGGTTTTGGGTTCATTCAGTTATGAGCTGGACTCGATGATCCTTGTGTGTCCTTTCTGACTCAGGATATTCTGTGATCCTTCTGTTTGCTCCACCAATTCTAGACCAAAATCTGGCTATACTCTCACCTGTCATCCCAGGCTTGGTTCTAGTCACTTCAGTCAGCTCATGTAAATATATTTGCATATTTAAAAGCCAGAAATATTGACTAATAAGCCACACAGATGTTTATAAAGTAACTAATAAATACAAATTTAATGTGTGAGCTGTAAACTCTGCATCCAGAAACATCGTTATTGTTCAGTGTAAGGCTCTAGACTTTAGAAGCTAGTGTTTGGGATCCGTTGTAGTTTTTGGTGTTTTCTAGACAATGAGAAAAATAAAATAAACCCAAAACCTGAACACAAAATGTTCCAAGACCCCTAGGTTGGATGGCACCTGGGACAAGCCTTGCTTTCTCCACAGCTTCTAACCTTCCTGAAACTGAACAGCAGTCACCCACACAGGAAAAATGGAGGGGAGAGGAAAGGAAGGGAGGAGAAGGGGGGAGGAGAAGGGAGGACAAGAAGAGGGAGGGGGAGAGGGAGAAGAAGCAGAATCAAAGCAGAAAATTGTTTCAGTCCCTAAGAGCTTCTGGGATTTAGGACTTCAGTTACAGACTTCTATTTTTCTTCCACTGGACACACATCACCTACTGACAAGATTGGCAAACACGATCAGAAGCATCTCTATATGCTCTGAGGTACACAGAAAATTATGTAATTATTTCTTCTAATTGTTTATGAAATGAAAGCACTACTGGCCATTATATATTCTAAATAGAATAACTTAGAACTTTCATTCACCTTTGGTATGGTTTAAAAGTCATGACTATAGAAGTTACAGGAAAGTAACAACAATTTTCAACTTTAAACATTGTTTTTCCTTATTTTTCCCTTCTTAAATTTACCTCAGAGCTTAGGAAGTTGTTTATGAATGTAGATAAAATTCCATCATCCCCACAAAGCAGACAAAATCCTCAAGTGACAGGAATAAAGAAACATTAAATGAGATCTCTGTAATCCTATCTTCCACTTCACAAAGTATAGTTCGTTATATTTTAGGTTGAATGTATTTTTAAAAGCCTCCAGGGCTATCAGTTTGTCACTCTAGAGTAATTGTCCTAACACCATATGGAGAGAAGGCAAAAGAAAAGCTTAGGAATCAAGTTTAAGTCCTATTTTCAGAAAGCACTTAAAATGGCTGACTGAAAATGCTTTGAAAAGCCATACATAGACCCTTCTGAAAATCAGAAAAATATTGCAATTTGTCTAGGCAATGCTTTGAATTTCCAGAGAACTATCTGGCCTGATCAAAAGCTGTTGTTCCCCACCCCCTTCCCTATTCTATAGCTGTACAGCCAAGAGTGTGCTTCACAAAGCCCCTAGTGGCACTAATGATGCTATCGCTCCTTTTTGCAGAGCTGTCATTTCTCCTAATTATCATTTATATTGGGTTCTGCTGCTTTCTGATATTAATATTACCACATATATACTTTAATTGTTAGGCAACACTACACGGTGCTTATTCATAAGAGAATTTCACCCCCCTTGACTTCTCTGAAGCCTTGAAATGTTGATGATGTCTTTTAAGATGGTCTCTGCTTAATCTCCTTACAAGGGGAAGAGTTAGCTGTCCATAAAACCTTTAATTTTATACACACAATTTTCCATTGTTTGAGAAAAATGGATAATTGAGCATCTAATTAGTGAATACCTGCTTGCACACACAATTAACCAATTTGGCAGATTAACCAGCTTGCAAAATGGAAGTCCTTTTCATAGATGACTCCATTTGATCTCTTAGGTGTCAAGTTACTCTCCTCTTCCAGAGGAGATGTAGGAAGGGAATTATGCTGATTTTGGTTGGGGTAGAGATAGTTTTCTTCACAATATCTAGTATGGGGCTATATTTTATATTTTTGTTGCAAAGTGTTGGTAATTCAGGGATGTTTTACTTATTGCTGAGCAGTGCTTACACAGAGCCAAATCCTTTTCTGTTCCTCACCCCATCCCACCAGCAAGGAATCTGGAAGTGTACAAGAAGCTGGGAGGGGGCAGAGCTGAGACAGGGGATATTCCACACCATATGGCATCATAGTCAGCATAGAATCGGGGGGAAGAAGAAGGAAGTGGTGGATGATCTCAGTGATGGAATTCATCTTGCCACGTAAACCATTATTCTTGATGGAGATGGACATCAGCAAAATCTTCCTTGTAAAAAAACAAGAATAGAACAAAAAACCTCCAAAAACCAAAAAACCAAAAACCAAACAAATGAAAAATCCCCAAGCAAGCAAACAAACAAAAAAAAAAAAAAAACCCCCAAAAACCAAAAAACAAAAAAAAAAAAAAAACCCCCAAAAACCAAAAAACAAAAAAAAAAAAAAAACCCAAAAAAAAAAAAAAAAAAAGGAGAAAAAAAAGGAGAGAGAGAGAAAAATGGAACCTGCTATGATACAGCTGTTTTGCCTTTGCCTTTGTAAGGGAGAGGTTTAATTGAAATTAGAAAACATACTTATTTTGAAGAACTTCTATGAGATTCTAGAGCTCTCAAAAAGTTTTCTGCTTTACATTCTCTTATGCCTTTGTAATGACTGGATTCCTTATCATTATAATGATGTTTTTACTTTCCCCCCCCCAGAAGTGGGAAATATCTATTATATTTTGGTATTTTAGAAGTATAATAAACACAGTATGCATGTCTCTGGAACAAATTGTTTTTAAAGTAAATTTTGTTTGTGAAGAAAAGTGAGGGGACAGATGCGCTGTTAATTAGCATGAAACAGAGGTAGAGTTTCCCATAATTTTAGGCAGTACTATGATTCACTCATTTTACTAATACAAACCTGATCAATTCTAATTCTGCATTCTACAGAGATGAATTTGCTGATTACGTTTGATTCACCTGTGAAAGACTGAAAAAATAAATTAGCTGACAACATCACATATTGAGGAACCATCTGAGTTTCCAGAACTAATTTTTTTTTTTTTGTGAAGCTTAATTCTGCCTTTACTTTCTGATTTGCAGAACTGCAAGTTGCCTGAAGCAATTTCCCAAATAGTTATTCTTCAACAATGCTCCTCAAAATAACAGCTATTAAAAATATATATATGAAGACATACATTGATTTAATTCTATGTGGTGTGTTTGCTTAAAAAAAATAAAAAAAATCTGCAAACAAAGCACTAATAGGCTCCTAGCATAAAAGGCTATTCTGTCCCTTAAAAACAAAACCAAAGGGATTCTATTGTACTTCAGAAACAGCCTTTAGGGGGATAGAAACAGTTGAAAGTGCCAAGCAGTCATTTTCACTAGAAAGTCACCCTTTAGCCACAAGCAAATATATTTTTTATAAAGACAATCTGCACTGCATCTGCTAAGAACCAATAATGAAATCAGTAGCTTTAGTATATAAAAAATGCTGCTGTTTATGCCCTCCATTCATGTAGACTTGTTAGCAAAAGCCTTTACATAGCTCAGCAAACAGTTTCTGTTACTTCATCCTCTGCTTTCATTGCCAGGCTTGGCCACTTAATTTTTGCAAAGAATTTTTGGCAGTGTGCTCTTAAGTCCTGGCACCTTAATCGTGACCACATAATGGCCAGTATGCCAGTGCACCAGCTTTCATCTGGATTTCTAAACTTTACCTCCAGATGCTATTCAGCTCAACCATTTTGCAGTTACACAAAACTATAGTTCACCTGACAAACTGCAAGTAGAAAATTGTTACTGGGGTAAAACTTTGAAAGCCCACTAATTTACATGAAAAAAAAAAAAAAAAAGTGTTTTGATATAACATTTCAATGACCAAACTAATAAGTATGAAAATCTAATCTTGAGAATCTCTCTGAGTGCCCCTGAAGTTTGTAGTTACTTCCTCGAATTGCCCATAAGACTGTTTTGTGTTATTTCCATGTTGGGGTTCTGACAATTCCATCCCACTCTGCTGCTTTAACCAGAAATAAGGTTTACTTATTAAAAAATTTAAAAATGTCCTAAAGATAGGCTCTTTTTAAAACCAGTCCAAAACCCCCTTGTTAAAACATTGAAATCTATACTTTAGTTACACTGTAAAGAACAGTGCTCAACTTGAGATAAGAAATTGCTGGGACATGGCTACTACATGAGTTAAATTACTTTTTGAAGTATTCACATTCACTTTTCCTGTAGGAAAAAAAAATAGCAGTTTTCTGTATGGTCCCAGCCTGTTGTTTCCCACAGCATGGGGAGAACATGCCCTTCTCTGCACTGTTACGGGCATTACATCATGCAGTATACTGCTCAGTCTATTTAGAAACTTTAATCCCTGGAAGTCAGGAAGAGTCAGTATTATATGGTTTTCTTGGAATCCTAACCCTGCTGTGAGGCAATATTTAAATCATTTATAACCATGCCTTCAGTCCCCCTACACCCAGTTCTTCCTTTTCAAGTCAAATCTGTGTTAAAAACATTGCAGATGTGTGCTACTTTCACTGGCTAATGCAGGTTAGTCTGAGACAGAATAACCAGGAGAAAATTTTTTTCATTATTGTAAAACTTTGCCTATGCTAGATTCACCTTTCCTTCCAGTGTCAGCTGTAGACTTGTAGACCCCTGAGAGTAACAACTGCAAAATTAAAATGTAGTTTAAATAAACCACAGAAAATTTATCCTCTCATTGTAACACTGTGATTAAAGTATGTAATTGAATTATAGAGGCTTAGATAGCATGAAATGAAAGCAGAAATATATCAAGAATCACTGTTTCATGCAGAAAAAAATCATAAAAGTGTGTAATGGTACACAGGGTAATATTTATCTGGGAATAGATGACAGACGACTTTATGAGATAGAGCTATAAGGCATGAAGGATATAAAGTTCAATAAAAAAAGGATAAACTCAGCAAGGCTTATAAAGAATAGATATACAAATATTAACCCCCAAATAACTGACACACCTATCATTTGTTATTTCAAAAATAAAGATTTTTATCTTAAATATTGCAAACATCTAAGATTACTCAAAAAAATAAAAAGCATTATATTTAAACTTCTTTTGAATATTAAAATTAAATATCACTTCCCATCTCCAAAGCTGAATTTATTACCTGCACAGTCTACTTCATCTTTCAATTCATCTCTTCAGAACACATTAACAGCTTTAATAAAGCTCCAAAGGAAACACATTACAATCGATTTTACTTTTTTTTTTAAAAGCAACTCACCTAGTGATAACTGTTAAGACCTTCTCCTTGTTTAAATCTCCATCTATAGAGGTATGCATAATTACTAAATAATATCAAAAGAAAGCACCATCTCCATCTGTGGGCTATTGTATCTAACTGCATCTCCAAACCATTTCAAACCCCTGAACTTTCTGCCAATTCTAAGAGATGGGCTAGATATTAATAACTTACAACATCTAAAACTGGTCAAGATGAAAACAGGTCAAATGCTGTTAACAGTGTTGCTTAAAAATGTGTTTTTCCAAGGGTGATTGACTAAATGACACTATTCAAATTCACAAAGTATGTTTATAATAATTTGTATCATTGAGGTTTGAGGTCAGTCAGCATACTATTTTGTAAAATATTAAAAGTGTTTTTGATTTATGCCTAACAGTCTGTTTTTAAATCTTCAAGATGGAAAACGTCATCCTTGCTACCACATGCCTTTAATATCTTTAAAAGATGCATCATTTATTTTTAGTCAAGATATTCAGCAATTATTTTTTCTTGTTGTTTTTCTTTTTGAACTGAACTAAAATACGTCTTGGATGCACATTGTCTGTTCAAGACTAGTTTTAATTTTCTTGAATGGTCTTTGTAAACTGAAACCTGGGCTTTAACTACAGCTTTCAAAGGCATTTAATTGGAAGGTAGGTCATTACATACCATACATGTCTAGACAGGAAGGTGGCACTTGTTTATCCTTAAATGAGTCAGAACCATTAGTTAGACTGCTGTTTACTGTGCAGTCAAGGAAAAGAATATAATGGAGTCACACAGAAACAAACTTCCATCTTTTTGAATCCCCAGTAACAAGAAGTAATGGTGTCTCATTTAATGAACAGCTCATTCCTGCACTTACCTATATTAAATTATATATTCATTCATGTTACCCACTCTGCAACAGTGTTGTATTAAATTATCTCCGTATTTCTATTTAGCTAGATCATTTTATGGTTGTAACATTTCTGTCTCTTAAGAGATGGGATACAAATCCCATGCTGTAGGCTTTGAAGGAATTGCCGTGGGGAGTCTCTCCCATGGCTTCAGTCAGCATCACACAGCGAGGTAGGGACATTCTTCTCTCTGCACCTCATCTGCCATTAGCCACAGCAGGTGACAAAGTACATCATTTAGTAGGCATTTAAGCACTCAAGATGCAGCATAATGTCCCATTAGGGCATGCTTTTGGGATGACTCCTGGAGGAACTGAAGGCTAGGGGAAAAAAAAGAAAAATTAACAGGAAATAGTTTTCATTTGCCACTGTATGAAAAGGGAAACGCTGGACTCAACAAAACACATTTTCTTTGTCTCTACTCTGGCACTACATATGTATGAACTATGATGAAGAAAACCAAATGGACATTCTGTTTAGGCGCAGGCCATGTTAGCAGCACACAAGGATGAGTTCACACTTCACATCTCTTCCAAACAAACTGGAGTTCTCATTCAAATGAGCTCAGTGAGCAGTGAGCTAGAGGCTGGAAAGAATAAATCCAGTCCTATTGCTCTCAGAATTGTGGTAACCCAGAGCCAAGAAATCTTGTGACTACTTCACTTGCATAACCTTTTGACCACACTAACATGGTACTTTCTAATTCCTCTGTTTTATGCATATGCAGAGCAGCTCCTCACTGCCACCGGGAAATACAGCATTGCTTACATTAAATGCACATTTGGATTACACTAAAACACCTGTCAAGATATTTTTGTCTTTCCACACTTTTGTCAAAACATCAGCATGCTGACTTGGGTTAAAAAGCATTATTTTTTATTTCTTCTGTTTTCTGGCTGTTTGGATTCCGAGTCAGGCACTGTAGCTCCTTTGTGCCAGTTATGACTCTAGAAAAGATGTATAGGTAGAGACAAGGGCCTGCTGCCAAAGCAGTACTGGGTTGGATACAAAAGGAATGAGAATTTTCCACAACTATGCAAACAGTTTATTGAAGAGAGCCTTGAAGCCTAAAAAATTTCTGCTCTTCAGCTTTTATACCACAGGATTTCTCTTGAGAGCTCTCTGGAGAGGCAAAAATCCCCCAAATTGTCTTATTGTCATTACCTATAAACTGGAGAATGCCCTTTTAAGCTCTATGAAGCTCTTGATTAGTTCACAAGGTTACACAGCTCACCCACAGGTTTGATTTATGGTGTCGGGAGTTAACCTGACACTACTCGGATAATTTGCATCACTTGAATTGTTTAGTTTGCTAAGACCAATAATTAAAATTCCTTCTTTGTTTTGGGACAGTTGGTGACCTTTCCTTTGCAACAGACTGTCATATAACATGATGCCTGGAAGTGTGAACCCATAATTTTCCTCACTTCAAACCTGATGCCCCTGAAGTAGCCTAAACATTTTGAAACTGCTGTGACTGATAGCAAGGAATTGTAAAGAGATGCGGCAATGGCTGAAAGAACTCAAGTTTTTATTATTATATAAATCAGCACCATTGCGAAAGCTACACTGAAGTTTCTAACATTGAAGAAAAACTTTACATTTTCTAGCAGAAAGGCCTAAGATTTGCTGCACATTGTAGCACTGCAATTGGGCTCAGTAATTCAATCTCACTAGACTCATTAATTCAGTTATTATTAATTATGATGAAGTAGTGCACTTAAATGACTCTTCCCACATAATTACCCTTTCCAAAATACTCTCCTGAAAAACAGGTTCTTACTCCAGCAGTTATATCCAAACAGAAGCCTCCTGCCATTTGACAAAACCCATAACAGACAACTGCTCTGCAAATTTACAGTAGTGATGTAACTCTGCACGCTTGTCTGCAGTACTTACAGCAGCTCATTTGCAAAGCAGACTCGTAGTTGGACTTAAGTCTAGAAATGCTGATTATAATTCCATTATCTTCTTGTATATAACCACAGGAAAAAGCAAAGAAATACATTAGCTAGAAAATACTCAAAAGTAAGCAGGGCAAAGTTCCCTACAAAAAAAAAAAAAAAATTTGCATTGCTAATATTTTTATCACTGAGACCTGTTTAACGTTTTTACTAACCTACACATATTTTTGAGAATAAATTCGTGTGTCTCTGCCTGGTGACTACTGTTGGTTTCTAGTGGTCATGTCGCAGACCATTGAGGAAGGGGATCCTCTCCAGTTCACATTCCCCTGTGGCAGGGGGTTCCCCTCTGGAGAAGCAGAGGGATGCCGCAGACACAGGATTGAGGAAGAGAACCCTGAGGGTGGTGAGCTGTTTCTGCTCCTCCAACCCTTCCCCGCTTCTCCACCAGCCAAACCAGGAGCCAGGACAGCACTTCTTGTGCCCACTTCCTCTGGTCCTGCTCCCTACCTCCTTCCAACTGCGAAGTCCTGAGGCAGCGACTGCCGCTTGGCTTTCCCTCCCTGCCCAGGGAAAGGAGTGTGCCCCAGCCCGCTCCTCGGTGCGGGTGCCAGCGTAGGAAGTCCCTTTGAAAGGAGTTCCGAGGAACTCCCTTCCTGTTGTAAGCAGCTGGGATCGCAGCTATATTATTAAATTCAATGCTGTTGTGCTAGCAGCTCAAAAATGTGATGAAATCATCTAGGTCATTGTATTTGGCCAGGTCAAAAAGAAATGAGTTGCATGAATAGCGCCAAAAAATTAGCAGGTTAATATTCTTTTTTATTAATAACCTAAAATGTTAACATGAATGAGGGTAGATGTTTTTGGGGTTTTTTTTAATTTAAAAAAATTGAAATTTGGCAGCATCCTTTACAGGATATGATCACCCAGTTCTGCTGAAGGCTGTCCTGCTGGAAAGCAGAGCAGCAGAAACATCCCTTGATGGAGAGCTGGTTTATGGGTTTGAGACAGGTAATCCTAAAGCAAAAAGCTTGTCAGGCTTCAGAAGGCCAGTTCAGAGGCTTTGATTATTTCATTTTGGATTTTGTGATTTTTAGATGCTTATTTATGTGAGTGGCCCAAACAGATTTTTTTTTTTTTTTTTTTTAAGATAAGCAACCAGTAATGAATTAGTTTCCCCCATGGCACTTTTGCAATACCATTTTCTTATTTTCTTCCTTAACTGTTCCCTTTTCCTTTTGTTCACTTACAACCCAACTCTGTGCCTGTCTTCTGCAGTTTAAACCTTTGTTTGTGCACTAATGAATCTAACTAGGTGTCATAGCAGACTCTAATGAGCATCACTCGCTTTCATTTAACTCTGCAGCTTGCTATTATACACTTTAGAAGATCTGTTGGTTTATTCATAGCAATCACTAGATATTCTTTTTCATTAGATAGATACTAGTTTTCCCTGTTGTGCCTTTCATTATTAAGGAAACTATGAAATGTTAATACTGGCCTCAAAACCCAGGGCAAAAAAAATGCCCCCAATCCTATTTGAAATGCAATCGCTTGTATTGCAAATGATCTTACAGATCTGAGCACAAACAGCTTGAATTTTTCTTCACTTATTTATGAAAGAATGAAAGAGAGAAAAATCAAGAAGGTGGCTCTGTATGACCCACTTGTCAGATTTACCTTGTTAACTGAATTTCTTGTAGTTAATTTAAGCAGCAGGACTGCAATTATAAAAGCATCCATAAACAACTATTAAGAATTGTCATATTCCCACCCAGGTTCTTAGCTCAAATTTTAAACCCAGAAATGCTTACACTTTTCAGTTTAACTCTGAATCAGTTTTGAGAAGGTTTTGCCCTACAATCTCTTTTTAAGTGCTTGGCTCTGATAACAAGAATATTAGAGTAGCCCACAGCAATCACATTTTTGACAAAGTGTTAAGTAGCTTCTATTAGACTTGATATAAAGCTTTTTTTAAAAAAATACTAAAAAACATGTAATATGCATGCAGCTTTAGGTTTAGTAGAAATGTTTAGCTCTGTTCTGATCCAACATACAATTGGTATTTAAATAATTATCCTTCAGACAAAAAAAAAAGGCTAACAGAAAATTTTCTAGAGTTTACAGAACAAGTGTCATTTTTCAGACTGCAATCTGCACCTGATTTAGGGTGCAGCCCCTAAATTAAGATAAATGAAGTCATTATTTCTGTTTAAAGTTCATTATTCTGTCACTTGACACACTGGAGATGATTCATTTAATTTGCTTGACAGTCATATCATGCTTGTATATAACCTGCCACAGATACAGTATCCCAAAACATGTCCTAGAGCATTAATGGACTTCAACTAATTTATGTTATTTCCTAAATCCTGCCAGTAAACATTTGCCTAAACAGTATTTTTGGCTCATTAGGGTGCTTTAGTTCTACTACATAGCCATGCCCTGAGTACAAAAAGACTCCTTAAAGCACAGGAAGCACTTTTTTTATTTTAAGATTAGTGAATCTAAAGGGCAATAACAGAGGTTATTTTCAGTCCAGTTTTAACAATCCCTAAAATAAAGACTATAATAAATTATTTTTGTCTCTGACTAGTAAGAGATGCAATCTCTCCTTTCCCTTCCAGCAATGTAGCCTGACTGGTTTAGACCACCACAGTTATTCCTGAAACTTTTTCCTCTCCTGTGCTTGCCTGGGTGAATATGAACATAAAACATATCAATGCCCTTTAGATAAGTAATTGGAATAAATAACCCATGCCTTTAGTTGATCGGAATACCACATAAGGATTCTGTTACAGGAAGATTAATTGCTTAAGGAGAAGGTGTAATTCCTGAAGAAGGTGTAATTCCTAGAAAAGCGTCTGCTTATATACTGGATAAGCACAGATGTTACCAGTTTCTTTCAGTGGAAATGAGCAACAGGAAAGGAAATACTTGTTGAAGACCAGTTCACAACACTTTGGATATGAAATGCAAGAATTCATCTCCATATCTATAAAACATGGAGAAATATTTTTTAAAATTTACTTCACTAACTTCATCTACACATGCACTACAGAGCAACAGATGGGTAGAACTTGGTGGGAAGCATTCCCCACAAAATTGACACTCTGCACAGGTTTAAAAAGAAATCAGCTGGTTTCTCAGGTAGGTTAAAGATTTGAAAAGACAGTAAGAAAAACCCTCTCTCCAACTTGAGTTGGCAGAATGTTTTTCCTAATTTTTTTTACATCAGTATCTGATCTAAGATTACCTTTCATTCAGACCAGAGTTTGGTTCTTAAAAGTTATAAGATTTCTTTTTTTCCATGAATAAAAATCATTCAGGTGGAAAAAGCCTCAAACCATAAAAGCACCTGCTATTATGAAATTTGATTGGCCTTTTGCCAACAGTAGGCAAAGTCAAAACTTCCCTTTATAGCTGCCCTTCTGTTTTCTCTTACTCTTTTAAGCCAGATTTCCATTCTGTTCCGAAATAGTTAGCCTTTAAATTTAATATGCCATCAAAAATCCAATTTCAAATCAGAGTAACATTAAAAATAAAAATTTTTAAAAAGTAAATATGTTCAGATGAGGGAGAAAGGAAAATACATTTCATTGCTGAAGCCTTGGTTATTTATATAACCTTGCACAATCTGAGATTGAGCTGTGACACATCCAAGGCTGAAAAACCTAAGAAGTCTCTCAGTGTTTGTTTTTTCTCTTTTGTCTATTTCTTTTACATGAAAAGTATTTGAGAATTAGAAGGCAACATGGCAATTTCTGTGGTTCCTTCTTGTTTACCACTATAAAGCAGGAACTTACTGCTTTGGAATAAAACTGCTGAGTGTCAGAAGGAGCCATTCTTTCACTAAGTTTTCTATTACCTCTATATTGATTTCTCTGTGTTTTCTTTTTTCCCCCATAACAGTAGTTGCACCAATGATTTTTTTTTTTCCTGATAGTATGGTTCAAAGTTCAGGCTTTTTTTCAATTATACAAAAAAAGAAAAGAATAAAAAAATCCCCAGAAAATTCCCTTCATATTGTCTGTGTATATATTTTGTTAGCAAAGCCATATGCCAACGGGGTATTATGGATTCATGCAAATTGTTCTCAGGGTAGTTTATCTTTACCGAGAATAGAAGGGTGATCACATCTTTACTGTGATCAGTTACAAAGTAAAACTAAAAGAATTATAAAGAAAACTAAAGAATAAATACTAAAAGTAATTCTCATGCTGTCACCTTGCTGAGAGCACAAGTGGTTTTGAAAAACTTTGGCAGCAATTTCAAATATTGAGCAAAGCTGTACATATTAAATCATTGTAACTATCCCAGAAATCTATTCGTTTCTAATTTACATTAGCATACAAATATGTAAAGGAGTTTTTCCCCAGCAACCTTTTTCACATGTTAATTACTACTTTGCTCTTGGGCTCCTTTGTCTTTGGAATGATTAGTTTTGCATTTTAGTTTAAATCAGAATACCAACATTGAAGCATCTTATCCATCCAACTGCAGTGGGTACTTGAAGTTACAGACAGATAGAAAGGATATTCCTTATTACACGCAGAAAACAGCATTTTGAAAGAAAATATTGTAGACAGCCTTCTGAACAACAAACAACTCTGCAAGCATTTTAAATAGATAGCTGTATGATGTATTTCCTCCTTCCTTTCACTATGCTTTTCCCCCCACCACACTTGCCTCCTCACCTATGCTCTGTTATTCTATCTCCCCTGCACTAAGAGGGAAAAGATTAGTGGTTCAATGAAGAATAGTGGAAATGAGCTCTTAACAGATTAATATGGTTGTGCTATAAACACTCTTACATTAAAGAGATGCCAAAATTTTGCTATTCTCCCAATTGGGTGCGGAAATCTAATATAACTACAAAACTGCCAAATGATTGCATGTCTAAATTGCTGCCATTAAAAGAAAGAGCCCGTACAGATAGAATCACACAAGCACCAACAAACCAGTCTTTGTTCTCGCACAGCTGCTTCACTGTCACCCACCCTGCCACACAGAATCCATCACAGCTCAGGAGCTGGCAATCCATCAGCATTTAAAGGTAAAATAACAAGTCTGGGAAGAGAAGGGGTGGGAGGGGAGAGATAAATCACCCCCAGGCTTACACCTGAGATCTAAGCCTGCTTCTGCAGGTGCTGCTGTACCCCAGGGGGCTGACATCTAATTAGGCTCCCTGCTCATTTAGTGAGGGGGTTCTAATGAAACAAGATTTGCTAATTTAGCTGAATTATACATTGAAAATATTACGTGTTCTCAAAGGAATAGACTGAAGACCAAAAGTCACTTACTGGGCCTTCAGGAAGGAAAGGCCACACACATGCAAAAAACGGCCTTGTAGTTCTAACATAAGTTATACTCTACCTCTGAGGAAGGAGGAGGATTCATCTAACATAAGAGAACCTGAAAACCTCTTTCAGAAAAGTGAGAATCAACAAAACCAAAAATAAAACCCAAAAAGCCCCAAAAACAAAACAAAAAAAATCCCAAACAAACAAAAACCCCAAAAACAAACAAAAAACCACCACCAAAAAAATAACTGACCAAACCATGCTAACTCAGGCCAGAGAACTACAGTGAGTTAGACCATTAAAATATTAAAATATTCATTTAGTTCAATTGTCCTTACTATATGTTTCATGAGAATGTGTAGTAGCTAGAGCATGATTTTTGAATGAATTTCAAATAAGTCTATTTAAAAAATAATGTATTAGCATTTCAAATTTTTGGAAAGAGAAATGGGCCCATTAAGAGGTCAAATCCCATTTCATCATTTCCAGTTCAGTTCAGACCAGGAGTGAACTACAGCTGATATGAAACGTTACTCACTGACCAATGTAAAATGAGTTGTTGGTCTCAGGCCAGGCCGTAGCAGACAGATATGTACCACACAAAACCATCTGTGCTAATTGCTCCACTGAGCCTTGATCTTACCGATGTTGGCACAGTTTTATGCACATGAGCAGCATCGCTGACTCAAAGGCTTTCTGGTTCTGGCCTTGTATTCACAGTAACATCTCACATTCATGCAGATCAAGTGTAGAAGTGTAAGCACTTCATTGTCAGAATACAGGCTGAAAGCCTTGGCAGAGCCATCTGAAATGGAAAGAAGATAAAAATTAAACTCTATATTCTTCTATTTGTGTGGGACTTCTAATTCTTGATGGAGGAGCTGTGATGAGTCTGAATCTGGCTGCATGTCAGCGGGCTGCCAGTGCAGTGTCCCTGTTCCGTGGATAAAATATGGACAACTTTATGCTTTGAAACTGGATGATGTAAATTCTTATTTTTACCCAAAAAAAAGCCAAAAAAACCCAAACAAACAAACAAACAAAAAAAAACCTAACCAATCAAAACGTTTAAAACTATAAATAATTTTGTTATTAGAAAGGCTACATTAAAAAAAACAAACAAACAGTGAATTGCTTGATGCAAGTTTGAATACTTCATCTCACCACATTCTTTCACCTTCCTTTCCAAGGCATGTGACAGAAGCATTTACCACTTCATTAACTCATGGAGACTGTAATAATGATGCTTCTTATCAAAGTCAGATTGACCAATAAATGAAAACTCCACACATATGTATGAATAATGATTAATGTCCATTATAGCAAAGAACAGACTGCATTGCTCTGTGCAAGCCACAGGGACAAAAAGACCATTTTGTCACTCTATCTGTAGGTACATAGACAGATAAAAGTCCATGTAAATGATCCTCAGGAGACTACAGCATATTCTACTGCAACCGCTCTGCTTTTGTAGCTTATAAAAGGTTAAGCTAGATTACACCTATTACAACTTACTGGTAAATCAGTGATGGTTGTGCCTTGCTAGAGCTAAAGAAAGAGCATTACTACCAGATTTTATATTTTGTTCTCTCCCTCTGCATACAGATATCTCTTACTCAAATTACAACAATGTACTAAACAAAAATAGAGTCCTAGCACAGGGGCAGGTGAAGGGTGAGGCCCCTAACCAATATGGTGCTGTGAGCTGAATGTCAGTCTGGGGCAGCAGAACTGGCAGATGCCTCCTAAGCTTGGAAAACTGACAAGTCTACAGTATAAATGTATTTTAGAAATACAGCATTGAAGATGGTTGAGTGATGCGGGGTGTATGCAAATAAATGACTGGACTTCTTTTTCCATCAGGGAGATGAGATTTCATATGCACTACCCATTGAATGAACAAGGAAAATCTTCTTCACACATCTTAAAAGCTTAAGTGGAAAGAGCATTTCTAGTGTATGAATCAAAGTTCCCATCACACATTTTACCTTGGCCAGATAATATCACAGAGCTGGTACCTTCCTGTAACTATGCAATTGTATAGAGGATTGTTTGAAATAGAGAAATATCTTGAAATAATCACATTAATGTAGACAAATGGATGCTGAGTTAGTCACTTATTAGGAATAACAATTTATTCAAGCAATGCAGATGCACCAGCAGATAATGAGTTCAGGCAGTATTGATTCCCCATTTGCTCCTAAGGGGAAATAGTGCTGTACTTGATGGCTCTCTATATTCACTGTTCACTTGCAGTGTAGGATCACAGGTAGGGATGAAATCAAGCCACAGGAAACCTGGCCATGCAACTGGTAAAGGCTAAGAAAGAAGGGGCTCTATTTTCTGTAATGCTGAGGAAAACCAGAGCTGTAAATTAATTTTAGTATTTTGAAGTGAAACTACCTTGTGTTCTCATTCTGTGGTATTTCTGAACTTTCTGAGCTGTGGGGGCCATTATGGTGAACCTCAATGTTCCCAGAAGCAGAGCTGTGGTACAGCTGCTGACAAGAATTGACTATTATCTAGATATTCTCAGGAGGCGAATACCATTCTGTAATAGTTTCAGCTGATATTTAGTTCATCTAAGTCCATTACCTAAGTATCTTCTGTTTCAGTAGGTGCAGTCGATCTCTCTCAAGCAACGAATCTCTGATTCAGTCAATAGGATCATTACATTTGCATCATTCTTCATTGTTAGCTTCATGCTGCTTGTAGTTGATAAAAGGTGAAATAACTGGTAGCAGCCAAACTGAGTAAATAAATATAGAACAAATTTGATCTGGCAGCCACATGTATATTTAATTGACATATATTGATTTACAATTGCTAGTAGGCTTTAAAGCGTTGTCCAAAGCTATAATCAGACTGCAAAGAAGTCTTATCTTTACACGTGTTACACAGCTTACTTGAAGGGAGCTTTTTGTCACCCAAAAGCTCACATAATCAAGTTTAAACAATTTATGGCTAGAAAGTTAAATAATACATTGTTTATTTAGCCTTAAAAGCTTGAAGAAACAAAAAAAAGAAAGATAAATTCACCCAGTAAGTTGAGTCTGATAACTATAAGCCACCAAAACACTGAGCTGGAAGATTCACAAGTGCTAAGTGGTACCACTGAAGGCACTGAAGGGATGCTCAGACAGGGCAGTGCAGAAGGATTCTCCCTCTGTTGAAGTCACCCTAACCCTAGGCAGCAGAAGTATTCTGCTATTGCGCCTGCACCTGTACAGGAAGACAGCAAAGTTAGTGAATGCAAAGAGGAGGGACTGTTATAAAGATGTAAACCTGTAGACTTTTTATTATTAAAAGCTACACAAGACAAAAAAAAAAAAAAGAAAAACAAAAGGAAAAAGAAAAGCAGACTTGGTCTTACATCCTGCATTAATATCTCCAAGTTTAAAAAACAAATTTCAGATTGTGATCTCAATCTCCCTTTGCTTGGTTAGCTTCTCCTGAGATCTTAAAAACAAACTTAAACTCTGATTTAAAAGGTGCTTAGAATATCACCTGTATTCAACAGAAGACTTAGGCTCCATAATGCACTTAAGGTCCAGAGCCATGAAGGCCCCCTGAGCATTACCTGCTACAGCTCTGAGTGATGCCTGGTGCTCACCAGACACCAGTTGTTGTGGTTCTACACAAACTCCAAACAGCTTGGGAGTTCAGAATCTACCCTCATTTGTGATCCTTAGTGAGACCTAGAAATGCAACAAAATAACTTAAACCTAAGAACAGGTGTGTGCATAGCACAGCTGGCACTCAGCTGCAGTACTGAACCTTTCACAAAATACTTTAGTAGGTGCTTTATTTTAAAAATGTGATTGCAAATTAGTATTCTTCACTCTGCTGGGTAATAAACTTCAATGAGATTGATAACATCCCAATGGGATCATAAAACATCCCAGATTCCTGATGTAGACTCTAGTGAGCCAAACAATACAGCTTCTCTTTGGTAAGTCAAAATGCCAAATAGCTGTCCTACTGAATGGAAGCAAGCCTTTTCCTGACACTGTGGTTGGTTTTGATCCCTGTTTAAAGAGTCTTAAATGAAACAAAATATTCAGTGTATGTCTCTTTCTACTGAAACTTGTTTATTAATCTGTTTTGGGGAGAAATGGCACATCTCTTTCCTCTGATCCCTGATGCATGAGGCAGCTAATTACGAGAAGTGAAGCTAATGACCAGATTGAGATTGTTGACAACTCAGGAGTCCATACTGGGACTAGTACTGTTTAATGTCTTCATCAGTGGCATAGACAGAGAGCACCCTCAGTTCGCTGGCAGATGACACAGAGCTGAGTGGTGTGGTTGACATGCCTGAGGGACAGGATGGGATGGGATGGGATGGGATGGGATGGTGCTCTGNGGAATGGGAGGGAGGGGGATGGGATGGGATGGGATGCCATCCAGAGGAACCTGGACAAGCTTAAGAAGTGGGTCCATGTGAACCTAATGAGTTCTGCACATGGGTCAGGACAGCCCCAGGTAATCAATACCAGGGATGAAGAGACTGGGAGTAGCACTGCAGAGAAAGACTTGGGGATACTGGTGGATGAAAAGTTGGACATGACCCAGCATTGTGCACCTGCAGCCCAGAAAGCCAAATGTGTCCTGGGCTGCATCCAAAGCAGCATGGGCAGCAGGGAGAGGGAGGAGATTCTGCCCCTCTGCTCTCTCTGCTCTGGTGAGGCCCCACCTCGAGTGCTGCATCCAGATCTGGGGGCCCCAGCACAGGAAGGAAATGGAGCTGTTGGAGCAAGTTCAGAGGAAGGCCAGCTAAGTTGATCAGAAGCCTGGAGCACCTCTCCTATGAAGACAGGCTGAGACAGTGGAGTCATTCAGCCTGGAGAAGAGAAGCCTCCACTGGAGACCTTTCAATATGTAAAGGGGCCTATAAGAAAGATGGGGACAAATTCCACTATCATTTTCCAAGCAAATACAGGAAACAAAGTCTATCTCTGTAGTTTAGTTGTCCCTTCTAGCACAGTACTGAAAAATCCAGAAGCCTGCTAGGAAAGATTTTGACTCTTTCTTCCTTCCCTTCCCTTCCCTTCCCTTCCCTTCCCTTCCCTTTCCTTTCCTTTCCTT
>VZTX01024403.1:733134-744932 GCA_013400915.1 Pardalotus punctatus
CAGAAAAGTCCCTACGCCTGCTTGCCCTGCTCTTCCCTTCCCTTCCCTTCCCTTCCCTTCCCTTCCCTCAGCAGCGGGGACACATGAGTGGATTTGAAATAGAGGAATAAATTTTTGTTACTATATCAGTGAAAAGAAAGGGGAGGGGATGAAAAATATATACCAGGTAGTTTAAAAGTTTAACATTCTCTGACTCAAAACTCAAGTAATTATACACTTAATTTTAGTACTTTTTCTATATGACACTATTCATAGGCTGATGATTTTCACACTCAGTGTCAGAGAGTATTGTGTGTTTGAGAGATTACAGCTAGCTCATTCTGTCTGGCCCTGTGCTGCTTAACTCTTGAGCCATATATAAGCTCTGAGGTGTCAGCTGTCACAAATCAAGTGTCAAAAGTGTACATTTGGGAATAAAAATGAAGACAGAAAAACAACTTTTCAGTCTGATCATATTGATGGCAAAAGCTATGTCATTCCCAGAGATCCATAAGGTGGACTTGAAATAAGACATTAAATCAATGTGCTACTGTAATATATGAATAGGGCTTCTATAAACACACCTACATTTCAGACAGACATTCCAGACTTCTCTGCTGCACTTGCATATTAACTTCAGTTATCTCCAGGAAGTTTTCAAAATCTGGANCCACTATCATTTTCCAAGCAAATACAGGAAACAAAGTCTATCTCTGTAGTTTAGTTGTCCCTTCTAGCACAGTACTGAAAAATCCAGAAGCCTGCTAGGAAAGATTTTGACTCTTTCTTCCTTCCCTTCCCTTCCCTTCCCTCAGCAGCGGGGACACATGAGTGGATTTGAAATAGAGGAATAAATTTTTGTTACTATATCAGTGAAAAGAAAGGGGAGGGGATGAAAAATATATACCAGGTAGTTTAAAAGTTTAACATTCTCTGACTCAAAACTCAAGTAATTATACACTTAATTTTAGTACTTTTTCTATATGACACTATTCATAGGCTGATGATTTTCACACTCAGTGTCAGAGAGTATTGTGTGTTTGAGAGATTACAGCTAGCTCATTCTGTCTGGCCCTGTGCTGCTTAACTCTTGAGCCATATATAAGCTCTGAGGTGTCAGCTGTCACAAATCAAGTGTCAAAAGTGTACATTTGGGAATAAAAATGAAGACAGAAAAACAACTTTTCAGTCTGATCATATTGATGGCAAAAGCTATGTCATTCCCAGAGATCCATAAGGTGGACTTGAAATAAGACATTAAATCAATGTGCTACTGTAATATATGAATAGGGCTTCTATAAACACACCTACATTTCAGACAGACATTCCAGACTTCTCTGCTGCACTTGCATATTAACTTCAGTTATCTCCAGGAAGTTTTCAAAATCTGGAACATATGTATGTTTATAAAATTGTTATCACCACCACTGAGAATGAGCTAAAAAGCAAGGCCATAAATTACTGGTATACTGACTTCTCCATATAGACAAGTGCATCTGCCAACACACAGCTCTTATGTTTGTACCCAGCAAAGACGTGGTGGAGATAGGCAGACATAAGGACATGGAGCTGGCTGTTAAGATATGCGAAGTCTGGTGGGCTGTAAGACCCCAGGGCTTTTTCCTGTTGCTGAGTATGCTGCTGTGGCCTTCCCCAGGTCCAGAAGTTTGGCTAGGTAGGTATCCCAAATATGCATGGACGTACATCTGGCAGCACAGAGCAACCCAAGGAGAGGGCAGTGCCTTCACTGGCCCCTGCACACCCACAGCTTTACACCAAAAGCACTCCCATAAACATGAATAAAACTGGTAGCCTTATCATGCCTTACTTGCCAGCTAACCAGGCTCAATGCTCGCTAGCGTGCACACACAAGGCTTTCTGCCAGCTGGTCCAGGTCTATAGTCCCTTCAGTCACCAACTATCAGACCCCCAGCCCCTCCACTGTCAAGCTCAGTCTTCATACCCAACTCCCCAGCTGCTCCAGCTGTGCTGTTCACAGACACACACACACAAATGGGCCCCTCTGGCAGCAGACCCATCTCTCCAGTCACTGTCCCCTGGGCCCCTTCGACCTGTGGCCTCAGCACACATGTGTCAGCACCCTGAATGCTCACCCCAGGCACCAGCTAGTCTGTTGTGAAGCTGTTAATCTGACACATCCACATGGGAAAAACAGTTTAACCACGTAAACTACACTGAGGTAATCAAGCCCAAAGGCTTAGCCAGGGAACTGTACTGGCCAGCACCTTGTTTCATTCATGACCGATCTGTTTTTTTCTCCTTTCTTGTTTCCCACTCATTCCTCTTTGGGCCTTCACCATCTCTTCCTTTCCCTGCATTTGGCTGCTTTTCTATATGTGATATAATAAATTTTGTTTATTCCCTTAATCCCCCTGAAAAAGCCTCAGCAAGTTTTACAGAATCTTGGAAGTCCTTTCAAATGTTCCATTAGAAGCTTGTACCTCCCCATGAGCTCTATGATAATCTTGTTTCTTGCTTTCTTTGTTCTTCTAGCAAAAAAGTTCTGGTTTAAGCTCTTCAAGGCCATGCTTCAGTGGCCATCAGTCAGCGTCCAAAGGATTCCTGTATTTCTTACTGTCTTGCTACCTCCTCTTCCTCAGTGTTGCTGTATCGCTGTTTAATGCTTCTCTTGCTTCTTGTTCTTTTCTTTTAAGGTGACCAGTTGTTAGTCGGATATCCTTACACACCAGATACTCTTATGTTCCACCTATCCTCATACTGGGGTGTCCTCCCTGAAGAACATTATTCTTCTCACAGAGCATGAAATTACATGAAAGGAAATCAAATCAGCAGACTGGAAAAATGTAAGCCAACTTTTTCCATATGTTTAATTTAAATTGAGAGATAAAATCTTCTTGCTCTTCACACTCACTCACTGAAATGTCCAAACATTCTACTTTGCACATAAACATCCCCAGAAACACAGATTTCAGTGACTGTGTTACATCAGTGAAATCTTCACACTTCCAAAATAAGCTGTGAACTCCTCAAGTCACAAAATCTGTCCTTCAGACATTTCTTTTTTCTTCCATTTTCCAAGAAACATAAGCAACAATTTTATATGGTTTTAAATGTGCTCATCTCTAAGTTTTATTTTCTCATGGTCTAATTTAGGCCAATTCATGTCATCCACTCTGCTTTTTGCCTTACGCAAAAGCATATATGTGCATTTTCCTTTGAATGTTCACGCTACCTGTATTACAACTCTGGTTTTAATTTTGAACAAGTTAGCTATCAATTGAATTACTTCTCTCATAATCAGTCAAAGGGATATTTTTGCCACTGCTGAAAACTTCTTCAGATTTTATACAAATGTTATACAGTTCTTTTTTCATTTTTAACTAGCTTAAAATTGTTTCTGGTCATTTTAGATTATTTCCCAGCTGTGGTGACACTATTTAGGATATGTATACTCATGGGCAACTGAGTGTTAAAAGATTATAGGACACACAATATACTAAACATCTAGAAATGAAGTGCACAGTTGGATCTACTTATTCTTAATGATCATTGCTTTATCTGAGACACCAGTCCTTTAACTGCAGGTTTATAATCCTGTTACTGGATTCCTTACTGAGACAATAAGTAAGGTCAACCAAAGCTCTGTGAGGCTAACAGCTGCAAGATAAAATGGAAAGTCTCTAATCTATTTAGCAACAAAAGCATGTTATTTGTGGTATCCACCACTCAAAACAGGAAAGAAAATCCAGAGGTTAATTTCTAGGCTGTGAGAAGTTTTCTCCGTGTCTGGCAGAGCCAGTGCCAGGCAGCTCCAGCACAACCTGCTGTTGGACAAGGCCAAACCAACCAGGAATTATAGAAATGCTTCTGTGATAAGAAGAAAAAAATAAAAGTTAATGTGCTGGTGTAATTTTCACCAGGGAAGAGAGGAGTGAGAATACGTGAGAGGAACAGCCCTGCAGATACCAAGGTCAGTGGAGAAGGAGGGGCAGGAGGTGTTCCAGCTTCCAGAGTTGAGGTTCCTCTGCAGCCCATGGTGAAGACCATGGTGAAGACCATGGTGAAGCAGCTGTGCCCCTGCAGCCCCTGCAGCCCAGAGTCAACCCACCCCACAGGACCACTTTTGCAGTAAGACAATAATAGCTTGATTAAATTATCAATAAAATATTTCAATGAAGTTCTCATGACAGTAATGAAAAACATATTAACCTATTATTTTGAAGAAGTGCAAAAGTGGACAAAAAATCAGACATAACAAATTATAATTATTAAGATAATCAAAATGCAATTATGTGATCATCTTTTCCATGACAAATTATTTTGATGTTCATGATACGTTAAAATATTAATTTCTAGTTCCATCTCTTCTATACGTATTCCATTAAAATACTGCAAAGCATATTACAACAGAAAGATGAACAGTCTCTGATAGCACTTTTGCACAGCAAATATCCCAACTAAAAATTATTATTAAAGTATTTTTCTGAAGAAATAAAATTAAAGTATAATCTTTTGCTGAACAGTTGCTTAAAATGGATTTATTTATTTTCATTTTCCTTCATGAACTATGATGCAGTTTTTTATAATAAAAATTGTTTTCTTCTATAAAACCTGTAGGAGATAACATAGGAAAAAAAAAAGAGCTTTTTTAATTAAATTAATTATTAAAGCTAAAGACCACCTGAGTGGGCAAGAATGAAAAATTACCATCGCCATTATGTGGAAGACCCTACAAAGGAAGGGAATTCAGGGTGTTCCATTTCTAAGACACTTAGAAATTTCTAAATCCCTTACAAAGCTTCTGAGTCTGGTCTAGTCAGTAATAAGTAAAAGCAGTAATTGCTGGAAAGCTAAACCTCTAGAAACATAAGTAACCTGTGTGAACTGGTTGCCTCTATCTATTTTCCAAGAAATAAAAACTCACATCTTCTGACACCTTCACCTGGCAAACTTTCAGATGAGGCTGCATGTGGCTAGACATGACCACAATGGTGAGACCATTACACTATTAATGTTTTGAACAGCCCTCCCAAAATACATATGAATTTGTAGGCTGGTTAGCTGGCAGGCCAACACAACCTGATTTAAAAGTTGACCAAACCATCTATCATTTTGCTGCAATAAGATAAGTAGGCTATCAAAGACATCCTGACATATGCTACTGATAAATATGATATTCACTGCTGCTATGCATACATTGAAAAACACTTAAGATAAAATGCCAGGAACAGCTTCAGGCTGTATGTGAAATATTTTCTTCAATGTTATCTGTTCACATTGTTGCTCCTGATGCTGCACCTTCTGTTATCTCTTACTTTTCTGATACGGGTGCCAGTTCTCATATTTTGTGGCTCAGAAAAGTACTTCATGTATCTGTAAGACTGATGCCATAATCAATCTCTTTATATAAATAATGGGATAAACTGTGCAGAAGGTTGCATGACTCTTGAGTATTACACCAGGTGGGAGAGTCCTAAATGTAAGATAGAGAACTTACTAGCAGGTTTCTCCCAAGGTGTTTTAGAAGAATAATATGGGAACTTTTTAAGCAAAAGTGGATTTTCTTGGTGCTGGTCAACATAAATAAAAAAATAGCAAAACCCATTTGTTTATTTGACATATTGATTTTGTTGTGTTAGTGAAGGGACAGTCATCGTCTTTCCAAACAACTCACACAACTTTCCAAACACATGAAACTAGATCTTCTCAGCAGTTTATGTAACTCACACGTACAACATTACTTTTCCCAAATACATGTTTAAAACATATACTTTTTAAAAGTTAAATAACTTTGAATACTTAAAGGCCAAATATTCTATTGGTAGTTGAAGTCCTCCCCTGAGAAGCTACACAATGCAAGCCTCTCAGTAACAGGTTTAACTGTGCATAAAGCAAATTTGAATAAAGCTAGACAAGCCATGCATTAGAAATAATATAGAATATCCTTGTTTGTACTTTCCTCCATAAGAAATTGTAGCACAGATCACACGTAAATTAAATGAGCCTAAGATCAGTAGGGCTGCTCACAACAGTATTATTCTATGCCCAAATGCATGGCTGAAGCTTCCCACATCTGCCACCCACTGCCACTCCTCTAAGGTAAAGACAATTGGTTCTGCATGTAATTCATAAAAACCTTATTCTGAAAAAAGCTATTCAAAACCATTAAAAGTATAATCACCAGGTCATTCACCCAGCGAACCAAAGATTTATTCCTTGTCTAGATCTGTGGATTGTTGTCAGTTTTAGTTTCTCCTCATCAATATTCAGCTAATGTTTTTTCAAAAAGAAAGGTGAGAATATGTAAACAGGAGAAATAGAGGCCATTTTCCCCAGAAGGTATAGGAAACATGTATTGCAGCAAGTGTGACACAGTTCTCATACAGCATCAGCGTTGTGAAGGAATGGGCAAAACCCATGTTCTTACAGAATATAATCATCTCATTCATTTGTCAGCTAATGCAGAATTTAAGGTTTGTGCACATGTGATGAATAAAGAGCAACTATAAAGTATACACAGCAGAAGACCATGGAGTGTTGCAAAAATGACAGCTACCTGTAGCTGTGCAGTATATCAGAAACATATCGGGTGTAAAATAAGGCTTATGTTTTATTCATGCAAAATAACTCAGTGCCCAGGCCCCACCATCAGAAAATACAGAGCATTGAAAGCATCTGTGACAAATCACAATCAAGTATTAAGTGTGGTTAAAATATTTACCATAGATTATCATTAAAAGCAGCAATTCTCAAGTACAGATAATACTTCAGGAGAGGAAAAAAGGATATTTCAAAACTGAACTTTTCAAAGTCTAAAATAAGACAGTGGAATTTCTTTTCAATATATATTTGTATAAATTCTAATATACATTAGTATTAGGGTTTCCTTATTTTGGCCTGAGAGTGACTTTAGCTGCCCTTCAATGATGAAATTTAGCATATTTTGCAATATTGCAACAAGCCACTATTGTAAACTCTGTTATAAATCAGTGTAGTGCATCTTGGGACTAGGGTGACTTGCAAAAAAACAGGAATGAAGGGTAAAATCACTAAAAATTAAGTTTCTTATTTTTATCTGGTTAACTTGTATCTCTTTTCCAAAATCTTTAATAAGAATAGTACATGGAACGAACATTTTCTTTTAGGTGTCCTCATGAACTATTGAGAAATTTAGGAAAAAACATGATCTTTACAACATGGCAACATAACTCTTCCCTGGATTATTTAAGGTGGAGAAGGAACATAATCCACATGAACTGTAATAGTTCTGTAAAGCCTGTTTTTCCTTACATACAAAACCCCCAGTGAAGTAATGATGAACCTAAAGTAAGTACAGGAAATCATAAGTATCTTCTCTGCCACCAGCAACAGACAAATGAACACAATCCCCCATTCTTTATACTCTAGATTAGATGGGGATTAGTTTTCACATTATTTTTGTTTGTTTGTTTGTTGTTGTTTGGTTTTTTTTCTGGACTTGGATATTGCTTGCAGATAAAAATGGGCTCTGTACCCAGCTCAGTATTCAGATAGGATGCCATCAAATTTTAGCCTGGTAGGCTATATGAAAACAAGGTTTATGCAATTTCTCTGTCTCTGTCCCAAGTTCCAATAACCTTGAAAGCATTATCCAGCTTCAGTGGAGTTTGAGAGATAATATCGTTTATAGAAAGTTCATAGAAATAGATAACCAGGCAGGAGACACAAAGAACCAAATATTTATGAGCCAACATATAACAACTTCCTATCCAGTCAGCAAATTTCTACAGATTTCCACTTCTGAGCATGGTAGACTGCATGTTGCTGTCAAAATGCTCTGCAGTTGAACACATTAGGTATATGCAGTCACAACAGAAAATATAATTCAGATAAATAATAGCCAACCAAGAGGAAAATCCATAGAAAACCAGGCTTCATTACATTCAATATTCACAGAATTAGTAGCTTATATTTCTAAAGGATGAAATAAATGTGGGCAGTCTGAAGTTTTTTCAGATAACCAATGCTAGTGGATTGCAATTCATCTTGGGGGAAAATTAGAAGTAAATATAATTCTTCACTGGTACTTCTAGGGTCTAAGTCTCTTGCAGGTGCACACAGGATACGGGAGGTTGCACACTGGTGCAATCAGCTGAGGTATGGATTGCTAACTCCAGACCTTTCAAGGCCCTGACTCACTTATCATACCCCAGCCACAAAACTCAACTTGAAAGCAGATTCATTGCTTGGATTTCTTTACTTGATGTACTATCGAAACCATAGACTGCACTCCTTTAGTGATCTATGAGAACTAAGAGCTCATATTACTTGCAGCTGTCCCATAACTCAGTCCAAAGGTGATGATTTCAGCTTCTCTCCTTCTGTCATCTGAGTATTTCTGTATCATATCCCTCCTGCTAGCACTAGTATTACATACCACCCTTCTAGCATGTATTTTTGAATTGATTAATTTCTGTGTCTCTGTTTAAGCATGCAATCCTCATCTAGGCATAATCTATTCAGTTCATGAACCAGCAATACTGGATGTTGTGCATTCTGTACCTCCTTACTGCAAAATACTCTTTCATAATCACAGGAATCCTGTTGTATGGAAAAACCATGCTATGAAAAGTCAGTGTCCGCAAAGGAGACAAAAGAGCCCTGCAACTTTATTCAAACAAAGGGAGAGAGTCCACTGGGGTACACACCCGAAGAGTTTTCTCTCTCTCGGTTTTGGAGGACGCAGCCTCCTTTTATCCTAAACTCCCAGCTGCATGTTGCCCTCTTCCTTTCCCCATTGCCTGAGGTACTAGGAAGGTACAGCCTTCCCGAAGGGCCTACCACATATCCCTCCTTGAACCTGTCATTTTACCCTAAAGTTCAGAAACTCAGGCTTGTGCAGACCCACTTGTCTGTCTCAGGAGTCAGGCTGGCTGGGCTCTGTAACAAACCTGCTGCTTGAAAATAGAGGCATTAAAACCCACTTCAAAGACATACCCTAACTCATGGAATTGTTTGTAAAGACATCAGCGCACATCTTCCCTATCACTGTCTTGATTATCCCAACCTCAGTGGCTCATTTCAGTAACATTTTAAGTGCCTCATCACATATTTAAGCATTTCTAACATGCTTCTAATTTTTACATCTTCTTGGCATGTATTTTGCATTTTTTTCAAGACTATACAGTTGGTGTGACACTTTATATTATTGTTTATTGTCACTTTTCCTTGAATTATTTTAGCTTACACCAAATAAATTATATTTAAGGTGACCTTGAGGATTTATGACTGAGCTTGATCCTTACAGTGTTTCAGTTTCTCTTTCTACAATGTTATCTTTAACATGTGCTTTCAAAGTGAAAATAACACAAAGCAAACAGATAGTCAGAGATATGTTCCCTTTCATCATGACAGCAGTAAAGAGATAAAAACCCCAAACCATTCTGTTTGTCTCAAATCTGCAGAGGAAAGCCTCTTCCAAGTAGTGAGAAGTCTTTAACTGGAAACATCTCTATTGACTACAGTAGCAGAGAACTATGTCTAAAGCCTTCACTGATTTCAACTGTTGCTTCTATCACAGCAGGGGGAAAACTCTCTCCAGCAGTCTTGTAATATTCTTGCCTGTGTGGGGTCTTACAGGTTAGTTTGAGGGCTGGAAGTATTGGATAAAAACTGCTGCAGTTTAAGGTGCAAAATTTTGATTTGATAAAAATGTCCATGCTAATTACAATTTACTAGTAGTATTTCTCTTGAATAAATTTGTATTGAGAGAATTTAATTTCCAGAACTCAGTAGGATCTCCCAAAGCTGCTCCAAAAACCTTTTTGCTCGACCTTTTCTGGCACATTCCGTGTTGTGCAATAATTCAAGTCAACATGGCTGGCTGCTACTATTATTTAAAACAATATGAAAGGCAAAGACTTGGTATTCTTCCTTTCTGTTTGTACAGCCAAAAGCTATGAGTATTTTTCACACCACGCTTTGTGCTCCCTGGATCAATGTAAAGTTGAGCCAGATCCAAAAGCCCGTGAAATTAATAGTCAGATATGTGCCTACCAAATTTGGGTCTTGCTGCTGCGTTAAAGCACAATACAAACTCCATATAGATCCTAAGCATGCCAGGCACCTGTTCAAGTTATCTGACATATATCGTTTTGTGGTTAAGAACTCACAAAATACCATGGTCAATCTTGCTGTACAGAGAGCTTTATATGGGTACCTCAGGAACCTTGAAGAGTGATGGGCCAAAAACTCTGGTTGACATCTACCATAAGGACATGTGACATGCCAACTTTTGCCAGTACTGTCAGGAGCTTGACTGTGCCTGGCTATATAAGTAGAGTCAAGCCAGCTGCGTTGCAGGACTATTACTTGAACTGGATAATGAAGGATAGAGACTATTGCAAGCCAAGACTTCTGTCTCGGTTTGAAGACAGGTGTCTGCTAAGGTAGGTGTAAACCTCCCTTAAAACCCACAAATGTGAATCCCCTTCCCTCCCAATTATTATAACTTTGAAATCAAGGGCTTTCAGGCAAGGATATGGGGAAAAGGAATAACAGTTCTTTACTAGTACCTATGGCAAGGCAAACAATCAATAACAACAGTAGCAATAACAAACAAACAAAACAAAAACCAGAAGATGCAGTGACTGAAGTCTGTGAGCTGTCAAATGCTTTCCCGTTCGGTGCAGTTCCGGTCACAGCCGGCAGGGGCGCTGTCGGGCTCCCGGCCGGGCAGGGCGGGTGCGATGACTCCCGCGCAGCTGCAGGGGGCGCTGTGGGCGGTCAGCTCTGTGGGTGCGGGCAGTGCTGAAGTGCCCAGAGGCAGCGGGCGGGGCGGGGCGGGCAGGGCAATGGCGGGCGTGCAGCAGACGTGGGGCAGGAGCTCAGAGCAGGGAGCAGGGGTGGCAGAGACTCCCCAGCTGTAGCAGTGCTCCCACAGGGAGAGCGCGGGGCGGCGGCTGCCGGCCCCCCTTGGGCAGAAAACTGCCGGCACAGCCAGGAGGATGTGCCCTCCAGGAGACGTCCCTTTCCTAGACGAAAGTTCACTCACCAACGAGAAGCAAAGCAGCGCAGATCCGAAGGAACTTTCTGCCGCTGGTAGCTGAGGAGTCCGCAGTTCCCCACTCGGTGGACGAGAGTTGTCTCTGATGACCACCTCTGCTCTTTCCTCACCACGCCCAGCTAGCCCTTTTGTCTCTTACAAAAGAAGTTAATGGTCCTTAAGTATCCAGTCATTAGTAACCTAGTGACAGGGAAGGGGAAAAAATTCCACACCTCTCAACCTCCAACAACTTCCTACACTCCCATAGAACACCAAGGAGTTCCAAGGATAAAGGGAATGAATGGGCTGGCATTGGCCCAGGTAAAGATAAGTAAAGATTTTTTTTCTCTAAGCGCATGCTTGACTGGAAGAAAGTTTTTTTTCCTGTGCTGATCATATCCTGGTCCTGCTCTCAGGTGCTGTGCACACTGCAGGCACGGCCGTACTGCAGATGGCCTCAGAGCTGCACCTGCTCTGCGGGGCTGCGGGAGGCAGCCTGTCTCCTCCCAGCCTCTGGAGCAGCCTGGCACCCTGCCCCAGATTCACGATCACCCCAAGTGCTCATAAGGACCTGTCTTCCTCATTCTCTCCGTTAAACTCTGACTCTATCCTTGACCTTGAACTGCAATACATGGTGTGAATCACGGAATTTCCCCCAGCATGATTCATTCCTGCAGCTGGGTCGAGATTCCAGGCAGACCTCTTTCCTGCTTTCCTTCTGAGCTGTATCCCCCGTACGGAAAATCATGCCATGAGAAGTCCGAGTCTATAAAGGAGACAGAGGAGCCCTACAACTTTATTTGAATAAAGGGAG
>VZTX01024404.1:0-37834 GCA_013400915.1 Pardalotus punctatus
CCAAGTAAAACCACCACAAAGATTTACGAAAGATAACCACGACCAGCAAGACAATAGGTATGACTTTGAAAGCAAAACAGAAAAGTGACATTGCAAAAACTTAGATCATCTAACAGGCACATTTCTAGGTCACCTACCTCTGTGTCTCCCACTCCCACACCTCACTGGTTGCACGGCCACCATCTCATCCAAAAATTGGCATTGCTGCTCAGCAATGTGCATCTAACAGGGATGACAGTGGGTCTCCTAACTCGGATTTTCCGGGAGGCTAGTTTTGGCACCCTGCTGACCAGGAATCCTGGAAATATGACTCTTTTTTCCTTGAGTACTATTGCCTGCGGATACATTGAGAACCCAGCTACATACCTATGTGTTCATTAGCTGCACTCTCAGAATAAGGTGCTTAAACATTTGGAATGACTAGGCTAAGTGTCACTATAGATTAAATTAACTTTGGTTCCTGAACAGAGTGTGAATCACCTTTTAACGTAAGCATCAGTGCTGTTTGAAAGAGTGTTATACCACCTCTCACTCTTTAGCTCTTATCTCTTTTACTTCTTTTTTACTCTTGTTAATTTCTATAACAGGTTTCTATTCTTCCGCTTCTTAACATTACACTGGAATTGCCATTATGGAATTTTTCCAGTATTTTGCTTCCTGGACATCAAGCAACAATTTGATCTATTCAGTTCTTTCTTTACACTGAAAGAACTAAAAAAAAATAAAAAAAGAGTCAACTCTAGATTCTTCATGAGCTCAAATTCTCATGAAATACTTTAAATTTATACCTAAAACCCAAGAATAAAATTCTGAGCTTTTTGAAATACATAGTAAATCTCTTCTGAATCTGTCAATTTTTACCTTGAATTATTAGAATCCACACAGAAATTGTATTACTGAAATGAAACATATTTTGTAATGGGGTGCAATACTTTTAAATATTCCACAAAGGAAACCTTAGGAGGAAAAAAATTGTCTTCCCAAACAAATATTCAGAAGAGCTAACTTGGCATTCCTAAATGCACAAGTAATAGCCTTACTCCTACAAAAACTTCTACAATTAAGGAATTAATCAGCAATATATTGGTCTTGATTAAAGCAAGCCACTTCTAAACTCAGTGAAGTCTTTCAGACTATTCTAACTTAATTCATCTTGACATTATGCTACTTTAGGTTGTTTTTTTTTTCTTTCTGGGAGTGTATCATATTAGTAGACATTAAATCGCTCTTTGCTGTTACCCCTTTCATTTTCAACCAGCATCCTGGCTTCTTCCCCTCCAGTATTTTTCCTCCTGGTAATTTAAGAAGAATTCCTACTGTATATATTAAAAAAAATGTATAAAATTGCCAATTAGTCTCATCAACATCCTTGAAATTTAAATATATATGTAAAGTTATTTTGCTTCATCTGCAGTTGATGTTTGTGTACTTGCTACAGAATTAACTTTGAGTGTCTGATGTCTAACCTGAAGGAGTCTGCTGTCGATATTTCAACTGAGTGTGTAAATTAAGTGGAATGGACTGTAGCCTAGCAGTTAACTTTTACTGGTGGTGTTTTTATCTCTGACACACTTAAGTAGGTTAAATTTGGAAAAAAACTTCTTTCTATTCTATTTAAATTTCCAAAAATGACTTTCTCAGAAGAGCATGAGCAGGTGCTAAAATTGCATTACCTATAAAGTTGTTGTTGCTATTTTTATTACTATTATGATTATTATTATGAAACCTTCTCTAAACACAAGAAGCCAGTCATGTCATTGCTTAACTGTCTGCTGAAAAGCACTTTGAGAATATGCAGAGGAAGGTAAAAACTTGATGGATTACAGTATTATGTCAGTAATCAAGATAGACAATCAGCTTCTGAGAAAATGCCAAAAAAAAGGCCTTTGATAAACAGGCAGAAAAAATGGGACAGAACACTGCGGGTCCTGTCCATAAACACATGAAAAATGGGATAGAGGAGGAAACGGATGCTTATATTGCAGAGCCTAGTTTAAAAATCCTAGCAGCATTACTAGAGAAATAAAGGATTAAATTAAATGAAGACAATTTGGGAGGTGGGGCATGGGGTTTATCCCAACTTTACAGCATTATTAAATGCCGCAACTTCAGAAGAGAAGCAGAAGGAATCAGCAAAAGAGAAACTCAAAGTGAACTCCAGGGAGTATATATGTTGTGAATCCTTTGAGATCCTTTTAGCTATGGAATAACTCAGAGAATCTCTTCAGGGGGTTTGTTTTCTGATTTTTTTTTTTTTTTTTTTTTTTTTTTTTTTTTTTTTTTTGTGACTGTGACTGCTGTTAAGCATTTGGGAGTTAATAAGTGTATTGGGTTTGCCTGGTTAAGATTTGGTGGCAGGGGTGTTGCAAGGATGGATTTTATGAGAAGCTGTCAGAATCTTCCTCCATCTCTGGCAGAGCCAATCCCTGTCGTCTCCAAAGACCCCAAGGACTTCATCCCGTGGAAGAGTGACCCACGTCACAGCAGTTTGAGGGGTGCTGTTGCCCATGGGAGGGACTGTCATTGCAGCAGGCCACAGAGAGCTGTTGCTCATGAGATGGACTCACGTTGCAGAAGTCCATGGAGAGCTGTCTCCCGTGGGAGGGACCCCATGGTGGAACAGGGGAATGACTCCTCTCCCTGAGCAGCAGGAGACATAAGGTGTGATGAACCGACCATAACCCACATTCCCTATCTCACTGTGCCTCTGGGAGAGGAGGTAGAGCTGAGAAGGAGGGGTGGGGGGCAGGGGGAAGGTGTTTTTAAGAGCTAATTTTCCTTCTCGTTTTACTTTTCTGTTTTTGTTAGTAATAAATTCAATTAATATCTAACCTGTTTTGCCCATGACACTATGTGGTGAATGATCTCTCCCTGTCCTTGTCTCAACTCATGAACCCTTGGTTATATTTTCTCTCCCCTGTCCAGTTGCGGAGAGGAATGATAGAATGGCTTTGGTGGAGGCCTGGCATCCAGACAGCATCAGCCCACTACAATAACTTTATTCAGCATTGTGGGGCTGCCATGCCATCATTCATTCCAAATGTTAGGCACCTGTTTTATTTATGGACATGCACAACAGACCTTTTGCATTCTAAAAAGAGTCCATTGTTAAACAATATATGACTCATTGAAGATTAGCAGTCAATATTTCCCCAAATAGCTGTAAAACATATGCATAATATGCATAATTTTCATCCTTTTTTTGGATGTGAATTATTTTACTGTATTTATATAAAAAATATTCAAAATAGCGAAGGCATATCTTCAACAATCATATTTGAAATATGTTCTTGGATGCCTGCCACTGATGCCAATTTTGGGAAAACATGTACATTGATTAGTTCTCGTGATAATAGCATCTATAAATTGCTTTAAACAGTGATGAGTGACAGACTGCCTTTTTCTTCAATTGTCTCCAATGGTTGTGTGAATGGATCCTGTTGCTAGAAAGGCAAAGGCAGATGTTATTTTTTAACTAAAACAAGCAAAGTCTCACTTCTCTGTGCAGCACTTGTTAAATTCCCTATAAGCTTTCATCAGAGCTAAAATAAGGATTACCAAGTCTGTATTGTTTTAAAAATGTATTAATCTATATGGTAAAAAAATTACTTTCTAAACTCCTGTGTCTTTGCAGAAGAACAATTAAATTATCCCTGTGGTTCTTTTTAATTCAGAGCATCAAATGTGTTTTTATTTTTTTAAAAAAAGAGAACAATTAAATTTTCTTACTTTTAAAAAAATAACATATACATATAAATAATTTTAGAACAATAAATGGGCTATTTAATTATTTTACAGTATTTAGTTATTAATGCTAAACAATTACATTTCCCCCTAAACAATTTTAGTTCCAGCAATATTTGAGCATTGTTAAAAGACAAGGGGTCTATTTCCATATATATACATATATATTTCCATATATTTTTTTTTCTTTTTTATTATTATTTTTTTCTTTTTTACTTCTGGTATTGTGTAAAAATGCAGGATATGCATCCCTAACTTTTTTAATCATATAATATAGAGTACTCGCCTTTTTTTTTTTTCTTTTTTTTTTGTGATTCAACTTTAACACGCTTCCACACCAAATTTTGCTTCTTAAAATTATTTTCACAGTGTTGTAAGCTGTAGTCTTTGAAATATAAGGTATAGAATACAAAAATTTTGTCGATTCTGAGGCAAACAAGTATCTCATTAGCTGTAGTTTCATCTGTTCCATATAGTTTGCTTTCCTTTATAATAAATTAGCATCAGAACAACACTGATGACATGCTTGACCTGTTGTTACATGAGGTAGTTCAATCACTACTCTGGGCAGTGTAAAATACCATTGTTGTTCTACCATACATGTTACATAATATCACACATATATGTCATGAAATATTGAAATGAATTCAGTTTTTTAAAGTTTTCATTGAAGTCAGATTTTCAGAAATTGCTTAAAACCAAGGACACAGCCACTAGGTAAAGCTGTGTCATAACGACATATCATATTTTTAATGGCTGTTACATAAATTACTGTTTAACACAGTATTTGTCTTAAAAAAGCTTCTTGAAATACACTCTAGAAGTTCATCAATCCAAACTAATGAAAAATGTAGCACAGAAACTACAATAATTGTTTAAAAATTCATATTTTAAGTAATAGTTTTCTGCTAGAATATTAACTCAATACTCTTGCACCTGATTTCTGGGCAATACTGGAGAATTATGTCATATAAAAGAAAAGGAACATTCTTCTAAAAGTTGAGGATGAGAGATAAGTCATGGATGAAGGACAGGGATACTAGGTGCCTTCTCACAAGAATTAAGCTCAGCCATCCCTGCTATTTCTGTGAACTATATAGGCATCTCCTCAAATCTTGGCTTTAAACAAAAACAAACAAACAAAAAAACTAAAAAATTATTGATTTCCTCAAATGCAGATAATCCACACATAATAAATAATAAAACCATTTGTGTGGTATAGTTAAAGCACAGATGCTTAGAACACATCACATTCTCCAGGCAGGCAACCTGGACTGGTCTCTGATGCTGTGATATGAAAAAAACTGAGATCTATTCCTTTCTTGAGAATACTCATTGTATTCACATTGCAATCCATTTTTTACCCCATCTGAATCATTGTAATCATTATCATCATTAAAACTGCAAATGTGTCTGTTTTTTTTCCCCATATATTCTTTTAATGTGGACCTTGTAGGGTCTAGAAGATGCTGATAAGGAGTACTAGCTTGTAAGAGAAAAGTAATTTTTCTTACAGAGACATTCACAGTCTAACACATTTAACTATATATAATATATCTGTCAAACATGGAATACAGTAATTTATGCCACCTAGACAGATTGGATCACAATTCATAGAGATAAGAATTCTCTCTATCTAAGGTGTAGGGCCAACATTTTATCTACTGATCTGAACAGCACCAATATCACTCCAGCAGATTTATCAGCATGTGCTGGCTGGATTTTTTTTCCCCTACCATCTGCAGCATATGCAAACACATTGTGAGGAAATCACAAATCTCCCACTGAGGTAATTTTTCTTTGTTCTTACTGCTTGCTTAGAAGTACATAACCTATCACCAGGTAGCATAATAAAAAGTACCTACTTCTGTTGTAAGTTGCTTTTTATTTTGGGCAACTGTCACAAGATCAAAGAGGTGATTTAAATACTAATTATTAACCAGATCAATGAAGACTCCAACACCGTAAATGTGCTAATTACTGAACAGACACAGATGCATGCTACACCACAGACAAAATTCAGTGACACTTTCTTCCTGGAAAGAGATTACACGTGGTTTGAATTTTTATTTCTTTACTTTGCTGCTTTCCTCATGAATATTGGTGTATTTTTGTAGAAAGTAATGCCATGATTCAGCATAAATAGCAGGTTCTACATCCATAACTAATTCAATAAATGAATAAAACTAATCCCTTAAGCATAAAGGTTAGTCTGACTCTAGGCTGTGGCACTTGCCTTCATGGGTGTAGAAATTTGCAAGAGCAGTCTAGAGGTTTTTGCATGCTTACTATGGGAACAGTAGAAAGAACTCAAAAGGAACTGTGAAGCTTCTTACCCAGTAGTTATTACTGCAAAGCCAATCCTCCATTTAGCTGCTTAGCACGTATGTATTTCACTTGTATACGTTGAGACTGCCTTTCATGCTGAACATATGTAGGTGCTGAAAGTGAACTGTAATGCTTACTTTTGTTTACAGAACTGTCAGTGAGTGCAGTTAGCTTGACTTCTAACACCCTTTCAGTGCATTTTCTCAGTATTTAGACCTTCCCAGTATGTGGAGGATCTTATTCTACCCTTAGAATGACCAGTGGTTTTTACATCCTAGTCAAAATTTCTATTCTTTAATTATGCTGTTCTCTGAGATACAGAACTTACTCCCTTCTCATTTTCTAGCACATCCTCTGGAATGGTAGCACTGGCCCAAGGTGGAAAAGTGCCTGAAACAGGGCTATTCTGTGTTGCAATGCATGCTTCTCATGGGAGTAATTGGACTAAAGAGGCCCCTTACACATTCTTGCAAAAACAATCTTTATTATTATTTTTCTATATCACTTACCAGTTCTACTTGCACTTCAAAACAAGTAAGAACATCAATACAAAATGGATCCAATAGAAATAACATCCCCTGCATCTGCCAGGAACAGTTTGTACCAAGGAAATACTGGGCATATGTTGATGTGACAGTCACTGGCAGGGCTTGGTTGCATATGCTGCACTGTCAAAACACCTTTTTAACTGTCTCAGAGGGAATACGATGTTTTCCTTTTCATTTTGAGATAAAATACAGAAAACAAATTACTTTCTGGAAAGTTTCAAATAGGTGTTCTTATCTAGAAACCACAACAAAAAAAGTTTTTGGTTTTTTTTTCCCCCTAAGTTTTAGTGCTCTATTCCTGTGTCCATGAGATCTGACTCAACATCTTTCAGGGCAATATACATAAGGTCAAATTATATAATAAGTTTGTCATAACTATAGATTGATAGCCTGCATATCTAAAGTAATTGCGATTGGGTATTCTAGAAATTTTAATACTGTTCATTCTTTAGAGGTGAACAGAAGAACATGTAATGCTTTCTCTCATATGATAGACAAATCATACACATATGTGCACTTGAGTTTTCGTATTTTTGTGTGTATGTACATACACATGCATGAGCCCATTGACTATCTTCAACTATCACCTTTCAAAATACTAGTGAAACTGAAAAAACCTCACTAGATTTCCCCAGAAAGATATTTTTTCCATTCACCTTTTAAGCAAAACAAAAGAGGCAAGTCAAAACATAAATTGCAGACCCAGTCTTGAAAACACTTTCTTTTTCCAAAACTCTTGGAAAAGGAATGAGTTTAGCAACATACCCAAACGACAAAGGAACAGGTCCAAGTCCATTAGAGTCAGAGAGATTCTTTCCATTAGCTAAAATTGGTTTGGGATGAGACTCATGGCACATGTTTTTTAGTGATTTTACTAAAAATGTGACAGGAATGACAAAAACACATTAAAATTACATCCTGAAAGTGTGCTTTTGTGCTATACTGAAAATAGATGCTAGATCATCTTTAAAAAGAGAGCCCATCATGATTGTTGAATAATCAGAGTAATACTCATCCAGATGCCATAATGAGATTTATGTAAAATATTGTGTGGGAAGAAATTATAATTGCTTTTTTGTTGTTGTTGTTGTTGTTGTCACAGAAGAGAAGATTTCATTTTTCAATTTCTAGCCTTGTGAAGTTCAGTTAACAGGCAGAGATTATAGTTTAACTCCAGTTTATCACTACCTATACTGCAAATGCGTACATAAAAAATGTATACACATCTGGTAGCAAAATTTCCAAGCCTTAGCCTGAAATCAGATGATACAAATATTTCTGTGATATTTTCTGTGAATTTTGGGGTTTATGAGCACTAAATGCTTTTCAGTTTTAGATTTTATATTTGAGACAAATGATACTGTCTCTCAATATCAATTACCAAAAAAAAACCCAAGAATTAATCACCTGAAATATAATAATTCAATTGCCATGAATGCTTTTGACACATTCTGTTTGAAGAGAATTACCTAACTATGCTGAACTGATAGTGAGATAATTCACAGTAGCAAAAGCAAAAATAGCAGACACTATTTTGTATCAATTGTGTACCTCCTTAGAGAAACTGAACAATTCATGTGGAGAAGAGATGCATACAAAGTACATCTAGGCAGCTCTCCGATTGGTTTCTCTTCTATCTTCTGAAATATCTTATGTTTATCATGGTTTATTCAGCTTCACTTCAGCCTTACCACAATCTCAGCAGTTTATATTTGGAAATTGCGTATTGCTCTACTTTGTAGTTCAGAGAAGTAGAACATCTCTGCCATGGAAAAAAGCTGAGGGAGGTGGGGCTGTTCGGGCTGGAGAGAAGGCCCCAGGGAGAGCTTGGTGCAGCCTTTCCATACTTAAAGGGATCTTATAAGAAAGACTGAAAGACCTGTGGTGACAGGATAAGGGGTAATGGTTTAAAACTGATACATTTAGATTAAATATGAGGGATACAGATTAAATGTAAGGGAGAAATCCTTTACTCTGAGGGTGATTGTGGTGGGTTGACCTTGGCTGTTGCCAGGTGCGCACCAAGCTGCTCCATTTCTTCCCTTCCACAGCTGGAAGGGGCAAAGAAAACTGTAACTGTGGGGAAGGGAAGGGAAGGGAAGGGAAGGGAAGGGAAGGGAAGGGAAGGGAAGGGAAGGGAAGGGAAGGGAAGGGAAGGGAAGGGAAGGGAAGGGAAGGGAAGGGAAGGGAAGGGAAGGGAAGGGAAGGGAAGGGAAGGGAAGGGAAGGGAAGGGAAGGGAAGGGAAGGGAAGGGAAGGGAAGGGAAGGGAGAATGCAATACAAGATAAGCCATTTCTTGTAAAAAAGCTTAGATCAGCAGTAGAGAAATGTGTATGCAAAGCAATAGATTTGCACAATGTGGGCTAAATCACTGCTTGTAAAGAAGTGGAATTTAACACCTCAATAGTTTTAAAACTGTTTACTTTTTTGATGTGTACATTTCTTTTTATTTATTTCAGTTGTTAAAACATTGTCTAGTGTAATATCACTTCTGCAGCACAGGAAGCCAACAAGGAACAAACGTTTCTGGTAGGAATCCATAGATGAATCAGAATAAAAGGTAGGAAGTTTAGAATTCTCAAGGCAGAGAACACCATGGTAGGACTAGGGTACACCCTTACAACTTCTCATTACTAAAGCTCTTCTTTTCAGAACTGTAGTAACTATATGTCACTGCAATCTACACAAGTAATTTCTTATTTAGCATGGAAGAGCAAAGGAGAGGTTGGAATAAGTAATTAGATTCCAACTTTTTTCTTGTGCATTACCAGTAGAATTAGGAAATTTTTTCTGTGCATGCAAACAAATTCTGCACAGATTAATACTGATAAATGCTAACACATGAGTTTAAATATATCAATATGTTAATAGGTTATATATTGATACATGTAAAATTCAATGTGGATATTGAATATATATATATAATATCAAAGACTTTGAATGTAGAAGACATTATTTAGTATCTGATAAACATAACCTTCTTTCTCATGGTACCACATGAGAAAGACAGAGAGTGAAACAAAAAAAAGAAAATGAGGAGATGACAGAAAGAGAGAAAAGAAGGATGGGAGAACAGGAAGGCAGAAGGAAGAGAGGGATGGAGGGAGGAAAAGGAAAGTTTTTCTGAAGGTCTTCTCTGAATGGGGTTATATAGAGTACAGTTAATGAAAAAGTATTCATCAGTGCCTTTTCCTTAGTGGTGGAAAGTTTTCTGACATAATTCCAACATTTGCAGTGAGTAGGCCATCAGGTCACAGGGTTGAGGGACAGGGTGAAGGGAGGGAAAAAGATTATTACAAATCATTGAAGAGTTTTGTTACCATCAGATTTCTGAGTTTAGACTAATAGTACTATTCAGTAGTGCTAAAGAAATAATGCCATTATGATCACTATCAGGAAATCTGTTATTGAAACCTTCATTAGCCTAAACATATATAACTACAATTTTCTATATGTGGCAAACATAATTTTAAAAAGTCAAAACTAAAAAAAAGCAGTGACATTTAATATCATTATTTCTGTGAATATTTTGGTAAATCTCTTGTGGCAATCCTCTGCAGTCCAAATTATGTTGCAGTCCACTCAGAGAAGTTGAATATTAGATTCCTGACTTTCATTTATCCACTGTGTGTTTTATTTTACTCATACTGTTACCATATCTGGGTACAGAAAAGCTTTATCTAAAGTCCAAATAACACATATAGGCTATAGAGAAAATAAATATTATTCTAAGAAATTTGATAAAATGATTAATGAAATGTAATCTATTAAAATAATTGCAAATTAGATGAAGTTCCTCAGAAGGACTCCTTAAAATTGAAGTGTTAGGTCTCTATTTTCCCTGGACAGGACCTGAAAATAATTTTGGTCAGCCCTTACCATGCAGTGTACATTTGTTATTGACAAATATGTAAGCTCAGGGCAAATGCAGAAAAAGATTGTTTTAGCAAAAAAAAAATTGATTTATGGAGCAAAAGACTACATGCAATAGTTTATTAAAGTATGTCTGGTTCATTTTCATCTTAATTTAATGAAGAAGTAGATTCCAGGACACAGTGAAGTCTGCAGTTCTCATAAATGTGTTTCAAAAATTAACCAGTGGGGAACCCCTAAACTGAATCCAATAAAAAGCATTTGAAATTACATTTTCAGAGTGCTCAGCAACAAATTCTTTTTAATTGTTTATATTGACCTTGCTTTTCCAATAAAAAAAATCCTCTTTTAATGTGTAATGTTTCCCTGAATAGAAAAGACTTAATTAGGCTTCATTTCCACAATCAGGAATCATGAACAGATTATAATTTGCATCGCAGTACTGTGGAGTATCATTAAGGTTACATTTGGTATGGTAGTTATAAGAAATAGTATTGAATAAATATCTGCAGCCTAAGGTCAAACATTATAATGAAAATCTAAATCTTAAGACATAATTGTTGTTTTTTTTTTTTTTTCCTGGATGTTACTTTCCACTGTAGAAAGGCTGCAGAGATTGAAGTAGGCCCATGCATACATGACTGATATTTTAATCTCTTACAATACAATAATTTTGAGGAAATTTTCATGATTTATTATACTGAATTGTTAAAAGTATTCTCAATCAGTCAGTTTTGATGGGTTTTAGGCTTAAGGAAAAAAAAAATTTATTGTGAGTAAAAGTTAACATGAAATCCATTTCTCCTTTTGTAGCTGTCATTATTCTTGTTTTACTTTGTTTACCACGGTGAGACAAAAATCTTCTAAGCAGCATGAAAACTTTTTTGATAAACACTATACATAGAAAATGCACATTCTAATTTTACTACAGACACTTAGAATAGTCATCCTAATTATTTGTTAATTGTAAACAGAGTTCATAGACAAGCAATTTTGTTACTGTACTTTTTTCTTCATCAGCTTTTAAACTTCTGTAGGAGAGAGGGAAGGGCAAAATATGTATCACTGTCAAATATTTCTTCAAACACAAATATATCTACAAAGATAACTCATGAGTCATTTGGCCTGAAAAAGTGCTCACCTTTCTCTCATCTTCAGAACTGAATAGCAGAGAGTGTTTTAATGGTACACAGAGCTATATATCAGTGCTGGAACCATATAAGAGTACTAAAAAAAGTGCAGATGCAGGAAGGCAGCTACAACAAGGTATCTTACCTCCTCACACCCCCATATTTACTTTAAATGAAAAAAAAAAAAATTAAACATTTAAATCCTATTTTCCCCTGAATAAAGTTTTCTCTTTATATATCTATAGTGTAAACAGAAATATAGGGACTTCTATTCATACTGTCTGGATCTGTACCCAAAGCAATCATTTTTTTCTTTACTGGCAACTTACACTTAGCAGGTAGAGAAGAGAAAGAGATTGTAATGAGATTTTGAGGAGTTGGTCTCCAAAATGTTTTGCCCTTCACCTGTCAGTCCTAAGAATTGGAGGCTACAGGAAAGCAAAATTGCTTGAGTAATGGGACCTGGTTTTCCATCACTATTGCAAGCATTTGAGCTCCACTTGGAAAATACCTGAATATATATATTCAACTAGCTCTAAATTTTGACCAGCATAACACCGCCTATTCAATATGTGAGTATGCATTCAGCAGAACCTGAAAAATAAATGACAAATCTTGGTTGCAATTGCACCATGCAGATTTAATGTAAAGTGTGATAGCTTCAGATATGTTGTTTTCAATAATACAAATTCAATTCCTTAGGAAAAACATTGTATTTATTCATAGCAGAATAGCCGATGCAGCTGTATTGGGTTACCTTGAATGGATATGTGTTGTCTGGAAATATGCATTGGATGGGCAATTACTTCTGACTAAAAAAGCTGGAGTTGAGAAAATAAATGTATTGATGTAAATGGAAATATATTGATTCAACAAAAACTTACTGTCTTCTGTAATATATGTTTGGAAAGAAAATGCATTTTTGTACAAAAAGAGAATTCTATTATTTGGATACTGTTATTGATTTAAGAAGCAATTGACAATATATCAGATTCAGCAAAATGGCCTTGATTTCAGTGTCTATTGCCTGTATTTTTCTGAAATTCTACTGTGTTAAATCAAACAAACACAAATCCAATTCAAGTGTTTCCAGGCTCAAAAGCATTGTGACAACCCCATGCAGTTGAACCCTGTCAGTCTTTAAGAAATTGTGAGGATTTATTTTGGATTCTTTAGTTTTTAGTTGTCTTTATTTACATTTCTGAGACAACAATTTCAATAATGGATGAGCTGCCCCTCATTAACAGCTCTGATTTCTTATTGATGCACATCCTTCACAGCTATGTCTTTGTTTGAATTAGCTCCATAAACCATATTTAAATACTTCTTCTAAACGTTTGCTCAGAGAAGACTTTAATTCCACCTTTATTTTCCTGAGGAATGGAGTAGCTTTCATGTGGATTGTCCTTTTTCATGTTCCACTAGAAACTGAATAAATTTCCTCTTCCTTGGAAATCAGCAGAATTCATTGCCATCTTCTATTTCAGACTTGTTTCTAATTTTTTTTATAAGATACAGATTTCTATTTTCCTGTTTCCTATGGGAGATTAATCTTTTACCATGGAATTAACTGCTAGGAAAATATGATAATCATAAATAATAATATCCTACTCCTTCCTAAGTCAATGATATGTGTGATTCCATGAGTTTTCTATGAGTTTTGATGCAAAAAAAAAAAAAAAAAGAAAAAAAATTGTAAGACATTTTATCTCAAATAACATTTTTCATTAAAATATTTACATTTGTTAAATTTTAAATTATTTGATAACATATAAATTTATTTTTCAAATTCTATCACATTTAGTATTTGTTTCATGTCCTATTGCAAAACCAGTCTTTACAATCACCAGTTCCCTAGATTGATAGGTTTTAACTCCAAAAATATACTGCTTCATATTTTATCTCCTGATTCCTGCGTGTACTCAGTTGTTGATACCTTATTTCATCCCCATATGTTCTTTCTTTTCTTTCTGCTGTTTCTTTGCCTTTCTGCAAGCTTCTTATTAGTCCCTGCACAAACACTGTTAAAGTCAGTGAGGCTCTGCTCTCCTCTTCCTTGCATTGAATTGACTCAGTTCTTGGACTAGAGTCCTGACAAAAATAAATTGGGGCACTCAGTTACACTATATTTCAGTCCTCTAGGCTTAGACATTCCTTCCAGTAAGCAAATTTTTATAATAGAATGTAGTATCAGTGTATTCATCTTTGGTAATGGATTTCGTATAACTAAAGTAGAGAAAGGTGGATTTTACATACTTACCTAAGGAACAGTTTACAAGCACCCAAAACACTGCACAGTAGGCTGAGAACCCGAATAGTAGACCCAGAAAGTAACATTAGTAGTATTTACTTGGATTATGTCCTAGTGGAACTAAGACCATCATGGTTTAGCCCTGTTTCTGGCAGATGAGGGAGTCAATTTGCTGGCCGCTAACTGGCGTTCAAAATCAGAAAAGCAAACTGAGCTTGAAAAATTAATTAAAAATTTAATATTAAAATATGAATATTTCAGAACATATTTGTATAATTGAAATGTGTTGTATTAGGGAAGTTAGAAGAAAGTTAAGGTAGAAACTACAGTGCATTCCTGTTGCAGATTTTCTTGGGCTGCCCACAAGCACAAATCCCAAGAATGGACTAAAGTGGTAATCACAGAGTTGAAAACTGGTGGAAATAGAGTGGTCAGAACTGTTAATTCCTGGAACTGGTCTCTATATTTCAGATTACAGGGAAGGAGGGGAAGGGAAGCAGTATTTTGATAGCATGATAATTTGGCTGAGAATTTTTTTTTCACATAAATGTAAAGTAAAGCAAAAGGATAAAAAAGGGAATACAAAATAATAGCACAATAATAGCAATTCGAAATAAAATTCACCTAAGAAATACCATCTGCACATTCTATCTGTTAAAAGTGCAAATGGCATTATGAGCTTGTTTTGATAGTTCAATAAAAAAACTGTTTATGATGGCATAGAGGAAAACAAATTATTGAAGACCAGGGACCACTTATGTTTATGTGTGTGGCTAAATATAACTGAAATAAAGATGAAAGTTACATTAAAATAATTATAGCAATGATTAAAATATATTATGAAATACGTGATTGCATGCACACCAGTATACATATTAAACAGCTGGTCAAAACATCAGCTAGTGTAGATTGTTTGTTCAGTTAGCTGTAAATATTTAAACAAGAAAAAATATTATATCGGCAAGGGAGCGAGAGGTGAAGACAGGAAATTATTTTCTCTCACCATCAAACAGAGCTATAGTATAAATAATTTCTAGCACTTCTGAAACCTTTGAAATAGCTGTGCTGTTTTTCCTTTAAAGAAAGCAAGAAAATGCCTTGGTGATGTTACTCAGTTCAGATGACAGGACTAAGTTCTGATTGTGATAAGAGACTTCAAAGTCAGTCTGTAGAGGTTCCTTTGTTCCCTTTCTCCCAAAGACACTTATATGTAGTAGAGCAGTTCTGATAGGAATGACTGAAATTTCATTATTTCCTCCTGGAAAAAGAAATAGGTCTCACTACAAGCAAGATTGCTAAATCTGGGTATCACTTCTGACTGAGGCAGGTATTCAGTTCTGGATTTGACCTGAATTTATTTAGCACAGGCCTACGAACTGGTTCTGCTGAAACAATGCTGAAATGGAGGTCTATTCACCAATTAATATTATGCTTAATCTAGTACGTTCCCACAAAAAAAAAGATTTTTCGTAAGCTGCCATTTTCCATAACTACATATGTAACAAAATAGTTTCCAAAAAATTCTGATGAAGATAATAAAATTCTGTAAAAATATCCTCTGATTAATTAATACAAAGTCAATTTTGTGAGTGTGCTTCTAATTACTCTCCATCCAATGAGGTCACATGTCTTTCCTTTATTAGATCTTTATTTCTGTGAGTTCTTGAAAACACAATATCATGAAGTTAAAATTTTTTTGTGTTTTTAAGAGGGCTTATGAAGTGTTGGGTAAAGTGTTTGGAAAACTGAAGAGATTTTACTCCAACAAAATGAGAACAGTTTGGAAGAAAGAAAACTCAGCTCAAACTCTACTCTTTGAATCATAATGTGCTGCATTTATAGATTTAAATCTCTGATCTTAAGTTTTCCACCTGAAAAGTTTTGTCTTGATTCAAAAAGAAAGCTAAAACAAAAAGCCTTAGCAAAATAAGAACAACTCCTTACAAGGACCTATAGACTTTGATTTCAAAGGGGACATACATAATCCATGCAAGGAAAAAATGTGAACTGTATAAGTAAATAAAACATGAGTTGTTTTTTTTGTGTTCTAAAAGCATAATCTCTGACAAATTCATTCTGCATTACTTTGGATGTAATAGGACACTGTATATCACTGGCTGTTATAAGTTTTTAAGAAGGGTTTTTTTGGGGGAAATTTGTGGTTTTTTGGTGTTACATAGAATAAAATGTCAATAAGGATATATGTTTTACTGAAATAACTTTATTTTTAGGTTCACAAAGAAAATCTCCTGCTACAATTTTGGAGAACATGCAAGAGAGTTATTTTTTAAAGAAAGAAATGAGGGTCTATAAAAGTACATAATAATACAAAAGTTAATAATAGTAATAATGAATAGATACAAATAAAATAATAGTCATAGAAGCACAATGGGAACAGTGATACAACAGCAGCTGAGTATTAAAGCAGTAAGTCACAGCACTCCAGTTTCCTGAGCTCTGGAGAGAAACATGAAGGTTTTCCACAGTCTCATAACTAACCCTTGTGTCTTACCTGATGAAGATTCAAAATTGCACTCCTGGGATAAATAAGCCAATGGCAGAGGTGTTGAACATCCTCCCAGGCCCTAAACGATACTCAAAAGGCCAGGTGACTGAGCCTGTTCTGAAGGTCTGTTAGAATAGAAATTTTTGTTGTTGTGTAGTCATCCTTTAATTACTTTTGAGATTGTTTTACTAAGAAATCTTGCCCATTCTGAGTCACAGATAATGTGGGGCACATTTTCTTCACTGTAATAGATATGTGGTCCAGCAACCAGAAAGCAATCTGAGGAATGCAAATAAGGAAAGTATTTCATTTGGGGAAAACTTTTCATTTGTTTTGTGTAAATTTTGCAGTTAAGAAGGATAACTGTCAATGAATCAACTACTCTAAAGAGATTGAAATTCACTGTTCTAAGTCTATATTTCAGGAAATAAGTGACTTGTGGTAAGAGGAAGCATAATCAAATACAGCAATGGTGGAGTTTTTGATGAAAAGACCATGCCTGCTAGTATTTATCTGTATTCCTAAGTGACCCAGCTTTGATTGCATCAGCTCCTGCTCTTTCCACAGTGCACATTGCTGGTAAAACACATTCCTATACACAAAGGGCTTGTACTAAGCTGAACTGCAAGAGCTTTATGCAGTTAATCATACATCCCCCTAAGAATACAGTACTGTAGAAAACTTGTCTTAAAGTAATATAATTTCAGGTTTCCAAAGCAGTTTCTACATAAAAAAACTGATGACAACCACAACAGGGAAAAAAAAAATCCCAAATGAAACCAAAAAACAACAAAACAAAACAAAACAAAAGAGGAACAAAGGACCACAGTAAGCATAATTCCTGCTTTTGCTAAAAACAAGGTGAGAGTTCACCATCTGCTTTATATTATTTTCATAACCAAGCTTCATTCCATTGTATTTTGGATTGGTTAGGTAATGATCTCTATTTTTTCTTCTTTTTTATTTCTTTTTTTCTTTCAATGTTCAGTCTTCCCTAGCTGCACTACTGCCAGTTACAAAACTGAAAACTAAATGAGAGATATAGACGTAGATATAGACTATATGGAGAGATATCTATGGATAGATATCTATAGATAGATATATCCTCATAGATGCATATATATACATATAAACTCAACATTTTCTATAATCTAATTTACTGTTCAGTCTGTTCAATAAGCAGGCTGGAATGTTCATAAGGCAGCTGCCCTGGAAGCTTGCTCCCGCTACATTCTTTGCCTGGAAAACACCTGTTCAGCAATTATATGGCCAGCAGCACATTAGCAACATTGCCTGCTGGATTGCAGGTGTTTGAATCTATAGGGAGAAGGTCATTACATTACCATTACTCTCCATCTGGCCCTAAGAAAGCTAAGTGTATATGGGCTGCTGAGATTGTTCACTTCAGAGGATATCTCTCTGTCCATTTGTCATCAAACAGTATATGCCACACTTCCTGAATTTCTAAGGTGCTAGCCATTAGCAATTTCTAGCTGTGAGGCTTATTAAAAGTACTGTTCCAAGAGGATTTACTCCTTAGTCTGCACGCACACTAGCAAAATACTTTGGAGTTCCTGTGCGTCCACTCCCTTTGTTTGCCTGATTTTACTATAATTTTGATAAAAAATTTTCTGTGCAGAAATGGAGTTTGGACCTGGATTTTTGTATTGCCTGCTGATGTCAGACCAACAGCAGAATACTTGATAGCAAATATTTCAGTGTAGAGACACTGACACTGACCTACTAAATATGAAAGAGTAGAGGTATTTCTGAATACATTTTTTTGTTGAATTCAGTTGTGATACATATCAATCAGAAGGGTAAAACCAGAGGAGGTGTGCTTTAACTTTGCCAAACCACATTAATGTAACATTATTTCTGTAAATTCATAGAGAAACAAACATTTAGATGGAAGGAAATATTTTCCAGCTTTTCACAGCTTTCTTACTGGAAATATGCTGGCAGTTTGCCACTCGCTAATCCACAAGTGCGCCTGAAAACTTTTTGTTATGCTTACAACTGCCCAAGCACCTCTCACTGTTTCCATGCAAATCCAGATATGCAACTGAGTAGATGCTATAGCTATGTCCTGTGTCTATGGAAAGAATAAAATTTACCATGAGAAACTGAATGGACCAAGTACTGGGATTTAATGAAATACCTCGGATGAAAATCAGATTAATATATTAGTCATTTAGACAGAAAGAAATTGGACCAATTTGTAAAAATATAGAGGGGTTTATAATAAGAATTGATGTCTTTATGGATATTGCTGTATGATGTATTTAGCTACAGCACACAGGAACAAAACGCATGATCCAGAACATTTTCTGCAGTCCTATCTTCTTACCAAGTCAATAAACAAAGGAGATTATTTGTACTGGTATGATACTCTCAAGGAGAAATATTTGGCCTGTGAGTCCCAGTTTTCTGTTCTCACTTACTTCCTAGAGGTGGTTGATGCCCCAAGCCTGCCAGTGTTTGAGAGCATTTCAACAGTGCCCTTCACAACATGCTTCAGATTTTGATCAGCCCTGGATTGGTCTGGCAGTTGGACTGGGCAATCACTGTAGGCCCCTTCCAACTGAAATAATCTTTTCTACTTCTACTTCTATTCTATTCTATTCTATTCTATTCTATTCTATTCTATTCTATTCTATTCTATTCTATTGAAAAGTCTTAGCTTTTTTCTCTTTTAAAATTCTTTATTCTTCCATATTTACTTTGTGTTTTGTTTGCATGGTGTTTGTTGTTGTTGTTTGGGTTTTGTTGTTTGTTGTTTTTTTTTTTTTTAAATCCTGGTTTGGTTTTGGTTAGTATGTTGTTTGGTTGTGAGGTTTTTTCCCTTTTTTTTTTTTTGTTTTGTTTTGTTTTGTTTGGGGTTTTGTTTGTTTTGTTTTTGTTTTTGTCCTTAGTATTGTCTTAGTGCTAGAATAGTATTAAGTTGCTCTGTAGAATAATTCAGATTTTTCAAAATCAGTTGTGATAAATAAAATGTAAAATCATTGTCACTAGATGCAACAATGCATTATTGTCTCTTATGGTCTGGGTATGCAATTGCCTCAAGTGAGGGCAATAAATCCAGTTAATTTTTGTTTTCAATAACTTTCTGATACATTTTTGGGACATACTTATGATCATATGCTATTCTAATCATGTCTAGTTTATGTGAAAGATGCAACTTTTTACATTAGTTTTGTTCGTATATTTTTTTTAAAAATACTTGCTTTCATTGAAGTGTAAATTCAGCTTTTTTGTTTTCATTGAAGAAATTCAGACTAATAATACATGTTAACAGGGTTGAAAAAATTTGTAGAAGACCAATTTTTAATTCCAGGAGGAATCACTTCACAAAAAATTAGTAGTTTTGAAAAGTGGATGAGAAACACATAAGTGAGAAAACAGAATTTCAGCTCTTTATCTGCTGAGGTGTTTATCTCCTCTCAACAAAATAAAATCACCCTCTTCAGGTGTGATCCTAATAAACAAATCCTAAAAATGAAATGGAACTAAATAATGAATGCAAATGTTGTCTTTTCATTATGCTGTAAACAAGCCTTTCTTGATGAACATTTTTTTCCTATCTGTGTATTAGCTTTGTGTTGACCTGCCTGTACTGCTCAAAACTGGCTACATGTTGGCAAGATGCAGGGAGGCATAAGACAGGGTATGACTCAGTCAAAGTAAAAACAAACACAAGGAAGAAGAGAATGGTAAATAGACATTAAAGAGATCTGATGTGATGGAATTATTGTAAGATCAGTTTGGTATTTGTGTAGCATGATTTGGTGCAGTCAATACAAAAGCCACTTTGGGAAGTAGTGGAACAGTGTCAAATAAACAAATAGAAATAAAATTTCCTTTACACAGCAAAGCACTCTGGTGTCAAAAGACAGGCTTAGAGTTTATAGGGGTTTAGCTCTATAAAAGAGATATTAGCAAAGGTGAAGAAAACTGCCACTTTTTCTAGTGTGTGTTCACATTTTTTCTCTTGTTTTGTGGTTGAATTTAAAAGCATAGAATTTTTAGCTAAACCATTTGCCTGACTGATGAGGTTCAATTGAAAGCTTGAATCAGGCTTTGATAGCAGTTAGCTGTCAGCATTTTGACACATGAACTAATTAAATTTACAGTGCCTACTTCTTGCAATATTTTCAGTTTAATAATATGCAATAGATTAAAATTGCATATTACATAACAGGAAAGTAAATAATTTATTAATAATATTTTGAATTATTTAAAATTATTACTTAAACATTTTTAATTTCAGTATCTTTGTGTTTTTTATAACAATCTAAAAGTTGAAGTATCAAAATAATTTATAATTTAGTGTTTCATTTCTCAAAAATTCCAACTTATTAAATAACATTTCTGTTTTAAACGAGCAGCTTTATTTAAGACTATTAACTTTAATGTGCTCAAGTATTATTATAAAAATGTGTATGAGATTATAATTTAATGTGCCAATAACTGCTTTTTTGCAAATTACAAATTCTTATGTAAATCCACTATAGCTTTTTTTTTTTAAGTACAGTGATTGCAGAAACTCTCAGTAAATATAGAAGATATGGGAATTTTGAAAATGCTGGACTGAGGTAAAAATAAGTTTTTCAAAAGAATGAAAACAGAAGACTAGTTTTCTCAAAAAATATTTATTTTTAGAAAATTTTAAATGTATCAATGAAGAGTATCTAAAGTAGAATCAATTGACATATCTTGCTTAAGTTTTGAACATTTCATACAGGATGCAACCAATAGTGACCAAGGGTGAGAAGCAAAGCATTTTCATAGGTAAAAAACACTCAGAAAAACTGTAATAAAGAAGCAGTTTGGATAATGTAAAAACAAAAATGCACATATTTTCTGTTTCAAGAAAACTATTGCTTTGGACATTTTTGTTTAGTTAGCTCTTTTCCAGAGATAAGTCATGAATCAATTTTGACCAAATAAATCCCTTCATCCAGAACTTTCAGGTCTAGGCAGGGGAAAATATTCAGTTGCAAAATTTGATAAAACAATTGTTTTGTGAGTGTATTACATATGTTATGGGTGCCTAGTAAACTTCTAATGATCAGTCAAAATGCTACAGGAATGCAAAATTCATCTGTGTGTTATGCCTAAATTTTCCTTTTATAACTTTTATGTCAAATATTAATGTATGAACTCTGTGTAGATGGAGTTTCTGTATGAAGAAGCTTCCAATTTTAGTATATTTTTATGAAGTTGCAGGTTCTACCTGTTCAGATGGAAGAAGCAATTCAGGCATGAGAAAGCTCAGAGCTGAATTTACACTTCAGTTCCTGCTCCAGCCTCATTTGCTTGTCTGAACAACCAGGGCAGACAGATAGAAGGGCAGGAGGATGGCAGAGTCAGAGTGGGGAGAGGTGGTGACACGGAAGAACCAAGGGGAACTGAATTTGTGTCTCATCACAGAGGTCTTTAGAGGGCTTAAAACACAGAAAGGAATATCTTATGCTCATCTTTAACAAAATTAGAGGGTCTGTGCTTATTTTAACAAAAAATACAAAGACACAATTGTTCTTAGTACATTAAAATATGGTCTGTGATACATCAGTATTTGTAATGCCTTCAATTCTAAAAGTGTGAAACCCCACTAATTCCTTAGTGTCTATATGTAAACCCAAATACCAACTTCTTTTAATACTTTTCAGTTTTACTAAATTCAGTACACAGTTCTGTAAATGAAACATAAGATTGGAAAAATGGTCAACTTACAATTGATAAAGGACTTAAGAAAATATATTTGTCTAAGGTGTGGTAGAATGCAGCTCTACCAGAGAATTTCTTCTTCAGAGTCTCTAATACTTCTTAGTCTTTCTACTTCATCTCTCAGCTCTGCCACTAGGCTGAGCAGATCATCGACCTGAATGCTCCTCACACAGCTGTTTTCTCTGCTGCCCTCTGCCACTACACAAGTAAGGAATCACACAAAAGTTGCATTTACATATTGTGTTGAGAAAAGGACGGCCATTCATCTGAAAATTTGCTGGGATAGTTTTATCCTACTGTTATAGCCTCCTCAGTCCTTCATGGTCATTTGTCACGGGAAATGTCATAGTCTTGTATGTATGACAGCCACAATATTAGTTACCTAATGCTTGCCAGTATAGAGAAATATGAAGCCACTTTATTGCTCTTTTTCTTCTCAATGAATATTGACATCAAATATGACACCAAGATTTCAAACTGGAATCTTTTATGGGGTAAATGGCTTCTATTTCATCAAAATTTTCTATTTAAGTTCTGTAGAATTGGAGACTGTCAGATATTCTAATTGAATTCCTGTAGTTTGTGCCATACAACTTGTTAGGCTTTAAGTTTGGCAGTGAGACAGAACTCTGGCCACTGCTCTCAGGCTGTGTCCATGGCATCTCAAATCAACACTTTTGATGGGTCAAACTTGGGACAAAAACACATCTCCTCATCAAAGAGCAGAAGGAGAGTTGTGACCTATGAATAGAGTTCGGGCCAGAGTTCTTTGGATGTTTCCAGCCATGGCTTTTTAGCTGCATACATCTTAAATTAATTTCTAATCCCAGAATCTGCAGACCTGCAGCTGTAATGGGACATCACTGATATGATTGCCATGCTCTACATTTTGTAGTCATCTTTCCATCAATTAATAGAAAACAGTGTGTAAATATTATTATTTAAAATTCTTTTGGATAGACAGAAACTGGCCACGAGGAATCAAACAACTTTGACTCTTTCCCTTGACAAATATTTCAGACTCAAATTCTAACTTGGAAATCCAAGGATCAAAATATTAATTTCACTGAAGAAATCTATCAACCCTATCAGTGCTGATGTTGGATTTGGTGTCAGATCTTTCTCAGAATGATCTGCAATGTCCTCACCTTTGTTAGGTTAGGTTGCACAGAGATGATCCTCAGGTTCAAAATAAGAATTGTTTTAGTGTGCCATGCCAGCCTTTTTAAGGTCAGATCCACTGGAGACAAACAATGAAAAACTGCCTTACAAATTCAGGGATTGAGCTGGTGAAGCAAATTTTTTGGCATTAATAACAATTATATGACATAATTTTTAATGAAACCTCCAAAGTATTTTCAACCAAATCAGTATATAAGGCCAAAGGTACCTATTTTGTTGTCAGGCCATAAGAAACAGAGCACTGTTAGTGCTTTGGCCGTGTGTGCCACTAGGCGGGTAAAACTACATGACCATTTGCTCTATTCACATGCTTCCTGGCTCATCTAGCGCATACCATGAACTGTATTAAATGAGTAAATTTATTTTTTTTTACCAAATGAAATTTCCACTTACTGAACATATGAACCATTGCATTGGAAGCTGTGAAGTGTGAAGCCAAAGTAGAGAAATGGACAGAAGAAAAGGAATGGATACCTTAATGGAGTAAATATTCCTATTTTACCTGTATTTATTCTGACATTTGATAGAAGGTTCCTTTTTAGTGTAAGTCATTTAAATCCAGATGCTTCAGAAGAAAATCGGTTAGATTTTACTTTCAAAACCACTTATTAGAATTAAGTAAAAAAATAGTGTATGTCTCACAAGACACTTCAAGATTTTCAGTTGTTTTCATTCAGATTAGGAATGAAACTTAAGCATACCAATTTTCCCAAAGAAATATTGAAGAGGATTTCATCTGAAGGAAAAAGTTGTGGTTTTCTCAATTTTTTTTTCCCTAAAGATGCTGAGTCTGAAAAGAATTATACAAATGTTGCTGTAAACAGAAAGCTTTCAAGAACTTTCAAAATAGTAGCCAAAGCCTGGAGCAGTTGTCATAACCAGCTGCTTCAAATAAGAGGCAATGAAGCCTAGAAAAATAGGTAGAAAAGAGTAAAACTGTGTGCATAATAGCTTTATTTTATCTACTAAATTAAATAATTAAAAATAAATAAATAAAAATAAAGGGGGAATGAGCAGTGGTTATTTGAAAAGAAATATATTTTATCAGAGGATAATGAGAGAGTTAGAAAAGCAAATTACTCTCTTTTCCGTTTCTGTTGTCTGAATTGAAAAATAAAGGAATAATCTCTTCTCATGTATTTGTGTTGCAAAGATAAAAATCTGATGTCCATTTTGGATGAAAAAATCTTTTTAAATGGATTTCTTATTTTTTTTACATAGTGCAATACCTGGATGGCATGCTATGATTTATGATTACGTGCTTTGAAATACCCATGAATATATAGTGCATATATTTTTTAATACAATTGCTTTTAAATCTTTACAAATCTGTTTATTTTCCTAATTTCTGTCCATTCCAAGGTTCCTGTGTACGCACAGGTTTTACATGCGGAGTTATATATACATCATCTAATACTGAGAATTAAAGTTGTTGTGCATTATGCATAGTTTTGTCTCCAAAACTTTGCAAGTATTCATGTATTTTAATGAAGTATTATAATATGTGAGTGTACTATTCTGTTACACCACAGCAGACACTTTGTTAATGTGTTTCATTTAAGTACAAATCTTTACTGTTAATGTTTAATAATGTAAAATTTAGTAATGAAATTTGAGACATGATTAAACAAAAGACCTAAACCTTACCCCCTTTTACATGAAAAATTCACTAAAGTCAATTAGACTAATTTCTGAATAATATTGCACAGAAGTTTTGATGTCTATCTATACTAACCCGTTCTTCTTTCTGTCTTTTGTTTTCTTCAGCTGTAAATTATGTAAATTGTAGGTATGTCTGTCTAATCTAGTGGTTTTCTGTTATTGAGTGACTACATTAGTGAACAACTACAGATGTAATCTACCTGGACATCTGTAAGGGTTTTGATATGGTCCCCCACAATGTTCTTGCTGGTAAATTTAAGAGATAGGCATTTGATGGATGGACTGCTAGATGGATAAGGAAATGGCTGGATGGCCACATTTGAAGAATTATAGTCAATAGCTGAGTGTCTAAGTGAAAATCAGTAATGAGTGCTCACCCAAAATCAGTAATGAGTGCTTACCAAGATAAGGTCTGTACTGGGACCAAAACTACTGAATATTTTCATCAATGCCATAGGCAGAAGAACTGAGTTTACCCTCAGCAAGTCTGCAGATTACACCATGCTGAGTGGTGTAGTTGATTTGTTAGAGGGAAGGGATGCCGTTCAGAGGGAGCTCGAAAAGCTTGAGGGGTGGGGCCAAATGCAAGGTTTTGAGCCTGACTGGGGTCAATTCCCAGTACCAAGACAGACTGAGGAATGAATGGATTCAGAGTGACCCAGCAGAGAAAGACTTGGGGATATTGGTGGGTGAAGAATTAGACAGGAGCTCGCAATGTGTGTTTGCAGCTCAGAAAGCCAGTTGCATTCTGGGCTTCATCAAAGGAAGGATGGCCAGCAAGTCAAGGGAGGTGATTCCCCCCTTTACCAATGCTGTCATGATATCCCACCTGGACTATTGCATCCAGATCTGGGGTCCCAGGACATGAAAGGCTTGGATCTTTTCAGACAGGTCCAGAGGAGGGCCAGGAAAATAGTCAGAGGATTGAAACACTTGTCCTATGGAGAAAGGCTGAGAGAGTTGGGGTTGATAAGTCTGGAGAAGAGAAAGTTCTAAGACCTTCTTTCAGACTTTCAGTACTCAACGGGGCTTATAAGACAGGACAGGAGAAGTTTACTGGGAACTTTTTAACAGGGCAAGGGGCAATGATTTTAAACTGAAATTGGTTAGGTTTAGATCAGAAAAGAAGGAAGACATTTTCATGATGAGCAAGGTAAGACACAGGAGTAGGTTGCAGGTGTGGATGCCATCCTTGAAATTGTTCAAAGTTGGAATGGACAGGGTTTTAAGGAACCTGATCTTGTGAAAGAAGTCCCTGCCCTTGGACTAGCTGCTATTTGAAGGTCCCTCCCCACACAATTCTATGATTCTGTATCCCACCAGCTATTCCACAGCAACTGGTTGAATACCAGGCAATGAAAGATTGAAATTAAACTGAACATTTGTCACTTTCTCTGCAGTTGTTATCCTTGCTGTTATGAGACTCCACCCTGGGTCTTGTCAGTCACTTTATTTCAGTTTTATTTCAACTTTTTGCTGAAAACATACCTCTTTCATTTATTAACGAATGAGAAATTAAATTTTTAATTTCAGGAATTAAAAAATACCTCAATAATATTTATTAATATTTTGCTAGTCCAGGCGCTGAAATCCCAAATATTAACTCCTTCAGAAAAGAATTTTTTGTCCATTCCTTTGTGTCTTCCGTGGTAAAATTATGAAGTGATATTTGTCAGGGACCTGTAAAATAGATAATTTACATTTTTTCCTGTTCCGAAGGTGCGGAACTATTTCATAATTTCTCTTATAATTACTCAGAAAGTCTCCCTATTCATTTTTAAATACTACTGAATTTATTGAATGCTTAAAATTGCTCATCTCCTTAGGGAATAAGGACATTTAACTGATGATCATAAATAAACCTCAAAGGCATTAAGTACCTCAACCTCCAAACAGCATCTGTGACCTGCAGATACCTTAAATATTAATAATAATGGACAAGTATATTTATTTGAAGTCAGATCTTGGAGAATTTACAGAAAATTTTCAAGACTAACATCACTTCAGTTGTAATTTATATCTATTTGGCATCTGGATTAGCTTATGTTTGGAGATCTCTTCCTATCCAAACTATTCTAAGATTCTATGATTCTATTCAGGAAGAATTTCATGACAGCACATTTAATGGCTACTTTAGATTTAAATTTGTATGGGCTAGAAATTTGCCTTACCTGGGTGTTATAAGTTTTCATGCACTCAGTAAAGATGAAATTCCATCAAAACTATGTGTGTTTCAGAGCTGCATATTCACTGGAGCACGTAGACTTTTCTGCCTCAGTCATCTGTAAAAATTTCTCAAAGCAAAGCTGTTAAACTGAAACAGGTGAATCTTTCACCTGCACAAATAAATTAGTCCATTTCAGACTCCAGGAAATTAGAAAAAAAAACCCCAAAAATCCCACCCCATAGTAAGTGTTAAAGGTATGAAGTCTGTCTTTTACAGAGAGATTACATCCATATTCGGAAATTGAGAGTTTCCATTCAGAAAAGTAAGATAAAATCTCTGCTGGGAATTTGTGTTCAAGAATTTTCTTTGAGAAAAGAAGAGGGAAAGAGAAGTCTGCACAAAAACAATCTGAAAAATACATGGTGCACAAGTCATCAATAGCTTATTTTTAGTATCATTCAGGACAAAACTATTCATATTAGTATACGTACCAGTATCTTCTTGATGCAGGAAACAGATCTTGTAGACCACAGCTGACCATCCTTGACCCAAGAAAAATATGGTTTTTTTTTTCCTTTTTTTTTTTCTTGTTTAAAAGTTAATTATTAGGAAATTATATTGAAATATAAGATGGTGTATTAGTACCTAAATAAATGTCTGGAAAAAAATCTCATTTTAAAGAATATTTCTCAAGAACTATGCCTAAAGTGTCTGTGTGTTGTTAGTGTATATACAAGAGACAGGCAATTTGTCTCTTCCACTCTGTCTGGACATGTCATTGATGGACTTCGATTGACACATTTTTTCTGTTTCTTTCCATAACCACCGGGCACTTTTTTCGTGTTGCATAGTGCAAAAATAATCAAGGGAATGATGCACAGAGAATTTTTTCTTTTTTCAGAGTAACTTCTTTCAACTTTTGTGGTAAGAAAGACATAGAAATTGCTCAAAGATGCGACTTCTGGATTTCTTTTAACACTTGGCTTTAAAAAAAAGTGTGCTTTATAAAAGATTTTCCAATTATATATTTCTAGATACACTCCCAGATGGAAAATATTGCTTCAAGATCTCAAAAATATTGTATTGTCCTTTGGCAAAGGCAAGATAAACATATATTTGATAAAAAAACTAAAATACAATATTGTGCATATCCTTGAAAATTTTCCAGAAAGGCATAGCTTATAGAGTGCTAAGGATTGTATCAGTGGGCTTAGTAATGAGTATCTCCACGCTGATCTGAGATTACATAAGGACCCGAATTGAACAGAAACAGAACCTGTAACTTTGTTGAAAGTAGCTAGAGGTATTACTAAAGTGAAGCACTTTCTGTAAAGTTAGAGAAAAGAGACAATAGTTATCCTGTCAGTTTCCTAAGCTCTCTCTTCCAACCTTCAGGAAGAGCTTCCACTGAAAAGAAACTTGAGTGTTTGCAGAAAAAAAAAAAAATATTTATATATAGGGTTATTGATAAATTATTCTATTATATCCATATAGCCTAGTGATTCATAGGATACAGTTACTGTAGTAAGCCTGAATGGAATTCACATACTACATCACAGAATATAGTTCTTATATTTGTGGTGGATAATGGACAACACTAGACCTGATAGCAAGAATCTCTGAGAAAGACTGTTGCTGATCAGAACTTGGAGCAGGTCATGCTACCCATAATAAAAATACAGAAAATAGACTGTAGACTATTAAAGAGTACATGGTTCATGTGGGAATTCTAATCTCCATAGAATATGTGAATAAGTACCGTTGCAAAAGTTTCCTTTCAAAAACAAAACATATGAGAAATGAATTTAAAATAATTTTTAAAATTTGAAGAAGTGATTTGCAAACTCAGTGAATTTCTCTATGTACATATCTGAGAGTTTATCTTTCTTGAGTAGTGATCTTGAACTAAGAATCTATCTTTGCAAAAAACACCACTCATAGATAGGATTGTCTGACATAGTGAAAGTTCACAGTCTAGTTTTCTTCAAGTGTCCATATTTCTAATCTAGACCTTTTTTTCCACACTGATGCAGCTAAACACACAGAAATATGCAGAAATCTGTAATTGTGCAATGTTATTATTGGCATGTACAGAGTAGTTCATTATATTACAATTCAACCTTTTTAATTATGTCACAAAATAAATACAATTCTTCTATGTTATTAAATAAATTACCAAAAGCCGCCCACTCACTAAATAAATCAGGCAGTATAATTGAACATAAATATCTCCTGGTACCCACCTAATCTGTTGAGATAGCAAAAATGTTATTTCCATTTCTCTCACTAAGTAGAGAGCTCTGGAAAGTCAGGAAAGGAATCAGAAGTTTTTTCCTTTTCTTTGGAAATTGATACCATGTCTTTCAGTTATCTGAAGAGGGAAAAGATCATAGATGTTGACATTCAATTAAAAAATAAAAAAATCAAAATTATTAGAAAATCCTGAAAGGGTTCAAGCTGCTTTCAATAAAATTTAATCCCTAATTAATTTATATATGTATTGAGTTTAAAAGTGCTATTTAGATTTAAATAAATTTATCAAAACAAGTTCATGTCTTATGAAAATTAAACATAAAGTTGTCTTGAAGAGCCTCTTACCTGAAACTTTTCTTTAAAGTATGCAACTACAAAATCAGAATTTTGCTGTATTTCTAGACAAAAATGGGGTTTTCAAGAGAGGCAGAGATCACACTAGACCTATTATTCTTCTGGTAAGGAATGCAACGGAAGATTGAATGAAAAATTTTGTATGATTCTGACCCAAATGTAAAGACTTAAAATCTGTACTGCCTAACATTTTGATAGCTTCTGATGCTTAAAAAAGTAATATAGAAAAAAGATTTTTCCCAAACCTGATCTCACATATTTTATTGGAAGTTTGGTGAGATTTATCTCTGTTAAAAAGTTATACAGATCAGAATCAGGCATAGGGAGAGAGCTATTAAAAAACCTCTGGCACACATGGAAAGAAATAGTAATTTTTTAAAGTTTATATTCAATCTTACTCAGTTGTTTCTTCCTTTATTTGTGTCCTCATATAATTATGGTGATATATGACTGTAAACACAACCGCCCTAATGCAAGGCACTGAGAAACAGTCCTAGATGCATGAGATTTAAGTTTTCACTTACTTCTACTTCTCTGAATTTAAAATAATGCTTAGAACACTGGTGCAATTTAAAACTGAACTTTTCCATAACTACATATGACTGAGGTTCCTCCGAACATTGAAATAGCATTTCTGTGCAGACTGTCAATATTTCATTACTTTTTCTGGTTTACCATACGAATGTGACATGTTCATGTCATTAAAATTTTTTATTGTTATGTTTCAGAATTCTACCAACATAGAAGGGGTCTAGACAGGGTATCAGAAAATGTGATGGAACATGTTATAATAAAACTAAAAAGTAGTCTGAGACAGGAGGAGTTGGGTGTTTTTGCTCTACCATGGGGCAGAGTCTCTCATCCTTTCCTAGCAAATTCATACTAGGATGTTTAAGGGAATCCTATGTGTCTTTGCATCTGTTCTCTTATAGAATGAATGACAAGGTCATAGTCTTGTTGTGTGCTTACTGTACTTAGCATAAAATGATGATTTATAGAAAAAAAGGAAAAAAGAAAGGAAAATGGAAAGGAAAGAGAAAAGGGAAAAGGACAGGGAAAAGTAAAGGGAAGAGGAAACAGAAGAGGCTATTTGAAATATGCTACAGTCCTCATGTAAGTGTATATATAGATAAATCATTTTGTGGAAAATGAAAGTGGTTAGGGGCTAAAGTTCCTCTTGCCTTTGTTATTTGGTTTACTATTTATTACTATTAATCTCTACAAGATACTGAATTGCAGTGGACAGAAATTGCTGGTCTAGCCATAATTTTTGTTTCTCCCTAAAGTCCATAGTGCGGGTAGAGAGAAAATTAAGGTCAGAGATTCACACAGAACAGCTGTTTAATAGCTTAATATTGTGTGCCATAATTATGGTTCCCTCATCTGCAGATAAGGCAGTAAGAGAAAAAAGTGGGTGCAAGTAGAATCATTTTGAAAGCTTTGCATACAGGTAATTATTTGTTGCAGACAAAGGGTTTATAAGGTACATACAAATGATGGATACAAAGAAGATGAATTTCAGTTAAGAAATCAAGAGGGGAAAGTGACAAGAGCTGGTTTTCACATTATGCATCAATTGTCATTTTCCCTCTAAGAATTAATATTTTGTCTATTTGCTTGTCTTGATATTTGTTTAGTAATAGATGGATTTGTTTTTTGTAATATTAAACTCATACAGAAACTTCCAAGCATTTTAAATACACAAGAAAGATTTATCCTCTTTTACTGTGTATTACCAGGTCTCTCTAGACACTGTCACCTATTGTCAACACCTGAGTATAGCTGCAGTCCTGCCACAATACTGCTAAAGCCAGTAACAGTCATTGCTCTGTTAAACCTGTCACTACTGGCAGCTGTCCTCCTTCTTCTGTTGTATTTTTCTTCCTCAACTATCTGCTTGATGCAAAAGGAAAAAAATGCCCCATCATTCAGTATGAGAAAGACATGGACATAATGAAGTGAATCCAATGAAGAGACACAAAGATGAATAAAGGACTGGACCATCTGACATATGAGGAGAGGCTGCGAGAGCTGGAGAATTCAACTTGGAGAAGTGAAAGCTCAGGTGGATCTTATTCATGTGCATAAACACTTGATGGGGAAAATAAAGATTTCACATAGACTAGAGCTACCTGCCCTAGCTGCCCCTGCTCTGAGCAGGAGGCTGAACAAAACATTCTCCAGATGCACCTTCCAGCCTCAAACATTTTGATGATTGTCTAAATAAATTAATAATTAAAGGTTTATTGGCACTACATATGATCACAATTAAAGACCTAGCAATTTTAAAACTAGTGCAGATACTTGCAAAAAAGGCAATTTTTTTCTAAGTGCTAACTTAGTAGTTTAAATTTAGTAGGTGTAGGGTATTTTCTTAGAGAACAGAAATTTACCTTAATTTTGAAAAATGTCCCTGCAGGACTGCACCAGCTAAGTGCATAATGCCAAACTCAAGGAAATGTATTTATTATAGGGAAATATAGCCTGAGTATGTCTTACTCTGGAAAAATACCAATAAGGATTCTGGAAAAGAGAAAGCATTAAGTTTCTTCATACCTTTACAGAGTATAAAAACTGTACTCTTATCTAGTTTCTTTCAACATGTACCATGAAGAACATCTTTTTCAGAAAAAAGAAGTGGGTGTGTTCCCTTATCTGTGTCTAGGGCATACCCCTATTCATCTACTCTTACTAAAATAAAATTCTTTTTCTATCTGAAATTGTTATCTTGTGTTTTTCAAACAAACAGACAGAAATACAGACAGACAAATTCTGTCCTTGTTTCTCTTAAACCCTTTGATTCTACACTTTCAAGCACCTTCCTTCAAGGGTTATTGCTGTCTTAATTCAATGAAAATACCACTCCTCCACAAACAATGATTCCTGCTGTTCCAGCTTCCATTTATCTGTGAACAATACCTATTTCTCAAACTTTTCAATGTGTTGAATGACTATGCCAGCCCAAATACTAACCTCAGCCAAGATCTCTAGAGAGTCTGAAATTACACGACATCGAGTAGCTAAGAAGTAGAGATAAGCTGCATTCTCATGTTGATGTATAAATCAGAAAGGCTAAATAGTTGCTAGCCATGCAGAGCAATAGGTAATAAGGTACATGCTTATCTTAGTAATGACTGAATCCTTGAATCCAGCTAGAAACCTGTCAACACAGTAATGTCTGGAGTAGCATAGTTGCCAAAAGCATTTTATTTCTGACATGGTTTTAACAGTCATTCGTAAGTTATTAATGATATCTAAAATTTTGTTGCTTCAAACAAATGACATTTTTGATGCAGCATGTCAGTGGCCCTAATTTGATGGTTCAATGTGGAGCATTTCTGCTCCTCTTCCTGAGTTGTTTTCTCTTTGCCTTTCAATCTGAAACTACATTATGAAAAAAGTTTTTGTACTGTAAGGAGAGGAGAGCAATTTCAGTTTAAAATCACCTTGATGAGGTTTCTATGTTGTGATCAACTTCGATTTAATCTCTAAAATAAATGTCTTTATAAAATTTTCTTGCAAAGTATTTAAATGCTATCTCACCCAGGATAATATCATGCTGAGTAATTAGATTACATTTCTATGCAACTATACCAGTCTTCTCTTTTAGAAACGCTTTCCCAGATTCACAAAAAATATTCATATTTCAAAAACTTACTTGAGACTTACTTGACTTTCTAAAGTTATCCAGAAAATTTTTGTTTTGAAATTTCTTAGGTGCATCTTCATCCACACTTGTAATTTAGTATTTAAGGAGAAGAAAAGCATCTTTTAATGTTTGTAATGATTGATGATGTTAATATATGAGAAAACCCAACCACAGTAAAAGCTGAGGTAATTGCTTAACAAAACCCTTTAAATGAGGGAATAAAGAGGAAAAGTTGGCTTTAATACACAGTGGTTCACATACAACATGTAATTAAAAAAGTTTTTCAGTGAGGATAAGAAAATATGTTCTTGCTTACAATACCATTGATATACCATTCTGTTTAATAAAATTTGCTCACATATAGTAAAATTTGGTTGTGAAGCCAAGCAAACATGCCCTAGAAAATATTGCAAACAGTCAAAATGATTTTCAATTGCATTTAAGTACAACAGGTCTGAGGACAAACAAAACAATTGCCTAAGTAAGCAGGTGATGCTTCTTACAGGGAAAGGACACACACAATTCAGGTATTACTGCAAGCCAAGCAGTTTTCAGGAAAGACTTGTGTCTTACTCTCAGTCATAATACCTCCTCTGCATGAAAAGCAGTTTAATTTATCTTCTCTATTGTAGTCTTCCATAAATTTTGAAGTTCATAAAATGATAGCTTTAATCTGAATTGTGTGTGATAAATGCAGCATTGCTATCTGAGGAGTAGCCTGAGCTCAAAAACTTGAAAGTATACTCTACTGTTTTTTTTTTCACATTCTAGTCATGGTTCCCCAAATTTCAACAGACTATAACAATTATAATTCCTACTGAATAGATGTAAGTCCTAATGAGATAGATAATTTCTTTTAAGGGGTTATAATATGCATATTTTTAAAAATAATAATTTTTTGCTCAACATACACCTTAAAACACTTTAAAATCCCATTTTGTTTTCCAATGCATGTAGTTTTTCTTCATTATATATCCTTATGTATGTATATAATATTTGTTCTTCATAATTGTTTCCATATTTATTTATATCCTTACAATAAAAAGCGTTTTAAATATGTCTAAGACTAACTTCCCCTTTCCTGTTTTCTTATACTCTTATACTTTTTGTTTGCATTGTATATCATGCTCCTGAAAAGGGTTTGCACTGTGTTAAGTGAAGGAGTAAGCCCTATATCACCTTAAGCAGCTTAAGTTAAACGTGATTTTTCTGTTGGAAATATCTGAGAGATATTCATGAATATCCAAGTTTTCCAGATGAAAATGTCCTTGTAAAGAATACTTTGAATCACATCTCTGTACAGCATTCTGCACACCATTCAACAAATCCACCAAAATCTGAAGATTCATTTTCCATGCTAGTGGAATCTCTTCCCTGCAGTGTCGATTTTCCAGTTATTTAAGCACTGGTGTCCCCGTATCATCAGATGAAACTGACCAATGAGAAATAGTTGGTGTTCATTTTAAGGTTGTATATTTCCACTTATCCTGCAATCAAGATGCTATTCCAAGTAAGTGTTTTGAGACTGAAAATATGTGCACCAAATGGACAAAGAAAATCACGGTGTTCAAAGGGACTGAAAAGATTGAAAATCAATATCCCTCCTAAACCTGGAAGAAGAAAATAAATATCCCAAACATAACTCAGATAATTTTTTTCCCCTTTGTACTTACCATTTCTTCTTATTTTATGGTAATGCCCTACACAAGGGTATATAACACCTCCAGCCATCATAAATTTGTCAACAACAAACTGTGTCAAACCAATCTAATATCCTCCCATGACACAGGAAAAGACTTGTGGCAAGAGACAAAAAAGATGTCATGTCTTGACTCTGGTGCATTTTTTGATGCTGTCTCATATGACATTCTCTTAATGAAGTTCAGAAAACATCATCTGGTGGAAGGTTGTTGTAACATGTAAAAATGATTCCAAAAAGATAATAGCACCGCTGTTTCACTGGCACAAAGAAAGGATAACTAAACTGAGAACCTGTATCTGCAGCCAGAGAATGTCATCAAGGTTGACCTGACAATGCAGGTAATAGCTTATTTATTAAATTTTCAGATGTACAAAATTGGAAAGATTGCCAGAGTGTTGGAGGAATAAGAATTTAGGACTCCTAATGAACTGGGAAAAAGGTTGGAAAAGCAGGATGCAATTTGTAAGATATGTCAAAGAGTAAGTGTAGGAAATAATTACATCTCATTTTAAAAAAATATATTAAGTGAGTAATATAAGTGCATAACAGACCTACAAATCAAAATCTGACGAATACATGAAAAGTATCAGTTAACATTTTTTTTTAATTTGGAAAAAATAAAGGAAGAAAAGTTCAGGGTAAATAACCTACCTATCCTATCCATTTCATCTGAATAAAGTGATCAGCCTCATTAGGCAGGTGAGCTAGATTCCACAAGGATAACCCAAAAGCCCATTAAAAATTACAGTAACATTTTGTCCATGCACTTCTACATGCTGTGCAATGTAAAATTAATAAGACAATAAATAAGTGGGTTATATATTACAATAAAATAATCAAGAAACCCTTCACCTATCTATTTTGAAAATATTTAACATATATTTTTAAAGTATTTTGACTCAAAAAAAAAGAAATAGAAAAGATAAATTGTGTTAATTATACTTCATTCAACAGGCTTCAATGTAAATCTGTACATTGAGTCAAAAACAGGTCCAATAAGGAAGCTGGGTCACTAGACCAGTCATCATATCTGTGGTTTAAGGTAATCATGGTCACTGATCTTTTGTAATTTTTGTTTGTTTTTTCATTTCAGGCTATCATAAGTAATCATGGATAAACCTTCAAAGTGAAGACACTCTTTACCCTTTGTCCTCTTCAGTACCATTTCTGGACAGTGCCATGCTCTCCTGCTGCCACCGGCCATTCACGTTCTGCCTCTGCACATGCAATACCTGCAGCCATGAGGAGACACAACCACAGGGTATCGCAAGGAGCGTAGGTATGATATAACATCAATTACTGGATTTTATAAAATAGATACAAACAGTCTCTGACACCTGAACTTGTGAAAAGAAAATGGTCCTAGCCCCCACTCATAAAAATAGATTCAAGCTACTTAAAAAAGGGCTCAAAGACCTTTGGAAGGACACAGAGTGCAGTGCTATTAAACAAAATATGATAAAACAAATTTGATTGTAGCCAAATATTGATAAAGTTCTATTCAACATTTATTCCCCAGGCTGTAGGTTTTCCATGTACAGGCTAAGAGGGAAAAAGTTTAATAAAAAGACTAAGAAAAAGTGAATATTCATGCAGGGAGAAGGAAGTTATCTTCTTCTGGTTTTAATCTGCCTATGAAGATAGATTCTGGGAAAAGGACTATATTGTTGTATTACAAGCTCTTCAGGCATCACTGTTCAAAGTTAGTCAAATTAAGCAAAACAAAAGAAAAAAATGTCCTGATAAGAACAGCTACAGACTTAACTTGTAAAGATATGTATGTAAAAGAATAATTATTTCATCTATGAAAAATTCAAAACAAAAATAGATTATTTCTCTGGTAGCTAGTATAATTTAAGTAATTGACTCCCTCTGCATGCATAATAGCAGACCAGTTTTGGAGCATCAATTAAATTGATTCATGAATAGAAAAACGGATGCTGTTATGCTTTCCTCATCTTAAACCATAATTCTTAGAAGAAGAAGGAAGACAAAAATAAAACAGTAGGAAATTAAAACCTTAACATGCTTGTCATTGGTAACATTTAGTGTCAGCCTTGCTAAATCTGCAAACAGTAGATCTGAGACATAAATATTCTAGTTCCTGGTAAAGTAAAATAGAAAATACCATTATTCATTATGTACTTGTGCATTTTTCTAACATATTGTGGTGTACATGTTTTCTGGAGTCCTCACACAAGATAGCGTTTCTTCAACGGGATGCAAATTTACTGAGTCATAAGCTCAAAAAATTAAACCCTGGACATTACTTGAAAAGTGCAGAAATGAGATTAATTTATCAAAACACTTCAAGATGCCTATGCCAAAAATAACACAGTCTTTTAAACACTTAATGCACAAAAGGACATGTGCACCAAATTGTAGCAGTGGTTCAAGCCCAGAGAGTTTCTTCCCCCCTGAGGAATTGCTGGAGACCTAGAGAATAAAACCCCCCTGGGGTAGAGTCGAAGGTAGCTTGCCCCAGAGAGGGGTCGAGCTCCCCCTGGCCCTCAGTTCATAATGGGATTTTCGTATCTCCCTCTCTCCTCCCTTCCTCTTTCCCGATTGGCCCCTGTCCCTTGTCCCTCCCTGGTTCCTCCCCCGTGCCGTTCTGGGATTGGTTGTTACCCTCAGAATAAATTTCTGGTGCCGACTGAGTCTGAGGTCTCTCGCCCTTGACCCCAAGCCCCTGACCACCGTGTGACCGCGTGTCTGATTGGGGTCCAGGCGAGGGAACACTCTCTTTGCAGCACTC